>JAHREE010000316.1:969092-1409042 GCA_033628505.1 Tringa tobata | reverse complement strand
TGTTTGACAGACGCAAGCGAAAATTTCAATGCAAAAGGAGATTCTTTTCTAAAGGAGTGTTGGGGGATAGAGAAAAAGAAGGATGGGAATCCCCATTCTAATGTGGAGACACACGGATTGGATAATTGATAGTGCAGCAAAGAAGGGAGAAGAGGAAAATTGCCTGGCAAGACCTGGATCTTAACAATCACAACAAAATTCCATTAAAAGAATGCAGATGGAGGGTTGCTTAAAAAGAAATAAAGTCCTTCCTGCTCTCCAGAGAAAAAACGAATAGTGAGCAATGGAGAGCCTTGGAGCCAGAGAGGCAGAAAACCTCAGAAAAAGGAAACTAGGCAAAGGATCCACAGTGGAATGAAAACTTTCAGAAAGGAGAAGGACCATTCATCCTCTGCAAGGATTTTTGGGTTTTTCCTGTTATTTTAAGCCACTCTTCTCCAGTGAAGGCAAACACCGGCGTTACCACTACAGCAATTTCAAGCAGAAAAGTTGAAAGCCACAGAGAAAATAAAAGGACAGAGAAGAAAGCAAAATTGCCGGAGGGGGAGAGTTTCAGCAGTGTTGGGTTGGATTGGCACCTGTATGGACTGAAATTGCTGGGAAATTGCCATTGGATATCCTCTATATTTTTGTTTCCTTTCTTGTTTTTAATTTTGGTTTGCTTGCTGAAATGAAGTAGTTTTCGAACCCCTCCCCCACGCTGGTTTTTCGTAACCACTCGGATTTCCAGCTGGATAGTCTTTGAGGATACAGTAAGTACACTTTCTATTCTATGATTATTTTTTTTGGAAAAGGAAATATGCCCCCTTGCCTCTCTTCTCTCTTCCTTATTCCTCTTTCCTTGGTCTTTTCCCCCCACCTGAATAAAAAAAAAACCTGGCTGGATTTGGATAATGGCTGGAGGGGGGCAGTTGGGAAGGGAGAAGGGAAGGAAGAAGGAGAGAACTGAATTCTCCCAATAGCTCAAACCTTCCTGTTAGTAAAACTCCAGCCTTGGGAGGATGGTGCAGACGCCTGCCTGCCTGGCTCTATGGCATTTGTCAATGTTCACTAGCAAAGAAATCTTTTGAGAAAGCCCCTGCAGTGAGGGGGGGGGGGGTTGGGGGTGCCGGCCTGGTTGCCCAGGCTGTACAAACGGATGCAAGTTGCATAGAATTGGATGCATGGAGAATGTTTATCGTGGGTTTGGACTAGAGAAAGGCTGGGGTTTGAACGCTGGCATCCAGTCTGACATTGCAGATCAATACGGTGTATTAACAGGGAAATTTTATAAGCCAGCAGGGAGGGGAAGGTTGGCTTTTGGCGGGAGTGGGGGGTGCAGGACAAGGGGTTTAATGGATTTTGGGGAGGCAGCTGTAAGAGAAATGGCACATTTTACACTCCATCGCTAGGAAAAAGCAGTAACAGGCAGAGAGAGGACATTCTTCTAATGAAGGGGAGTTTAGGAAACTGCTGTACTAGCCATCCGTGCCCTCCAGATCTCCTAGGAAATTCTTTGTGATTTTGTGGTGAATCCTTCAGGCTCCCCTAGGACTTTCCTGGCAATTGAAGGAGATGTGCTTTGATTGACGAGTGGTGAGAGGATACCGTGCTGTTAGGAGGTTTTTTTGTTGTTATGCTGATAATGAAAATAATGAAAAAGTGGCTTGTAGATGGTGGGGTTCACAGATTAGCAGTGATGTGTAAGAGACCAGTGAATGTCTCCCCCTTCCTGGAGAAATGGGGGGGGTTGTGTGCGTGTGTTTGTAGAATAAAAGGAGGATAACATGGTGTTTAAAATAGAGGTCCTTGTTTTCCTGTAGGGCAGGGTACCACTTCCGTCCCCTCTCCTGCCATGACTGCTTAGGCCTTGTAGGTAAGGAGTTTTCTTTCTTTTTTTCTTCCCCTTCTCTCCTCCCTCACCTCTGCCCTCCTCAACCTTGGTCTTCACATGTAGAGGCTCCAGCTGAAAGTGTTAGGCCAAAACTGGTGGAGAAGGAGAGAGAGAGAGAGAGGCAGCTAATGAAATGAGCCATTGAACAGATATGGATAATTTTTGGCAGGCAAGGTGCAGAACAAGCTTTGCCACTCATTTTACTTTTCTCTAGCTGCAATATTCTGGAGGAGGGGAGAGAAGGCAGGGATGGAAGAGGTGTTGGTAGAGACAGATTTTAATTTATATTTTTTTTCTGGCAGCATTTCCCTCTTCACAAGCTTCCTGCCTGAAACAACGCAAAGCAGCGTTCTAACTTCCACGGGCAAATACCTAAATAAATATTAGCATCTTCCTTTCCCCCCCCCCCTTTCTCTTTTCACTCACATCGCCACCGCTCCTTCATGTAAACATCCTGAATCTTTTGGAATTTCTAATGGAAATGAGACCTTCTGCCTCTCAGATGTGTCCCGTGCGCTTCTGTTTGGAGGTCATGCCTCTTAAACATTGGCTACTTGCAAAGGATTAAGATTTCGGGTGCAATTCTGCTCCCACGGAAACCTCTGGGAGTTTTTTGTTTTGGCCACGCGAACGAATCATCCCCTTTGTGCTGTTGTGTTTAGAAAAAGAAGGAAGCAGGCACAGCAAAAATTGTTCCTTCCAGCTCCAATTACTCTCATCCTTCTCAGGATGGCTAAATCAGTTTAGTATGAAGTGCTTTAACCTCATTTATTTCTCTGGGCACATGCTTCCTGGTGGGACACTGAATGGCAAAGAAGTTTGTCAGCATCTGAAAATAAGCCCACAACTCTGTTTCCTCCATTCCTTCATGTTCCATTCGGAGGCTGTGCCCTATTGTGGGCTACGCTGACATCAGTAGTTACAGTAACAGAGCAGCTAAATTTATGTTAAGCTGCTGCTCAGTAATTAGTGAAGGAGAAAGAAGCTGGCTAAGGAAAAGGCATCTCCAAGCTTCTCCCTGGATCGCCGTCAAACGAGCACATAAACAGAAAATTTGCTAGAGCAACTCCAGTTTTTGACACCAGGAGGCTGCCATAGGTGCCTCATTCATTTTGCTCAATAACTAGGAGGAGGGTTTTCTCCATGCGGTAAGGAAGCGCCGGGAAAATTCAGCCACCAGTTTGGGCTGAAACAGGCAAACCTTGTCAACATTCAGAAGCTGGGGATGCGTGTCTGCTTCTAAAAAGCCAACAGTTTCACACTTCAGTG
This sequence comes from Tringa tobata, assembly GCA_033628505.1. Classification (NCBI taxonomy): domain Eukaryota; kingdom Metazoa; phylum Chordata; class Aves; order Charadriiformes; family Scolopacidae; genus Tringa; species Tringa tobata. The sequence goes on along the minus strand of JAHREE010000316.1, from coordinate 1,405,900 downwards.
AATCATTCACTTAATACAGTAGCCAAAAGACACATGGAACATCCCAGAGTTTAACTCATTCAATCTCCGAGTGGGAACATGGATCGCATTTCTCAGCTTTTGTGCTGGGGCTTTTCCAGAGCCCAAAGGCCTGGCCATGAACTAAATGGCCAAAAGACATCGTTCCAAACATCCAGCTGAACAAGCAGCAGCAAATCTTCTCAAGTAGAGGCAAGAGCTGGCTGTCTTTGCTCTTCCCTCACACGTGCCTGAGCACAGGGGTATCATTTGGTGGCTTATGCTGGTGCTACAGGCTGTCTCCTCTTCAAACCATGGAGCCTGGAGAAGAGCCTGGAGAAGAGAAGGCTCCGAGGAGACCTCATAGCAGCCTTCCAATATCTGAAGGGAGCTACAGGAGAGCTGGGGAGGGACTCTTGATCAGGAAGTGCAGTGACAGGACAAGGGGTAATGGTTTTAAATTGGAAGAGGGGAGATTTAGATGAGATACTAGGAGGAAATTCTGTGGTGTGAGGGTGGTGAGAGCCTGGCCCAGGTTGCCCCGAGAAGCTGTGGATGCCCCATCCCCGGAGGGGTTCAAGGCCAGGCTGGATGGGGCTTGGAGCAACCTGGTCTGGTGGGAGGTGTCCCTGCCCAGGGCAGGGGGTTGGAACTGGATGATCTTTAAGGTCCCTTCCAACTCTATCCATTCTATGATTCTATGAGCCTTTCAGTCACGACCCCAGGTAGCCAGGATTTTGGCATTCTACAGGGAACCACTATGTGTATATTTAGGCAGCAAATGCTGGTACAGAAGGAGAGAGAAGGCCATACTGGAGGGTCCTGCTCTGTTTGTTCTAGTTGTTCTCCAGCAGGTCGTAGATCACACATTTCAGGTATTCCTGACAAACTGTAGGTTAGAAGTGCGAGGGGGCAGCCCGTCCGTGTCTTTTGACATTTCAGGAATGATTTGCCCTGATCTAGAATAGGACCGGGTTCAGTTTGCTGGAGCAGCAGCAAATTTTGTGTCATGGTATCTCCCAGCCTGATAGCACCCACGAGTGAAGAATGACTGGACTTTGAGATCGGGTGGTGACACCCAAGAAAGAACAGTCCACATGGGAGGCAATGCAAGCAACCATTTGGGACTGGAGGAAAAGAAAGGGATTCTTGAGGAGCTGCTGTGCCTTCCTACGTATAGGCTTTATTATTTGTATATTTATATAAAATTATTTGCCTGTGACCTACAAAGCCGTCTCCCGTTTGACGTGAAGGTTCTTGCTGTAGCAGTATGAGACAAGAAGATTTAGAATGGGGCTCAGGATGGAATTTTAGCACCTTTTGAGGGATTTTGGTGAAAACTCAGGAGCGGGGCTGTCCACCAGCGTGGTCCGTTGGCTGAAGGAGCGCGCTGTGCACAGCAGCAACGTGTGGGAGACTCCACCTTGGTGTTGCCAGCGTGGCTTCACTTGGACTGGGAGATACCACAGAATCATAGAATGGTTTGGGTTGGGAAGGGACCTTAAGGACCATCCAGTTCCAACCCCCACTGCCCTGGGCAGGGACACCTCCCACCAGACCAGGTGGGAATATCCCTTTTTTTTCCTAGCGAGGGAATGAGAAGAGAGAGGGGGGTTTAGCAGCGACGGGGGTCCGGAAGGCAACCTGGCACCGCGCTCCCTTCCAGCGGGGTGGGCAAGGAGCTGCCCTCCGAGAGGATTCCCCCTCCCCTGTCCATCCCTGGGGGGGAGGACATGGATCTGGTGACATTTTGGAGGGGTTTATTTAATGACTTTATTCAGAAAAGACGGGTTCTTGTTATTTAGCTGTGCTGTCACCGTCGTTTTTTTGGGTTTGTGGTTTTTTTTTCTCTCGGGGGATGGAAACGGGGACACGAGAGCGGAGATGAGTGGGTTAGTGGCGTGTTTTAATCCCATATTCCCAAGCAGAAATACATGGAGCTGAATGAAGGCAGAGCTCCTGGTGGGGTTGGGGGCTGGATACTTTGCTGTCTGTTAGAGGAAAAGGCAAAAATCAGAGGCTTGGGAGCGCACACAATGAAAGAGAATGAGGATTTACATTTGGTATCCAAGGAAGCGAGAGCAGAATCCTGCAGGGCTTTCTGTTCATTGTTTAAACGTTGCCATAGCAATATCTCAGGGCACGAGTTACGTGTTTTCCACTTCTGGAGTTGAGCTTTTCTTCCCCCTCTCTCTCTCCCTCTGTTTCTCTCCCTGGATATAGCCGATAACCGGGAGTATCTCCCCAGAACTTTGCAGGGCGATAGGAAGAGGTGTTTGAAGGCAGCGTGTGTCTGTCTGTCTGTCTGACTGGTCTTCCCCGTCATTTGCGAAGATGCTGGAAAACCCAGTTAGGAGGGAATTGTTGGATGGAAGCGGAATGTGAGGCTCTTGTTGTGAGGACATGGAGCATATTACAATATTTTGGGTAGCGGTGCCATGTTAATTGGATAGCTGCAGGCAAGCAAAGTGGAGCAGTCGCTGACAATTAGGAGCAACAATGAATTTCCCAGGACAGAATCCATTCCTGGGGCAGGTTAAAATGCGTTTCGGGTATATTCCAGGACTTGTGTAAATTTAAATGCTAACACCACTGTAAGAACTTTGAAATTCAGCGTTGAGATAGGACTTCCCCTTGCTGCTTGCGGAAGGGAGAGCGGCAGCACCAGACCACCGAATAGAATCTCCCATAGAGATGCTGCAGAGCCTGTACTTGTTATGTCAGGACTGTGGGGGAGCAATATAACCAGGAATCCAGGACAATCCCAACAGGAAACCGACCAACCCCCAAACAAAGCAAAAAAAAAACCTCCAGCGACAGTGATTTGCAGCAAGATAAGTTCCATGAATGAGGTTTTGTCTCCAAACCAGCAGCAATTCAGAGCATTTAGTAAACGCTCTTTGTGTTTGAGGGATCTCTCTCCAGTTTTTTTGGCAGCTACGGGATCCAGACAGTCCCGTGTGTTAAAATAATCCTCAGAAATACAGATGTGGTTTCATTTCATGTTGGTATGGATGGTATAGAATCATAGAATCATAGAATCATAGAATTGTCTAGGTGAACTGGATTCTTGAAGGCCCAGGAGTTGGTGCTTTGCCTTCACTAGACATAGAAGAACGATTGCTCTGAGGGTCAGGCCTAACCCTGAAAAAGCCAGTGGTAGCAATTTTCAAAAAGCATTAGTGTAGTTCAGATCTCTGGCACATTTTAGTTCTGCTAACCAACCTTTCCTGGCTCCCATGTCAGTGATCTTCTCCCCCATGCGCCGTGTTACGTGGGAGATAACGCTGAGCACCTGAAGAGCCTGTTCATCAAGGAGGGGTTGCAGCAGGAGTGATAAGAGCACAGGTTTCCTCACGCTGCTTCTCCTTGCACCTCGAAGCAGGATTTTAAGCAGAAAGAACCTCAAGGCCTTAAGCAGTCACTGATTCTGTTCACGTACCTCGAACTTTCCATGGAGTCTTCAAGGTGGCAAAAAAAGTGGCCAGCTGATGGGCCACCTCACCTCACCTCTTATGCGCTGTGATACCGCCCGCTCCTCAAATTACTAAAGCTCATCAGATTCCATTATCTTGATGGGAATTTGAAGTAGGGAGCTAGGGATGAAATTGTCATTATTGGGTTCTTCATCAGCCATAGGCCAACATTTTACTTTCTTTTTTATCTCCAAAACCAACTATTAGTGGACAGGTGGGAGAGCCTGGGATGACAGTCTCTCTGTAAACTGGTAGAAGTGAGAATTCCATCTTGCAGAGAATTAATTAAAAGGATTGTTTTGATTTTTATTTGCTAATGACCATTTTTCTGTTCTAATGCAGCACTGCAACATGTATGAGCTACTCGGTCCCGTAGTAACTCTTCCACGTAGCCAGTGTCACTCCTTTGACTTTGCTTCCTCTTCTCTTCTGTCATTGTGCAAAGATGAACCTAGTTCTGCTCCAGCTAATCTCAGTTGGAGCTTTAATTATTAATTACTTGAGCAGGATTGATCCCACACTCTGGTTTTTGTTGGTTTTATTTTTTTCCTTCTCCTAAACGAAGTAAAAAACCTGTTTTCGTTCCAGAAATAAACAACGGGACAAGTATTTATATTTACAGGCAGAAAAAGGTGATCCAAATACCATGTTGAATTAATATGCCATAAACTTCTGAATTTCCAAATGTTCCATATTCCCTTTGCAGTCCCTGATGATATTCCAGGTATTAATGCTTCTTTTTCATCAGTGTATAATGTAATAGGTGATGCTTTAATTAAGTGATCTGACCCTTGTTATTACCACAGCAAAAGCCTCATTCTCTATTAAGAGAACCAGATATTTTGTAAAATGTCACATTTTAGGGCTGAATTCTTAGTCATGGCTGGGGGAATTTGGTGACGGTGTGATATCTTTGCACTGACTACACACATCAATAACCAAATATTGCCACGTGTTGTAATGAGTTCAACAACAACTGTTATATTTTACCTTTTAAAGGCTACAGAAAAGGATCTACAAGGACAGAAAAGGGTTAAGGTAGCATTGTTTTCCCTCCCTCGATGCAAGCGAGTTTCAAATGAAGTGCAAAAAAAAATGTATTAAATTCCATGAGCTCCTTTGCCAAAGGGCATACATGCTATGTTAAGGGTTTTTAAGTTAGCTGTTTGGTTTTACAAGGACTTTCTGTGCTAACGCTCTATTTGTGAGCCCTTATCAGACAGGCAGGTTCTTCTGCAAGTGGTCATACGTTATTTTTTCCAGAGGCAAGCTTTTATATTTGTTACGTCGTTTAAAGAACCCAATGGCCATTTCTGTTGGGGTTGTTGATGACACGGCTCCCGAAGGGGAAGGATGGAGACCCTGTTAGCCTTTCAGGTTGCTCACATGCAGTCTACAGGCTACTACTTGGAGAAGAGTTTTATTGCGTTTAACGCCTGTGTGAATTTTGACTGGGAATGAAAACCCTAATGGATTTCTCTTTTGAACTGGAAAGAGGTCGAAAAAACCTCACCTTCAGTGAATGTTCACACTGATATTCCGTAATGTACATTTCACTGATTAGTCTGGCTCTGAAGGCTGAGTTATATACATTAAGTAGAGGCCTGGAGGTATCTGTTAAAGACTATTGACTCAGACCGTAGCAGAGGAGGGTTTCATCCTTAAGTAACTTTCCATAACGTGGAAAAAATAATTATATTTTTTTAATGGGAAATTTCAGTTAGGGGGATAGGTATGAAAATCTTATGCAGCAGTAATAGAATGTCATTAAGAGTTGCAGAGAAATATCGATAATAATTTACTATCTCAAAAGGTATTGCATCTAATCTAAAGTATCATCTTGGTGAGATTTTTTTGTGGCAAAGAAAGATGAAGTTGATGATTGCTTATAGCAAATGGATGATAAAACGCAGCCAATGATGCTGCTTCAGAAAGGGCTATCTTCTAAACCCGAGGAAAATGATGAGAAAAATTAATTGGAGAGAACATATAAACAGAAGGCTGTGAATTTAAACTGGACAGTTTTCTAGGAATATAATGTTTTGCCAGATTAAAACCCAAATCATAAAAGAGTTCACATTTGGCTACGAGTCTGTCTTTCATACAAGGGAAAATTAAGCCAAAATTTAGCAATTAACCCCAAAACAGAACAAACTAGTATATAGTAGGTTTCAAAAAAATTAAAAAAAAAAAAAAAAAAGAGGAAACAAGGTAACAACCCTTTTAAAAAAAACAAGGTATAAAATGAATACAATTGATCTGCTAGGAGAGAAATGTTAAGGTTGAGTGATGTATTTGGAATATAGCAGAGTTGAGGGACTGTTGCTGTTCTTATTGCTGCTGCTATTGGAGACATCCTACGAAGAGTTGCTGTCAGTAGTGATGCAGAACTGGCAGAATTATTCAATTAATGTTTCTATCTGGAAAAACCACGATTCAAAATTCCTGTTATGAAAAAGAAAAAGCAAGTGAAGGGACATTGGAAGGGATAAATAAGGATAAGTATTTTTAAATCAACAAACCTGTTGTATATTTCTGAATAGAATACTCCAGAGCATATATCTAGAAAACATTCCAATGATACAAGTGCAATGAACTTGGTAATCACTGACCATTTAGTCTGACATAAATTTTAGGCAAAAGAACACAAAATCCAACACAAGATTCAGCTGAAAGAGAATTAAGGCAGGGGAAATATTTAATGGCAATAGTATGGTCTTACGGGGAGTATTTTCTATCGAGCAAACAATTTGACTCTTTGATGGTGCTGCAAGGTTGGTAGATAAAAGTTACCATGAAAATATAGCGCACTTAAACTTTGAACTACATGGGATACTTCAGTGGCTTAGAAGTCCTGGTCAGAGATTCAAAACTACACATTTTGGGGAAATATGTTCGAATGGATTATACAGATATTGTAGGTCTTTTTATAAAATCTTGATCAATGATCTAAACAGATCTAAAATTGACATAAAATTACACTTAGCATTAGTGTAAGGCCCACAGTTGGCAAAATGACTTGGATTAGAAGAGCTGTTAGGATGAGAACATGAGGGTAAGCTGCGTGAAGCAGAATCGCAGAATCAGAGAATCTTCATGGTTGGAAAGGACCTCTGAGATCACCGAGTCCAACCACACACACACACACAAGACCCCCACAATCTGGGGCACTAAAGCCTGCCCTGTAGTGCCACGTCTACACATTTCTTAAATCCCTCCATGGATGGTGACTCCACCACCTCCCTGGGCAGGCTGTTCCAGTGCCTGACCACCCTCTCAGGAAAGTGATTCTTCCCAAGTTCTAATCTAAACCTCCCCTGCCCCAACTTCAGATGTTCAGAGCAGGTAGCTCAGCTCTCTGAGAGGGCGTTTCCCCAAGCTGATGATGATAAAGACAAACAAAATAACAACAAACAACAAAAAATAATCATCCCCCAAAAACTTCTGAGACCAGCTAGTGGGGTGACAGCAGCAGGCAGGGTCCCACACTTTGTGAGCAGGTCGGGGAGCCTGTGCTCCCAGAAGTGGGGATGCGCTCGTAACCCACAGGGAGGATTTCTGAATGATAATACTTTAGGGGATTAATTATTTAGGGGTGCTCAGAAGTTTTTAGGTGTCGTTTTGTAAGCATCTAGTATTGTGTTTCATTTGGTTTCGTTCCTCATCCTGAACTGGCGGTGAGTACCAGTTAATTAAATGGTGTTGATTATAGTGATGTGATTTACATCAGAGGAGTTGAGAAGTTTTTTCCTTGCAAGAGTAAGTATGGGCAGCATGAAACCTAAGACAGGCCTGCAGAGTTATAGATGATTCAAAATGTTATATATAAGAAGGACAGATACAGGATATACATTCAGAATGAGGGACATCGGTCTGGAAAAGCTTGGCTTGAAAAGGATTTGAAATCATAACAGGCAAGATATTCCACATGAGCTCCCACAATGATAGTGGTGAAAAAGGCTACGTCCTACCCTTGGATAAATAAGCAGAGAAATGGAATAGTGATTTTAACAACGTCACTGGGAAAACTGGAACGCTGTTACATTTCAATTTGTCTACGTTTTGAAATTTATGTTGAAAAGAATGAAAGGAGACTCAAAAATAGTGCTGGAAAAAAGGAAAAATGCAGTGCTCAAATATTATTGATTAAGAAACTTGAAAACTGATGTGATTAGTGTATGAGGGAAAAAAATAGGTGTCACAGTGCTTTCTAATATGGGAGATAAAATTCTAAGAAAAAGCAATAGTTGGAAGCTGAGATCGCATAAATTCCGGTTAGTAATTAAGGATAGATTTTTAATTGTGAAAATAATTCACCATTTTTAAAATTGCTTGGAGAAGTTGCGTTTCCTCTCTCTGGGAGCCCACGTACACAGATGGGATGTCTTTGTGGAACACCGTTGTGGTGAAGTACACATTGCTCTCTTTTGTATGTTGTGATATTCAGAAGGGCAGAGCGCATGGTTCTGAGGTCCCTCTACCCTCAGCCTGTGGTTCTGCCAGTGGAAGGACTGTAGCCTGGCATTCATAACCAACCTTCCTGTCCCATCATCAACAAAAAAGGTCCAGCTTGCAAGGCACAGAACATCCCAGAGGGTTCCACTACCCAGCCCATCCCTTCCTCTCTGCTGAGATCGCTAGCAGAAGGCCCAAGAGGGTTTCGGGTGATCTCCTTCTTTACGGCAGTGCTCTGATTCAATCTCAGCACCTCGGACTTCTGGCTGGTTGGTCACGAAAAATGTCTTTTGCAGCCTGTCAATTTGTCAAATCTGAAATGCTTTATAGAAATGAGTTTTGAAGGCTGCGCTGAGGGTGAGCAAATACTCGCCGTGCATATTTACTCATTGACTCATGAACTCAGCCATTAACTTATCTGTGTGATCAAGCTTCTACCTCCTTCACATTTCTCTTCAGAGTGGAGAGATTTGCAGGCTTTGGGTCCTGTACCCCTGAAACGCTGGTTTATCAGCAACCTGGGCCTCCAGCCTGAAAAAGTCAATTTGTTCAAGCTGACACAGGAGTTTAACACCTAAATCAAAACCAGCCAAAATGCCTATTTTCTAGCTGAGGCTTCTGGATATGAATCCAGATATGAACTTCTTTGATAGTTGGTCTCCATGCCTGGCTTCTTTCCAGGTCTGAGATGAACTAAACATAGAGGTGTCAAAGTTGGTATATCCTTCTGTTTCTCTCCGCTTACGGGCCACTAAACATTGTTCCATCCACGTTTTTATCTTGCTCTGAATGGTTGTTAAGCATTTTAGGCTAGAACTGTATTTTTCTGTCTTGATAAAATAACTCCGTTCCTGGGCTTGTTTTTACTTGTTTACTCCTTTTGTTGGTGCGTGTGCTTGGTTCAGGAAGACAGAGGAGAGGAAAGAATGAAGTGAGCTCGACCCCGCGTCTCCGTGTAATAGCTTTTGGTAGTGTAGGCTGCAATGATATGCAGTCTCAGTGGGCTGTCTTCTGTTTCTAGTTACTCTCCACCTGATTTCTTGGAGGTGGTTTGCTCTAAGCTTTTCTGACAAAAATTACCGATGGAAATCTTAAACGCAGGTACATATTTCATGCTTACACATGAGGTTGATGGTCGCTCTCTCTGTTTAGTTGTGAGTTTCATGGTGTGTTTCGTAGTCCAGGTCAATTTTTTTTTGTGTTAACTATGTTTTCTGCATTCAAGAGCCTTCATGGAGTCGTGGGCAGTTTTGTTGTTACAGCTGAGTATCGTTAGCCCGGACTGTGAGAAAATATTCTTTGAGGTAACAAAGGGCATTCCTTTGGAGGTAACCATATTCAGTTGCTGTGGGCTATGTATTGCTAATTGATCCTATGTCCTGAGATATCCAGTCCTTATTTCTTTCACTTTTTCTGAAAAACTCAGCAAAATTGCAAGTCTTAGGAGATCTTGACGTAATTAGTGCTTCCAGAGTGCATTCTCTGTCTACAATGCTTCAGCAGTACCAGTTGCAAGAACCATATTTTGAATTGACAGGTTCATAGAATGGTCAGAGTTGGAAGGAATCTTAAGGATCATCCAGTTCCAACCCCCCTGCCCTGGGCAGGGACACCTCCCACCAGACCAGGTTGCTCCAAACCCCATCCAGCCTGGCCTTGAACCCCTCCAGGGATGGGGCAGCCACAGCTTCTCTGGGCAACCTGGGCCAGGGTCTCACCACCCTCAACGACGATTGTAACAATCATACTTCCTTTTCATCTTAACCTTCCTTCCATTACTGACTGCTCTCTCCCCATGCTGTATGTATCAAGTTCAGCTAATGAAAATGTAAAACAATGGTATATTCTTTGATACTCAATTTAATTGTCTCCTCATTACTGTTTAGGCTGTCACCGAACAGGATAATAAGACATATTCTACTAATAATGTGGCTTCATGAGGTGCCGTTCAAAGTTACTGTGTCAGTGTATCCAAAGGAAAACTAGGACTTATTAGGCCTGATTCTCCTTGTGGCTTGTATTTATCACGGAGTGGTGTTGGAATTCAGACAGTGCAAAACTGAAAGTGTGGTGTTTTATGCTCTCCTGACATATGTGGGAATGGCTATATAGGAGATAATGGGAACTTGAATTCTTTGCAGAGGGAGTCGCCCCTTTTCAATACTGTAGGGACTGGAGAAAGCCTGCTGACCTTCCAAATATTCCTGATTTTAGGAAGTTCAAGGTGAGGTTAGAGACAAGGTCATACTTCTGACCTTGCCGTTATATTCTATACTGTGCTCCTTTTTGCACCCTGTACTGCACCCTGGATTTGGATGGATAACCTTGCTTCGGCAGGGATTATAAAAATGAATGAACTCACATGCTGTTTTTGGGATAAAACAGTGTGGATGGCATGAGTGGAACATGCTGACCTGCTCCGAGCTTGCACCAGGAGTGCTGGAGTGGCTGCTGCATGTTCTGTTACACGGTACAAAAGCACTTTTAACACTGACTAGGAGTGTCTATCTGGATAGTCAGTGTCCTAATCAGCACTGGGAAAATTCCTACTCTACCTTAAACCTCACTCCTTATTCCACGTGTGTGTTCCATGCAGTGTGGTCATGGATTTTCAAGGAAGGAGGCTGCCTGTCCCTTACGGCTCCCACGGGAGTTAGTAACTTCCCCTGCTGTTGAAATCCTACCAAACTCATCATCTAGGGTCATTTGCTTACAATGTTTTTATTTGTACTCTCGACTCCTCCAGCGTTTTACAATTTCACCCTTCTCTTACATACCCCTCATTTTCCTGCACGCACTTTTTACATTGTTTCATTCCTTATATTTTAAATCAAATAAGATATTAATTAAATGTAGCTGCAATTTTCCATCATCGTTCCATTAACTCACTGCGATAGGTGACCATTTGGGAGTCAGAAAACCAAGGCCTGCGTCTTAACGGCCGCTGTCTGGAACGGTCCCTTTCTCTTTTACCTCTCCCAGTCCCTCCCCCAAATTTCCTTGCCAGAGGTTGATGTAACCACTTCTCAAACCATTGACCTACCGTGGGACCGGCCAAATGACTGCAGAGGCCAACGTGTATTCAGTTTGCTGGCTAGGAAAAATAACTTCAGCTGGGCTACTCCTCACTCCTTGACCGGAGTTCCGTCTGGATGTTTGTTAATAGCTCATCCCTTCCCCGTGGCAGCAAAGTTCAGAAGCTCTTTTTCTCCTGCAGAGCTCCCAGAGAGACCTTTGGTGCCAAAGGTCTCTTGAAGAACTAGGACTATCATTGAATGACCCTGGCAACTGGGAGAAGCATCCAAGGGTTGAAAGAAAGATAACCGTTAGGCCTGTTTCTGGGCATTTCTCTAGCTCTTTTTAACAAAAAAAAGTTAAAAGCTTGCAAGATACGATGCTGTTCTTGCTAGCTTTTCCATGCAGATGGAGCTATAGACCAGAACGAAGCCTCACTGAAACTAAAGCGAATTCTATATTGAGGGAAAAAAATGTACTAGAGGAGCTGTCAAATTAATTTCACCGCTATGGGATGAACTACTTCCACTGCTAAAGCTGTGTATTCATGGAAGTGTGTGCATGTGTGTTTAAGAGGGTGGATTGCCCTTGAAAGTTTTGGAGTGCATTTGGCCTTATGACATATTAAAGTGATGATGCTCTGCACAGCTGGTTGCATTATAAAAAATATAGCAGGGGAATAGTATTTTTTTTAATGCATTTAGCAAAATACCTGCTTCCATATATCTTTCTGTGTAGGAGGGGGATAGAAATCTCCCCACATTAGTCATACAGATCTCAGAAGAATTTTAACACTGACTGTACGGCGGCGAGGTAAAAAGGCAGCTGCTTTGGGAAGGGTTTAAGAATGAATAAGGTTTTTTTCTAAACAGGTCCCACCTCCCAAAAGCAAGAAAAAAATATCAGATCTTGCGTCACATCTTTCCCACTCTGCCATCTCACATGAAGAGAAGGCTGAGGGGGGATCTGGTCAACGCCTATAAATACTTCAAGGGTGGGTGTCAGGAGGATGGGGCCAGTCTTTTTTCAGTGGTGCCCAGGGACAGGACAAGAGGGAATGGGCACAAACTTGAACATAGGAAGTTCCACCTCAACATGAGGAGGAACTTCTTTCCTGTGAGGGTGGCAGAGCCCTGGCAGAGGCTGCCCAGGGAGGTGGTGGAGTCTCCTTCTCTGGAGACGTTCCTGTGCAACCTGCTCTGGGTGGACAAGCTCTGGCAGGGGGTTGGACTTGATGATCTTGAGATCCCTTCCAACCCCGTATCTTTCTGTGATTCTGTGAGACCTTTGAAAGGGAAAATGCAATTAGGAGAGACATTGAAATACAGTAGAATGAGCAGCCTTGTGTGCTGTAGTGATCACCACCGGAGGTTCCTTGACTCTGATCATTGTGTGGCCTCATTGTCTGAAACAAATCACACAGGCTCTATGTGTGTCCGTTTTGCCTCTCTGTAACCTAAGAAAAATTGCTTCAGCATACTGCACGGCAGATCCTTCCACAATTTCTGCAGCCAGAACTCTCTATTTGTCAGAGTTCAGACATCAAAACCAGTTTAATATAAATTAAGAAGTGGGAGTGGGATTTCAGAAGAGGTTTTGTGAACTTAAGCTTTCAGTTGCGTGAAAGATTCTTGAATAAAAAGCCTTTTGTAAGCACAATTTTTATTGCAATCGGTATCACTATACAGTGTTTCAGTGCAGAGTAAGAGAGGAAAACAAAAGAACATGCACATCTTTTATCCTTAAATATTCCATTAGTGAAATAATTCGGGAGACATAGGTCAAAAACTTCTTTCTTATCCTTCCATTCTTAAGAAGGGTTTTTTTTTCCTGATCCGGGAGCAATTTCATGATAGCTCTAACTATTTTAAATTCAGACTCTGTGTGATTTTTTTCCTCCTGACTTATTTTACCTTAGGCATAAATTGGATTGAAGAAACAAATAAGCAAACAAACAATTCCTTCCTTAGAGTTAAGCAAGATCACAAGCCTGCCAATTCTTACTCTTAAGAGTAAATATGTGCAAACATGAGCTTATTCAAATATCACTTTGATATTGTAGCTCTAACCAAATGAATGAGTATTCACGTAAAACCTATTCAGGCTTTCTACATATCTTACACTGAAATGATTATTCATTTATTTTCAATTTATACACTGGAATGGCTGAGAAGCACAATGCCCAAACTCTCTTTTCCCTGGCCACTGTGAAATTTTACCTACTCAGTAAATGTTGCGGTAATTCACGAAGTTTGAAGCTATGAAGTTATTTTTTGTCATAATTCACAACTTGGGTTGCTTCTGTTTGACTTCTTGATGTGTTGGTTCCTTGTGCATTTAGTAGATGAAGCACTGCTCGATGAAAGGTTTCTACAGTGCTTCGTGAATATACAGATTTCCTGTTTTTTTCTTGAACCCAGGGAACTGATTTCTTTACTTGATCTTAGGGAAGGACATGGACCTGTTGGAGCGGGTCCAGAGGAGGCCATAAAGCTGGAGCCCCTCTGCTGGGAGGACAGGCTGAGAGAGTTGGGGGGGTTCAGCCTGGAGAAGAGAAGGCTGGAGACCTTAGAGCCCCTTCCAGTCCCTAAAGGGGCTCCAGGAGAGATGGGGAGGGACTCTTGATCAGGGAGGGGAGCCATAGGACAAGGGAGAAGGGTTTTAAAATGAAAGAGGGGAGGTTTAGATGAGATCTGAGGAAGAAATTCTTTGCCGTGAGGGTGGTGAGAGCCTGGCCCAGGTTGCCCCAAGAAGCTGTGGCTGCCCCATCCCTGGAGGGGTTCAAGGCCAGGCTGGATGGGGCTTGGAGCAACCTGGTCTGGTGGGAGGTGTCCCTGCCCAGGGCAGGGGTTGGGAACTCGATCTTTAAGATCCCTTCCAACTCTAACCATTCTATGATTTTATGAAGGTTAAGGCCACTTCATTGTCCAAGATCTAGACAGTTAATTGCCAAGTATAACTTGGCATTATATCTACAAGTGGCTGTAAGAATTTTGGCTGTGTTAAGGGCTGCCACCTGGGGCAGCTCACCTTAACTTTTGTGTGAGGTATTTAGTCATGGCAACACTTGCTTTGTTTCTTGTATATTGAATTTGCTTATCTAGTCATTGTAAATGCATATGGAAAGGTATAAAGTCAGCAACTGGCAGTAGATATTGTTTTTGAAACTGTCATGAATTCTCTGGTATCAAATCATCTCCTTTCAAGTCATCCCCACTCTCCTCTACAAATGAGCAGACAGAGCGCCTGGGAGAGTATGTGGGCTTTGAAACGTGACTCAGAGGTCAAGAGATTCGGAGTGTCAGGATGAAAGTGAAATTCACAGCTAAGGACAATTTACTGTGACCAACCTGCCCCTGGGAACCTCCCAGTACAACCACAGGGCTTGGTGATGTCTCCATTTTTCACATTGTCGGTTGCCGTGAGTTGTATATGAAGGCATCTCTCCTACCGAATTAGAAATACTCTGATGAGTAAAACCTCTTTATTTGAGAAAGGCCTTTCAAGAGCAGATCTTTGGCTGAATTTAAGGTTCCTGTCACAGTTTCTAGTGCTACTGTTCCTCTACATGAATCACTGCTTATAAATCACAAATTCAGTAAAATTAAATTCAATCGGATGTCTGGTAGGGAAAAAACACTAGTGCTAGGTTCCTTCCTTTATTTTTTATTTTTTTTTCCTTTTTTTTTTCCTCTTAGAGCTGTCTGTGAAGGTAACAACCCAATTAAGACACCTAAATCAATATCACCAGCGTGCTTGCCTTTGCTTGGCACATTAAGTATCTTTTAGGAATTGTGTTTAACATAGAGCCTTTGTTTTGAGTCTTTTGGTTTTGAAAGGTGCTTTGAAAAGATTTGGCAAATTGCTTAATTGTTTATTGATCTCATAGTTATTCCTTTTTTTTTTTTTTATTTCCCTTAGCATTACTTCATCCTCCTTTAAAAGTCCAGGAAAAAAAGTTTATGTTAATTCAGAGTTCCTTAACAAAGTTTTGTGCCTTGCTTAAATTCTGTGTTGCTGGAGTGATAAGCATAGAAATTATATAGAGGTACCTCAACAGTTAATGAACCAAATACAGGAGAAATTGTCTACATGTTCAGAATTTATTTCTCACGTTGGAGGCAGAAGATAGTTGTGGTGAATTTTGCAACAGGCTACTCCCACGGGGTCATATTTTATTAAACTGAGTAAACTTGGATGAGTCAGAGCCATGACTGTCTAGGAATTTAAAGAAAATAATTGACACTCCCTCTCCCAAACATACTGTATTTTTCTTTATTTTTGTGGTGGGTGGTAGGTTAAGAGATGTCTCCATAATCTGCAGTTGATGAAGAGAACAAGATGGTACTCTTTCTTGCATTTTGCTTTGCTTTGCATTCCACAAACAGATCTGC
Source organism: Tringa tobata (assembly GCA_033628505.1). Taxonomy (NCBI): domain Eukaryota; kingdom Metazoa; phylum Chordata; class Aves; order Charadriiformes; family Scolopacidae; genus Tringa; species Tringa tobata. The sequence continues at coordinate 1,390,563 of JAHREE010000316.1, read as the reverse complement.
TTCAGATATGGAGCTCCTACACCCCAAATTCCCTTCCTTTGGTCTTTATCCCAAAATCCCTGACAGTGGTTGATGGATTTTTGAAACCCATCTGATTTCCTTCTGCTGTTATAACAGAGCTCTTCCGCTACTATGGTAATAGCGTGTGTGCAACGGTGGATTGAAAGTAAAAAGCTAAAGGGTTGCTCCGAATTTTGGCATGGCGGGTTTCCCTCCACCTTCTGAGTCCATAAATGAAAACAATTGTGCTGCGATGCCAAGAAATTAGTATCCTGCCACAACTTCCAGGATGCTGTGAAAACACAGCGTTGCGCAACTGTGATTCCGCTGAATGGTATCATTATGACTAAAATTGTCTAACGCCGTGTTGCCTTTTTATTCATATCTGGCAGGAATCAGACTGTCTCACCACGGTACACAATAGGTTTTGTAAATATAGGTGAAAAGCTAGAACATTCTTCAGAACAAGTGTTGACTACACACAATAGAAGTGAGTGGGAAATGCTGGCCCTAATTAGCGAGCCATTCTTTCCTTGGGACATGATCAGCGCATCAGTCTTTAGAGGGAAGTAAGCTCCTGTTGCCAGAAGGAAAATAAATTAAATTGAACATTTCTCATCCCTCAAAAAATTGGTGCCAAAGTAGAAATGTATACATATTTAAAAAATCCTAATCCGCAAAGAGCTGACATGACTATTTTTTAGAATGTAGATTTCCTTTTAAAGACCATTGTACTTTGCCTCATGCTACCAATAAACTTACCCACAACTATTCTAGCGCATTTCATTCTGGAATAAATGTGAATGAGCTGCCAGTAAATGAGAGGCAGTTGTTAGGCACCGTGACTAAAAGCAGAGTGTCGGTCTGGGTTCATTTCTCTTCAAAGAACAAGGATGCGCAATATTAATGCCTTGGGAGAAGGAATCCTGAATTTAAATTTTACAGACTCTGTAGTTTCTAGTTTCTTTATCGCCAGAGTTCCAGAAGGCATGGGAATTACCCACCACCATTATCTGTGAGAGCAGAGAGTATAAACTTGAAGCCCTCAAACTTCAGTTCTTTGGGTAAGACAACTAAACCTCTACTTGAATACATTTACATACATCTTCTGCCGTTGTCAAAGGATCTTGAGAGCTGCACTTCTCGCAGACCTCAGCCCTTGCAACCCCATTAAAAGATGTTGACTCCTAGCGTAACGTTGAAATAAAAAACAATTAGGGCAGTTTTGGTTTTACGTTTGCCTTTTCAGAGATGATGTTGCTAGATTATAGGTCTGTGCTTGAACAGACTACGGGGTGAATGATCACTTTGCAGTCCTATGGTACAGGCTACGCAAACACTTATTAAATAGAAATTATAAATGTAGGTTTTAGCTTAAGTGTGCAGTTGTATTTATCTCTCTATATACACAACACAAGTACCTTCAGGCCAGTCCTGCTATAAAAGAGTGTATTAGAGCAGCACGCACAGCATTTCCATGGTGTGCTTTATCTTTATTCCTTAGCTGATTCTTTTATAAAATCTATAAAAATCTATAAAATCTACTTTAATTTTGCTAAGATCAGAGTATTACAGAGAACATACATAGTAACTGACTTGCTGCATTAGTAACTCTCTGATTTCTACTGAGCAAAATATAACACCATCTAATATCAAGTGTGTGATAAAGAAACAGCTGGGTTTCTTTTGCAGTGTCCTACAGCTGGCCAAGAAAGTTAAATCAGAATTCATTGCAGAATTGTTCTCATTGTTCATCTGGATGCATTAAATCCTTCCCAAGTCCAAATAGAGAGCCCTGATACATTAAAAAAAAATAAAAAAAATCTCCTCTTTGCTTCCTCCTCCACAGGCATTTAATGCGGTGTTAATTCTTGGAAAAAGTTGTCATTTTCTGTAATTCTTTTCCATCGCTTCTACTACTGTTCTGGGTGGTTGTACTGATAAAAGGGACTGAAGGATTTCTGGGGACATCAAGATGCACTAACCCAGATACTGATATTAAATGGTGCCCTTTTCCTAAAAGGCAAACATTTCTTGCTTGCTTCTGTGTAGGGAAGTATAAGTGCAGCAAAATTTAGTACCACTGGTACTAAATTTTCATTGTCAATATTATATATCATTATTTGGCTAGAAACCTATTGTTAATTAATAACAAATGGGGTAACAAACAAAAAATGCCCTTAAAATAATGGTAAATTAAAATATTTATAAAAGCAAAAAAGTATATTAAAAAGTATAATTAGTTCATGACCATAAAACTCATACCCATATGAATAACCCAGCTTGGAAATTCAAATTATTTTATTGTGGATGACTTGGCAATACAGATGAGAGTAAATTAAAAGCTAGACTGAGCAGTTGTTCAATTCCTGCAATAGGGGAAGGAATATCCAAGAAGAGTCCCAGGAAGGAAATTGTGATTTAGTTACAGTTCCAACTCAGACAATGCCTTGATCCATAAGGAAAACAATTTATTGCAATCTGTTCATCTTACTACCTTCTTTACATAAGCCTTTTTCAGCTTACTTTTCTGTTAGGAAACAGCGTTAAGACTCTTTCATCTACTCACTTCTTTTATCATCCTTACTGAAAGGGAAATATTTAGAGACTCCAGGATCTGGATGTGACCTGCAGGAGTCAGGATGCTTTACTGGATCAGAACTAGGTGTCTCTACGATGTAGGTTTGAGCCATAGAAGAGAAATGTAAGTTGCTGTAAGAAGCCAAGTGCAAAATTGGATTACAAAGTCATTAGAGACTGTAGTTGTTCAGCACCTTTGAGGCCCTTGGGAAAGACTATTAAGCAAATGAAAATGCTTTTGGAACTAAGCATTCTATTCTTTCCAAATAGTCATCATCATTTTTTAACTTCTAATTATTGTCATAATATTAGATTATATCACTTATAAAATTTTGTTTCGGACATGTATAAAAGTAGATCTATGCCTATGATTTTTTTTCCCCATGTCTGTTTTTCTGTTTGTCATTAAGTTGGAGGTTTAGATAACACAACTCTTATTTTTTCTCCTTTTTTTCTAAGATTTCTGGACCTTTTTATCCAAACCAGATTCCCTAAAACCCCATTCAAAGTATCTAAATGGCTACGTTTCTACTCTTTTTTTTTTCATATTTTAAGTTACTAATTTATTTTATTGTGTATTTGAGAAAATATTTGTGTATATGTTTGTGCAAGTGTCTCAACTGTTGTAACTTCATAGAACCAGGAAAATACTGGTTGCAAAGGACCATTGGAAATCATCAAGACTATTTGTCTGGTTTAGTTGTAAAATCTTTCAAGACCAGATGTTCCACGGACCCGCTTGCTCCTCTGCTGCATCACCCTTCTAATGGAGAAGTTCTTCTCTAATTTCCAGGATTAAATACTAACCTGCAATTTTTGACCCTTTTTTGATGTGTCACTGCTGGAAAGAGTTTGATGTGGTCATCTTCGTAAATCCCCTTAGAGGACAGTAGGCTGCCAACGGAGCAGCACCTCTTAACCTCCTCTTGTCCAGACAGAACCAGCCCTACTCCCTCACCCTGTCCTCCTAGAAATGTCCTCTAGACCCTCCGTAGCCTTCCTCTGAGCCCTCTTCAAGTTCTCTACATCCATCTTGAAATCTGGGGGCCAAAACTTAATCAATCGAGTATTTTAGGTGCCAGGTAGAGAAGGACAATTAATATCTTCCCTTGATGTGCTGGCCATTATGGTCCTAACAATCCAGTATGTGATTCTGCAATCTTGCAGGAGCAGTGAAACTCCTCGTGTTCATAGAATCATAGAATCATAGGGTGGTTTGGGTTGGAAGGGACCTTAAAGACCATCTAGTTCCTACCCCCCTGCCCTGGACAGAGACACCTCCCACTAGACCAGGTCTACAGTATGACTTCCAGGTTCTTTCCCACAGGGTTGCTATTCAGCTTGTCAGATCTCAGCCTGTGTTGAGCCGTGGTGGTTGCAGACATTTGCACTTGTTGAACTTCAAGATATATCTGTTTACTCAGTCCCTAAGTTTCTCAGAATCCTCTTCTTCCAGGAGATGAACTAAGTAGTGGCATTTGAAGGTATGGTTCTGGGTTTAGATTGCTTCTTTCTAGGTTCAATAAGGTAGAAATTTGCTTCACTTTTTCACTAAAGTAAAAAAAAAACATTGGATTTTTTAATATATTGTTTTCTCTATTAGTAGAATCATATAATTTCTCTGTTTTGCAGATGTATGATAAAGATATTCAGTATTTTGGTATAACTGACTATTCTAACAGGCCATCCATGGGAATTATTGTCGATACCCTTTAACTCTTGGTAGGAGTTGGGTGCCTGGGTGCAGGACGTGGCAGCAGAGGGACCTGAGTGCAGGGTGCTCTGCTCCTGTGCTTCCTCTTTAGCTCCTTATGTCTATTAGAGCAAGGCCAGGTTTGAATTATGCCTCTGCTCACGTATTTTGCTCTGAGGACCAGCTCTTGATTGCCTGAACATGCTAAGAACCACCTGATTGAAAAAGCAAAGACTGCCAAGTTTTTACCAAGTTGGGACTTACTGTAAACCAGCTTTTTGAAGTGGTCTCTGTTTTCTGTAAAGAGAGCAAAAAACCTTTTTCCCGGAATATAATATGGCATTTTCAGAAAAATTCCTCCTTGATCCATACATAATAGAAGTAAGATACCGCTTTGCTCCCTCTAATTACCCTATGCTCCCTCCAATTACCCTAACATGAGCCTGGGTGGAGAGAATAATTTCTTATTTAACTGTCCCTGACAAATGACCGAGCCTTTGAGACAAGTTTGGCTCAATCATTTGTTTTTTCTGAGGCCATCGTTCACTTTTCTCACAACACCCATCCCAAGAGGTGGTAAGGGTTATGTGAAGTAGCAGGACAAGAAAATCACCAAATTCTACTTGCCTACAGTAGCCTGCCTTATCTTGTCCCTTCTTTACATCTTTGGGTAAAGTATATTTTCTAATTCTTAATATCAACTCTCACAGTTGTTCTGTCTTAGTGCACTTAAGGCAAAGTTCTGTCTGGTAGGTGCATCAGGTCTTGTTGTATTAAACATGGAAAGTCTATTTACTCTATTTTCTTCAAGCTTTTGACTTGCAGTTTTTCAGAAAAAAGAGCACTGCAAAAAAGAGCAGGAAAGTTTCTGACATGACGGAGCAGCTCATCTACCATAACCTGTCAGAATACATTTGTGAAGGGGCATTATATATATTTGTGTAGTAGTGAATGCTTCTGCTTTGGTTGCAGTGCCGTTAGCAGGTGCGTGCTCCAGCTAGGCAATAATATTTGACTGTTTCTTCCTCTCCAAAGAGAAAAAAATACACAGATCAGAGCTGAATAAAACGTTTACTAATTTAATGTCAAATTCTCTGACTTGCTTAAATTTTTAAGAAACATTTCTTCACGTCTATCAGAAAGAAACGCAAATATTGTGGTTGGGTTTTTTCTTCTTGAAATGGCTTTTAATTTCAAAGTTTCCTTTCATTGCATTACAAATAAACAAGCCCAAACTCTACAAATCTCCTTTGAATTCGAACAAGATTAGTGTTTAGTGCTCACTGGCCATATTTTGGTAGGAATATGTGTCATTTTTTTCCAAACTTAATTCAGTGATACGCAGATAGATTTGATTCCAAGAACTTTTTATAAGTTTTATAAGTTCCCTCTCCCTGCAGGTTCCCATGACACAATGTGTCAGTCATCCCTGAGTTTGGAGCACGCCGCAGTATTTATTTTTTACTTTTTTATTACTGCAAAATCTTTCTGTCAACTCTTCTTTCCCACCTGTACAATCCACAGCTCAGTCCCAGAGATGCCAACCCCCTGCTGTTCCGCTCTCGAGCGTGTCCTGAGCGCAGTCTGCCAATCGTTGATTTTCACCAGGTTAGGCAGCAATTACCATCAATTTAGTAAAGAGTGTGTGTGAGAGAGAGAGAATGATGTAAAATAGATCAGTTAAAATCATATTTTCAGACTATCAATAAAAAAAAAAATATTTTGCTGGAGCTGAAATGGGAGGGATGATAAGAGCTCCTGAGAATTTAAAAAAAAAAATGCTTAAATTACGCCTCACGTTTTATTGTGTGTGCAGAAACAAATGTGAACAGATTTATCTCCTCTAAAATATCTGGCTCTTACACACCAAACACAATGAAGTCAGTTAAACAACTGGTTATGCCTCTAGAAATATTTCTGTTGCACGTACCCCACCACAAGGCAGTAGAGGCTCTTAGGTAAACTCTCAATTAACTCTTTTGTTACATACCACAAGGGAAATGCAAGTCAGGCAAACCCAATAAAGCATGAAAATAATTTTTAATATTGCTTGATTTTTCGTTTCTTTCATTGGGACCAAAATCTTTGGTGTTTTGCTGAATGACACAAAATTCCCATTTATTAAGACTGATTGTAATAGTAAGGGTGTTGAGAGGACTGAGATACAAAAATCTTGTATTTCAGGCTCTCCTTGCAAGTAGGTAATGATTTAGGTATTGAAAAAATGATAATATAAGCATTTTGTAAGAGTTTGGAGAGAGGGATACCATTTGTTGAGAATTTAAATATTAGCAGCTATTGACAGAAAATGCAGTATTAGGATACTAGTGACTATTTTTGTATTTTTCCTCCCTCTGCCTTTGACATTTAAAAGTGTTTGAAGAAGAATGTACTAAAAAAAACTACGAGTATGACTAAAAAAATCCTAGAAATTCACCACACTTCCCCTTTTCAACAAAGGTTTACCGATAACAGGTATTTCTGGTATTGAAACAGAGTTTCATAGTAAAGGCAATTTATTTTATTTTTTTTGAAACCAGGAGAGATAAGTATTTATTTTCTTCTGGCAACAAAAGCTTTTGAATCCTACTTTCTAGACTTGTGTTGGCATTACATCTCTTCTGTAAAATGCTCGCGGGCTTGTAAGCTTTTTGCTCGCTTTGGAAGAGCCTTAGTTTGCTCTTTGTGAATGAACTCCCTACGTGGATGCAGGGACACGGTAAACAGTGACAATACTTAGTGTTTTCTCCAGCCCAAATCTTTCTTCGTCCGTTCATCTGGCTTTTTTAAAAGGTCACGGAGCTGCTATTGTGACAGGTGACCCTATAAAAATCATGGGGCTACAGAAGGCTACATTATAATGGAGGAACGTTGGACACCGCGTCCAGATGTTGCTTAAAATAGGTTTTCAGATATATGGGGTAAACATAGCGATTATACAAATTCTTCTTTTACAGCAGAAGGAAAAGGAAGGGAAATGAGGTCACATCTATTTTGATAGTGCTGTGCAAAGGAAGAGGAAGGGAGAAAGAAGGAAAAAGAGAGGTGTTAGAATGTAGTGGTGCTCCAGAATGATTGACTGGAAGAAGTAATCTCAGAGACAAAAAAGGCAAATATAGATGATTTAGTCCTCCATGGGATCAGTACACAATTGTTTCTTGCTGTCTCATGCTTTGTCTACTCTATTCCCAAATGTTCTCGCTTTACAGAATTATGTCTCTGTTGGAGAGATTTCAGTCTCATGAAATGTTTTACTAATATTGAGTTTATTACCTTCATTTTATACTATTGTTGTTTCCTTGGAGTTTCATTCTCCCTGTACCATTCTAAAGAAAGACTTTCCTCCTCGAGATCTGTAATCTTCAGATATTCATAAAATCCCGTCATTTTATTTAGCCACGTTGGACTAATCTGTCCTCCTAAAATAAGCTTTTCTTGTCGCTCTTCCATCTCTGAATATCCTGTTTGTCATTATCGTTTTGGTTACAAGATTGCTGGACTTGGGGTGATTTTGCCTCCATGATTGCACCCCACTCATGCAGAGTAGGTGGTGAAGATGATGGACTGGGTTAGTGTTGGGTATACTGGTAGAATTTCTTGATCATCCAATATTGTTTTGAATCCAGTATGCCTTCAGGTGCAAGAAGGGCACACGATGGAGGCTGTGGTGACTGACGGTGTCTCCTCCTCAGAGACCATCGTTTCTTGTCAAAGAGCAGGGACAAGGGACATTATTTGGTCTCCCTCTGCCTGGAGGCAAAACGTTCCTGAATTTGAGACAAATCTGTATTTTTGTCAATTAGCTTTAAAACATTCTTCTGCTCAGTTTCTTCTCAGTGAGACTGCCATTAATGCAGCTTAAATGAGATTCGTTGTATCTGTGTTAAGAATGCATATTTAGTTACAATTTACTTACTAATTTAAATACAAAATAATGGGGGTAACATCTTAAAAAAACTTAGCAGTTCTGCACAATTCCATTTATGAAATATTTTACAGTTTTTCACTAATTTTGATCATGCAATTAATTAGAAGTTGGTTAAAAATATATAATCCTTTTTTAAAGGAGTGGATTGCCCTATGTTTTTCAAATGGTCTGTGTTGGATGTGTTGGTACACGAGTAATCAGGTTTAAATTCCTGCAAAGTCTGAATTTCCAAAATGCTGATGATTCCCAACTTTGAACTCATTAGGAGTTCAGTAACCCTAAAGTTCAGGCCATAAAGTTTCCATTTCTGGGTACCCAACATCAGAAGTTAAAACTGAAAACAACCAATTTGACTAGAATTCAGCCTTGCTGACCCCTAGATTTGCAGTGGAGCACCTGGTTAAGATTACAGATATTTCATGTATTATATCACATTTTTTTTATATAGCCATGCTTTTATGTGTTCAGATGAAGAGTCTGATTGGTCCAAGTTGCAGTGTGTATTCTTGCAGCAGTATCTGTTATGTGATACTTTCCAGAAAGACAACAAATTCAGTCTCTGCTAAAAAAATTGCATATTGTATATATTATCTACTCATTAAATTGCAAAAGAAGAAGGACAACGTCTTAGTATTTTTCATATTTCACAGAAAAATAAGAAAAGAAACAAAATTAGCAGTGTTTTAAACAAGTGACCCAACGATATGTCGGGTGGGAATATTCAAAGTGTTGTGCTGCCATCCAGAGGGACCTCGAAAGGCTGGAGAAATGGGCTGAGGAACCTCATGAAGTTCAACGTGGAGAAGTGCAAAGTCCTGCACCTGGGGAGGAACCGCCCCCTGCACCAGTGCAAGGCCAGAGGCCACTCGTGCTGGGGGCATGAGCACCAGGGTTGAACCAGAACTTCCAGAGGTCCCTTCCAGCCTCAGCCATTCCGGATATTCCAATACTCTGCTCTGTGGAAGCACTGTAGTCATGAAATCTTGTACTCTTTTATTTCTTTTTTTTTTTTTTCCTTTTCAATCTTCTAGGCCTCACAATTTTAACTTGCTGTTGGAATGATAAGGTTTAATTTATATATGTATATGCGACGTATAAAAATGAAGAAAATCATAGAAAAGCATGTTTTGTGTGTTTAGTGTTGTAGTAAGTTTATAATGGGCTATGTTCTATAGAGCAGCATTACTGCAGGAGGTAGGAGGTGATAAGTTAGTAACATTATATATATATATGTATGTATATTTATATAACCCAAGGATGATAATTATTCCAGTAGTGTTAGAGTTGGAGACCAAGCCTCTCCACCAGACCAACGACCAGTAGGTGAGAAGGGTTGTCACGGATGCCGCTGTACACACCAGACTGTTTGTTTTGAGCAAAATTCTTACTGTTACAGAAGAAGTAAATGCTTGCTGGTTTTGGCTAGTGGATTATTTTTCTTCATAACTTTTAACAAATTGGTTTTTCAACTGGAATCGGGAGGCTCGGCCCATCGCTGTGTTTCTTTGGGCCTTACCCGCTTTGTCTTCATCTTGCCGTATAACACAGGATCAAGAAATTCAGGAGGATATTTTTTTTGCTCAAATTTATTCTTGCATTTTTGTGTGCTGATGGGTGAGGGTATTTACTGCATTCCTAAGTGGACCGTTACTTTTATCGTATCCTTCTCCGGCAGGGAACAGACACTTGTAAATTCTCAGAAGCTGCCTCTGGCGTGGGAGAGGGTTCTCTGTTTCTCTGTTCCGCTGCTCGTCAACCAGTTATCTCCATGTGTCCAACGGCTTCGTTCTTAGGGCTCCCTGGTCGTAGTTGAGTGTCATTTGAGTTCTGCTTCTTTTTTCAGTTGGTGTGGTTCTTTGTCGTGCAGACCTAGTCTTGCCTGAGACACGAATCCCAGTACATTGTAAAGGGAGTCACTGCGAGAGCTCGTGTTTAATTTTTGCATCCAGCTTTCTGTGAGTGGATATTCCTGATGGGAGTAACACAGACGTCATTGACTGTCTGAATCACAGAATCACAGAATGCTAGGGGGTTGAAAGGGACCTCTGGAGATCATCCAGTCCAACCCCCTGCCAGAGCAGGGCCACCCAGAGCAGGTCCCACAGGAACGTCTCCAGGTGGGGTTTGAATGTCTCCAGAGAAGGAGACTCCACCAACTCCCTGGGCAGCCTCTTCCAGGGCTCTGCCACCCTCACAGGAAAGAAGTTCCTCCTCATGTTTAGGTGGAACTTCCTATGTTCAAGTTTGTGCCCGTTCCCTCTTGTCCTGTCCCTGGGCACCACTGAAAACAGACCAGCCCCATCCTCCTGACACCCACCCTTGAAGTATTTAGAGGTGTTGATCAGATCCCCCCTCGGCCTTCTCCAGACTAAAAAGACCCAAGTCCCTCAGCCTCTCCTCGTAAGGGAGATGTTCCAGGCCCCTCATCTTTCTAGCCCTCTGCTGTCCCCTCTCCAGCAGTTCCCTGTCCTTCTGGAACTGGGGAGCCCAGAACTGGACCCAGTGCTCCAGTTTGGGCCTCGCCAGGGCAGAGTAGAGGGGGAGGATGAATCTTGGTTTTCAATTTTTGTATCGTTCCAGTCTCCATTTATTATGTTTACCTGTTACGCTAGTCGTTGCTTATATGGTACAATGTGCTTATATGGTATAGGGGTTGACAATGTGTCGGAGTTGGATGTACATGTATAGAGTTCGTATAGGTATTTGTATATGGATATAATATATTTAAACTAAAATATCAGAAAGGCATGATGAAATTTGGAACTTTGGTATTCTGATTCCCGGTTTGGTGAACAGTCCCCTGGGACTTCTGTAAAGCTGCCATTATTTTTGATACGGAGAGTTCCTTTTTCAATTAAATTGGTTTTGCCTCTGCGATTGCAGTAAATAGCTAAACTCTTGCGCTAAGTATGCTTCCCTCTACCTGCTTGTAGGGAGCATTGAGGGCTGCCAGGATTGATCCTGGGTAAACACTTCTATTAGGAATTTAATTCTGTGGAGTGCTGGGTATCTTCTCTTCCCACTGAACGCTCCTGAAGTTTGCCAGGCACCTCCAAGGGTTAGTGACTGCCACAGCTTGCTGAGCACATGGCACTACATATGTCACTTGCAGTCTCGGAGCAGAACAGACTTTTACTGCTGTCACTGTGGATTATTCTGCATGGTTTTGGGGTTGTTTTGCTGTGCTTTGACTGTGAGTCCATCCCTTATAAAAGTGTAGCATGGTGTGGATGGAGACTGCCGGACCCAGCAACAAGAAGTCACGGAAGATGCTGGAAGAGGGAAGAATTGAGATTTTTGTGTACAAGCAATAAAAATAATTAGTCCCTTGAACATTTCATAGGAAACCCGTCCAGAACATCAAACTACTCAATGACTGAGGTGATGTGACAACAATAATAAACCTTAATTTTCTTACCAGCTTTGTTAGGTCCTTGTTCTTTTCATGTTGTTTGTTGTGACGTGCCTTCCCACGCACTCTGTGTAATGCCAGCAGAATACAGGATGCACTTACCACAAAATAAGCATATCCCCAAAGCCTCAGGGCATCGAACTGCCCTTTTGTTCCATGTAACCTATTGCAGAACTACTCACGGAATGACATGCTTTACTGCATGTCACCTTATTGCTTTATTATTAGCCTTCATAAAGGTCAGATGGACCTGACTCAAATTCACGAGGAAACAACGCTGGACAAAGTTGTTTTTTCCTCATTTTCTCTCTGCTGGAGGATCTGCATATTTTTTAATTTTTTTTATTTTTTTTCCTGAGGTCTACAACAGTATTTTTGATATCGTGTGGAAAGCAGAGAGCTCTTTTCAATTCCCATTGTGATAATCAATGAGATGTAAAATTGCAGCAGTTCCGTGCTGCCTAGAGCCTCTCCTGACAAACCTCGTTTGGTTTGTCAGAACGCATAAAGCACTCGGAAGACCGTAGCATTAGCTCTGTTTCCCTCTGATGCCAATGAGCACGGAAAGAAACCAGCTCTTAAGGAGACATTTTCATTTGCTTAAATAACCCTGCTGTGGCTGCAGTACAGCAAAAGCTTCCCGGGCTACGCGTGTTTCTTGAGATGGGAATAGGAACCACGGGGAACCTGTGTGTGCGATGATAGAAGAAATCAATAAGCCCATGGACTAGCTCAATAATTATTTCATTTCTGAAAATATCATTCTCACATAGAAAAAGTCAGTAAGGTGTATATATATATCTGCACATACATCTATATAAGGTATATATTCTCACAAAGGAGAAGTCCAGGTATGCTGCGTTTTTTAGCATGTTTGTGGCTACTCAGGAAAATTCCATTTGTCGCTGTACCGCTGTCTGTGACCATCTGGAACCTGAGATACAAGGTAGAACTTGCATCCTCCTTTTACTAAACCAGAAGATTTTCACCTAAAGTACAATGAATTTTCTGGATGCTAGCAACTCTGAGCCTTTGAAAGAATCAAGCAGTCAGGGATCAATTGAATGTAAATTCATCTGGTAGCTCCTTAGAAACTATTTTACAGCATTAGATATTTAGGAGGAGGAAGGTCTCAGTGCTGTCTGTTTTGGAAGTATGTGTACTATGGCATATGTCAAAATAAATAAAAAAAAAAAAGAAGAAGGGTTCGACCCGAAATATTTTCCTATGGGTGTCATTAGAGATGGAATGACAGGGCAGCTGTTGGCATTAGCAATGGGCAAGAAGCTCCTTATCTATGCCTCTGATGCAGATAACTCCAGTCATCCCTTATCAGTTCCTTGGAGGTGTTTATAAAATGTTCTGTTCTCATTCCCTTTGCTGCTGGAGCAAACATGGCTTGTGTATAATGGCATTTCTCTTGACTACCTCGGCTGATAAGCAAAGAATTGAATGAATGTTTGTAAATGAGGTATTCTTACTCTGCACTGGTTATTCTTTTAGCATAGAAATGAAGGGGACTGCAAGTTTATCTCTCATTTTGGAACTGGTTTCTGGAACTATATGTCCATTTTCTTTATTTTGCTAAATGTTGATTTTCTCATGAATAACTATGAATAAAAAGGCAACAGCGTTTCCAACCTTTCACGGGTTCGCTTGAACTTCTTGGCAGCAACAACAAAATAATCCTGAATGTCATTTAAAATTGGGATTGTGTATTTTAGGGATATGTGTTTCACCTATTCCAGCTACTCCCAAGTCAGCAGAATACGAGTTTTCTTCTCACGGCTGGATTGCATGATCTTGATTTAGGAAAATGCAGACTTTGGAGACAATAACGTGTCCCATCTGCCAAGAGAGTAGCTGGAGAGCTGAGAGATGGAGAGCCGGGTATCTTGGAATCACTCTCTCCGCTTGACTGTATGGGGAGCTCAGCTGCTGTTACTCACCAGTTGTGGGCTCAGGGCCACAGGTTGTGGGCAACGTATCGGGGGAAACGCGGAGAATGATCCGCAAAGAAGCCGTCGGAAATTCTTCCTGAGGAAACGTAACAGTTGTCTTAACCATTAAAGCCAATCTTAGGCAAAGACGTGTCGCAAACGCGATTTTCTCTCAATTTCCATTGCTGAAGCCTGATAACAAGCATGATTTCTTGGCTTTGTGCTTTTTCGGGGATTTTAATTGCTTGGGTACAAAAATCTGTGTCCCCAGTTGAAACTTGGCCTCATTCTACTGGATCACAGCCAAGGAATAAATTTTATTTCCGGAGAGCATTTGGAGAAAGGGGGGAAAATCATGGTGATTTTTTTGTTTTTAAGCTTCCCATTTATAGAGATATTTTTATAGCGAAATTCAGGTTCTTGATACCTTGCTGAAATTGTGCTGCCTGTAGGTTTTCATTTAAATTAGGGGTTTGAATGGTTCGGAAATTTCCGTAACTTTTTATTAACTACGTGCATTCTTTTATTCTTATTCTTTGCACTCGGGACTTCAGTACAGCTGTTGTGGATTTCCTTACGTTATTGAATGCAAGAATAAAATACGGTCCAGATTTTATTTTATTTTATTTTATTTTATTTTATTTTATTTTATTTTATTTTATTTTATTTTATTTTATTTTATACAGTGGGTTTTTAACTCTATCCCCTGGTCCTGGGTTCATTGCTGCCAGACGAGTGAAGCAAATCTACAGCACAATTGCCCGTTCCGTGGAGAGGTTGCCCCATGAGTTCCTGCACAGCACAGTCCTGTGCAACTGCACTCACACAAGATGTGATTATTTGTTCTTCCTTTTTTACTTTTCCCTAATCTTAGATAAAAATAGCCTTTCACAGGAAGCATTATGAAGGTTCAGACAGAAACTGAAGAAGCAATGCTGCTTATAGCCTATAATCATTTAGGTAACATTTATCACAGTCTTTTCAGGAGGTTAAAGACACTGATGATGCGGTAGGGCTCAGTGAGGTCTTCCCTTCATCATTCTCAAAGTGGGACTGTACAACCAAGAATAAAGGGCAGGGGCTTTGTCTACTGTAGGTTTAATTGAGCTGGAATCCCTTTGTGAACTCTGCGCGAAAGGTATTCATGCTTTGAGTACGCAGTGAAGTAGAACAGGAGTGTTGTTCATGGGTTGTATTCCAGAATACTAATCAATACATTGTATCTAGTATCCGTAGGTGTTTTGAGGTCTTTGAAATGCTTTCGTGAGCTGTGTCTAACATAGAATGTAAAGGCTAGAATCGATTTCCAGACCAGCTTGGAGTTACTGATCTTGAAGGGCTTTGTACCTCTTATGTGGTCTGGCTACAAAAGTATTAATCCCAAATAAAGTAATCAGAACCCAGTACTACCTTTTCAAAGCCAACTTGTGTGCTCCTTCTTTTCCTTCTAACCCCAGAAGTTTTATGGAATCATGAAATCACGGAATTGTCAGAGCTGGAAGGGACCTCCAGAGATCATCTAGTCCAACTCCCCTGCTAAAGCAGGATTGCCCAGAGCACATCACTCAGGATTGCATCATAGCAAACATGGTTCTACTTCAGACCCATGAAGTCTAGAAAAATGTGCTTATTTTCTGAGAGAGCTGAAGCAGGAATTGAACTGTGTTTCCCCGTTTCCTTGCAAATACTCTAACCGCTAGGTTACACGCAAAAGAATAATGCTTGCACTCCAGGTCCCTTAAATAACCAGCTTTTTTCCCTAGGATATGTGGGTACCCCAGACTTTAAATTATCTTGAGCAGAATTTTCATGGATTATTACACTGGATCTAAAGAAGAAGGCTAAATGTAAGTGTAGCATTAAAGTAGTGAGAAAAAAATGACATCGCTGCGAGTATCGTAGTTCTTCACTTGCAATCAAAACAGGGGGCATTAACGTATAGATAGTTCAGGTACAACTGTCATTCACAGACAATATATGTTAAACTCTGGATGGTAAAATCCTGCTTGCAAAAGTTTCTGAAAGGCTGACCCAGATAACCTTTTTACAATGACTAAGTCTGCTATGAGACTTTATAAGGCCGCCCAGATGCTAATGTTACTCGATTCCACATTTAAAACCTGCAAATGCCTATATTTTAGGGCACTGCATTTTCTGGAGAGAAAAATTTACAAGATGAGTCCATATATCTTAACGAGGACTCGTAAAGCTGGGCAGATAGTGAAGACAGTATTTTTGAAAATGTCAGCTCTGCCTTTAGGTTATGTTTGTGCCGTGTTCTATCCGTTTGTTTCGTTATGGTGCCTGCATACTTCTTTGGCATGAACCTGGTTTTGGCAATTTTGGAAAGCCGGGGTATTGAGCTGGAACTGGAAGCGTTTTTCACAACATGGCAATCAGCGTAACAGGAAGAAAGCAAACGTCCCTGGTAGACATGTGGTAACTATTCCCCTTTCACTCCACTGAGAGAATAGAACTAATTTTAAATGGGAGGTAATTTCCAAATCATGTCCTTTTTAGAGGAAACAAAAAGGCTTTGATGTCCTTTCCTGGTCTAGAGCCCCAGTTTCTTTTCCCAAAGAAGATCAAAGACTTTTCTAGCCTGTTTCCCTCTGTTCAAGCTGGATCATCCATTCTGAACCACTGACGTTGTACAATGTGACGTGTGTGACCAATCACATCAATCTCTCAATGTATAGGTTTTCATTATTTTTAGTTATATTTATTTTTGGAAAATTATTGAAAACATCATTATTATCAGAGAAATAGGTCATTATTTTATGAACAATTTACAGCCAGGAAAGCAACTGATATTTGTAACTGCTTCGCTGTAGACTAGTAGAATACCCTCTTGCAACAGCACTCAATGAAAATCTTTTGACCTTTAATCTCTAATGGCTCTACACTGAGTGTTTTGTGGGGGGTTTATCTGTTTTCAATAACAATTTCAGGACTGCTCCCTGTTCTTTTGCAGGTAACAGTGCATTGCATCTCCCAGTAACGGGAGCTACAGAGATTTCTACTCAGTGTGTTGCAGCGAGTATCAGTCATGCACCAGTCCCTGTTCTCCACCTTATGTGGAGACCTCTTTCCATCTAAACTTCGAAATTCGGTCCGATGTAATATATGCAAATAGCTAGCGACGCGCTGTTGACGTTCTTATCAGTGCTTTTGCTTCGCACACTCTTGTATTTTCTTACTTATTTATTAGAAAAAGGCAACAGGCTCTGGTTTAACAAATAGCATACAAAACCCCTTTGAATTCCGAGTCCCATATACCTTGATGTGATCTATGAATTCAACATTGTGGACATTTCACAAGGAGAAAGGATTTTTTTTTTTGTATCGCATATGATGATGTGGTGATAGTATGGTAAACTGCTAGAGGTTGAAACGAGATTTTAGTTCTGCTAGACCCATATATCTGAGGATCTTGCTATGTGAGGCCAGTATTACTAAGTACAGCTTAGCACTTCATTAATATTCTTCTTAAAATGTGGATTTTGCCACAAGTTTACAAAATCAGAAAACTATTCTTCATGCATGATGGCTTGACAGTATGTGGAATGTCCTAAAAGTGAACTCTTCTGTGTCGCTCTATGGCAAGAATTCAAATATTTAGCAAGAATTCCATCATAATGTCTGCGTAGGTGTGTGCTTTATGGTGAGATGTAGAGTTGTGGTATGAGCATCTCTCCCTCTGTTGGGTGGAGTTGTGATTATTCAGGAGATGTTCCACGCCGTAGTTCCATGAGATAAGTGAAGCCATATTTCCTTCTGGAGTTTAACTGTTTGTTTTTTGTGTTCTCGTTTGCCTTTCCTCTTAATTTCATAATGAGTATTTTGTCCGGAAAAATTACTATCGTATAGTACCTGGAGGGCCAATGGACTAGATGATCTCCAGAGGTCCCTTTCAACCTCATATCATTCTGTGATTCTGTGATTCCTTAATTTAAAGCGTAAGCTATCAACTGAATTTATATTATTCTTAATGAAGAGGGTTCCACTGTTTATTTTAAGCTGACAAAAGCATGAATATTTAGTTATTTCTCTGCAGACCCTATTGAATGCAATCCATCACTATCCCCTTCCTCTAAGACGACGTGATTTGGGGAATTTCTGAGATATCTTGGAATTATTCTCCCAAGTCTAACAATGATGTGTAACTATGCACATATCCTGTAAGACAAATTATTTTCTTCATTAGTATGAGACAAATCATATTCTTCATATCCTTCTGAAGGAAATCCCTCAGCTAAAAAGCTGAAAATCTTTGAAAATCTTTCTTTTTTGATACTTCAGGGAAGAAATTTTTTTCCCCACGTGTAACATCAGCAAGTGATGTTACCTCCTTTCACAATACCTTGAGGGTACAAAGGGCAGAAAACAGATTAAATAATGGGGTAGGTCTTTCCCATTATTAATATATTTGGAACCATCTGCGTCTGGAAACTCTCTGACTTGGGAAACGCATTGAGGCGAGGACGTGTCCCCGTGAACTAGTGAAGAAGGGCATCCAGTAGCTCCTTTCAAGCTGTTGGCTTTCTTGCTGTGTTTTTGAAGGTGATTTTCATGAATTCACTTCAAATTACTAATTGAAAACACTAGGAACTGGGCATTAAGTAAGTAAAAGATTCCTAAAATGATGAGATAATTAACATATACACCAGCAGAAGAACAGTATTTCATAGAAAGCAGGAATAATTCAATTTATTATAATAATCCATAATTTTTATCATTAATATAATGAGCAGAATTTTGGTTTTAGTTTTGAATAGAAACCCCAATATTTTTAGATGCTTTTCCAAACAAGTGAACTTGTGTCTTTCTGTGATTAAAATAGGGCTCTGGAGCTCAAGATTGCTTTCTGAATTTTTCCGTGGCTCTCGGTCTTTTAAGACTGTCATCTTCCTTTTTTGTCAAGAGAATGATTCTCACCTACTCCTTTGATGATCCCACACTATGGCATGGCAAAATTCCTTATAATTATTATTAACTGAGACTTTATCAGATACCCATGTGGGGAGGGGAAATCTATATCTAAACCTAAGAGTTCAGTAGAATTCAGCCCTATTGCTTCGTGGATGACATGAGTTGTTTTTTTTCATCTAAGACTCACTTTTTCCTCTCGGGTCCAC
Organism: Tringa tobata; assembly: GCA_033628505.1. Taxonomy (NCBI): domain Eukaryota; kingdom Metazoa; phylum Chordata; class Aves; order Charadriiformes; family Scolopacidae; genus Tringa; species Tringa tobata. The sequence goes on along the minus strand of JAHREE010000316.1, from coordinate 1,371,872 downwards.
TCCCTCTTTCATTTCATCCCCACTGCATTTAGCAGTTGATGAAGTTGGCACTAATTGATTTCTTTCACTGTGTTTAAAATGCTAGGCGACACTATCAAATGTTCTTCGTTTTCAATGTCTTTTCTTTCTGTTTGTGAATGTCACACTGTGTTGTACAAACACAGCAGGGATGAAAGCTAACACAAATGCATATTTGTGTCTGCAAGCACAAAAATGTGTATTTATAGATGAAAAAACCAGTTCAAATCCTTCATTGTAAAGAAATAAATTAAACTGCCATTTGTCAGACGAGTGTCTGGAGGCTATTATTGGTAGTCAATAGAACTGATCATGAAATGGGGGGGATATTGGCGGGGGAAATATTTTTAATGACATTTTGTGTGTACAAACACAGACACACAGACACTCACATTAAAAAGACCTGTTTTTCACACTGAGCTGTTGCTCTGAAATGAATCACTCACGGCTCGGTATTCGTTAGGTTGAATGAGACAAATAGTCTAGAAGATTGGTTCAACACAGATTAACTCGTTTATCGATTAGATGTACAAAACCATTTCCAATCAATAATATCAGTATATGAGTGAATTTCTTTGCTGCAGCCGATCACATAAAAAAAGCTAAGAATATGGTTTTAGAAATTGCTATTTATACCTTAACTCAAATTGTTTTGGAGAGGTAGCCGTGCAGAGTTACCTAATCTCCATCTGCTTAACTCAAATGCAGAAGTATAAAAATATTAACATACCAGACATGCAACTATTCTTTATTTTGTTTCCATCTGGTATTCTTGAGAGAAGAAAAATGAGAAGTGAGGTATACACAGAAATTACAGGTTTCATGCAGGAGAATAATCCTTACTCAGGGTTTCACTAAGCTGTAAGATCAGGAAAAAACGTAGTTATGACCTTGCAATAAATACTGAAGGTTTATGGGGGTTTGGCCAATTCCTTAGTGTAAAAAAGTTCTGTTCTGATCAGCATACAAAATAAAACAGAGCTCTGAAATGGCAGAATATGTCAACAACTGAAGGGAATGAAAACTGTCAAGAGCTCCTTTTCAAATCACGTAGAGAACACCGGGAGCTGGTTTCTCTGCATAGTGAGTCAGCAGTTATTCCAAGGTGAGGTTTAACTTCTTCATATTTACCAGTAGTCTAGAATTTATGTAGAGATATTTTTCTTTGTTTAAGAAACTGTCCAAAGTAGCATTTTCTGTCTGTACCCTCTGGGACAGCTGAAAGTCTCAGGTAGACGTAATACACTGTGATTTTCCTGCTGTTTTAACTTTTTCCTAACATGTAAATACCCAGAGCTCACACACAGTTTAACTAAGAGCTTGCAAGTGATTTGGATTCATAAATCAAAGCATCTCATGCTATTTCACCTGTCCTAGAGAATCTGGGTCTTCCACAGGAGGGGGCAAGATAAGACATAGGATCTACAAGAACCTGGAGCGCTTCTGGCCAGACATATCAACACAGAGTGTCTAAATAATCTCATTTCTTTTGGCAGTTGACTACTACCCTGTTAGTGATATTTATTAAAAATAGCAGGAATGCATAGATGTTTGTTCTCTTCTGCTTATTTATTTTATTTACTGTGTCATCATGGTAGCTCATACTGCTGTGTTTATGTTTTCTTTAATAAGTCTTCCTTTTACTGAAACTTTTTTCATCCCTTTGCAATCTAATTACTAAAGCCAGATTATAACTTCAGTGAGTTTGTGTTACTCATTGCCATAATAAATTTTTAGAAAATATTTTAAGATTTTAGACCAAATTTTGGTCAGTTACTGGCATAAGTCTGAGGTAACAGCAGAGCACTTGAAATGAGGAGCTGAGCATTGGATTAATGCTATTGATTTCTTTCAGAAGCTTTCTTGCAATTCCCCTTGGTGAGTTACTCAAGCAAAGTTTGTACTTAGATCTTAACAATAATGTTCCTTTCATCTTCTTCCTAATAAAACTTCATTTGCCTCGTAACGTCCTTTGTCAAAACCTTCTTTAACATTTCATTTTGTTGTAGCCCACATCCAGAAAACTGAGCCATTTTGCATCTCTCTCTTTTGTTTTGAGGAACAGAGGGAGGGAGGAAGGTGGCCAAAATCAGTCTTTTGGGTATACCTCTTCTTTTGTAAGCATAAGTGCATGGCAGGTGAGATTTTCCAGTGTCAGTCTAGTAGATTAAGTACCTAAGTACAATCTTTGAAATTTAGGATGAGAGTGCTTGGCAACATATTTTTCCATATATCTCAGGAGAATTCATTTTCTTTCCTTTTTTCTTGTTTCCAAAGGACTTCCTTTGGTACCTGCTTGGGCACAATCTCCCTTTTATTCATTCAGTAGGAAAGCCTGTTATAACATTTTTTCATAAAAAGACATGAAAAAAATTTTGTCTATTTACGTGTTTTTGAATTTATTAAAAAAGACTTCTCACAGAAGTAAGTGAGAAAACAGACATGTAAGTCTATTCTTCATACTCTTCATTAGGTTTATTTTCAGAAAGTTTGGCTTAATACTGAAGAGTGTATGAAATCATGGTCGTACTTTTCAAGGGAGGGAAACGCCAAGCACTTAATTTTTGCTTTAATAACGATTCTTTGTGAACAATGAACATACGCATGGGGAAAACGCTTCAATAAGCAACCTCTTAATTTTGGATTATACTTGGAATTTATTTGTATTACAATGACTGTCAGGAGTACCAACTGAGAGGTTTGCTGGGAACTACAAACATATGTCATTGTGTACAATGACAAAGGTAAAGCAACTTAGAAAATTGCTTATAGTGAGTCTGTGAATAGAAAAAGAAATCCCAGATCTCTGTTTACTCCCAGCAACTTTCTTCCTCCTGTTCAAAGAATCATTTTGCATACTTCAGTTTCCATGGATTCTCCCACGGTTCCTCTGAAAAATGAAACTCTTTTAACTGGTGGGTTCTTTTTGAATAATTTTCTATCATTCATGTAATTGCTTATATCTTATTTCACTGGACACTGATATACCATCCAATATACTTTTTTTTTCCTGTTACAATATTAAGGAGATTTTTTTTATATATATACTTATTCAATATTGATGCTGAAATATATAGAACATCAAGATTTTGAAATGCTTCTATAATCCTGTGACTGTTGTCATGTTTAAAACAACCTTGTCTTTACGTGTAGAGCTTTGTTGGTAAGAACCAGAAAGTGGAAGTTAGGAGATCTGGTTCCAGGTTCACGTTCCATCACAGATTCCCTGGATGCTCCTTAATGACAAAACAAAGCTACAGGTCAACTTCATCAGAAAAAAAAAAGTAATGGAGAGATCAAGGCCTATTGCCATGTCTCAGGAGGCATCAGTTGGTTCTATTTCAGGCCTCGGTTTGATCCAGAAGTAAATGGAAGCTTTTCCATCTGAATTCAGAAGTAGTGAGACACAAACCCCATGTTACTGCTATGAGAGCGCAAGCCACGAGCACGTGGTGTGCCTTCACCACATCGTTTGGAAGAGCCCACTAGGCTCTTCAGGACACATTTTTGACCATCTCTTTCTCTCTTTCTTTTTTTTTTTTTTTTTCCCTTCTGGTTGGAGGAGAGGGCTGTGTTGATCAGGGCACAAAGTATTTGCAAAGTGCTGTTTGAATAGAATTGGCAAGAAAATGTGTGGGGTTTTTTATGGAATGTAGGGATATTCTCTGCAGCATCCTCAATTCTGCACTAATAATAAAGGTAAAAAATCCCTTAGGGAATAGGCTCTTCCAACCAAAAGCTGGTTCAGGGAGAGACAGTCCATATCCCGCTGTGAACTACTTATTGTAAGTAGTCCCATCTGTAACTTTCAAACTGTCACTGCCACAGGAGGAGTTTTCATCTCCATTTCCCTCCAGTGCTTGGGTGATGCAGGAGCTGCTGGTGACCCAGTACAGCAGCACAACCTCCGTCTTCCCGTTAAGTAAGAGCTCCAGGCTACCCGAAAACAGGAGCCTTACATAAACACCGAGTATTTCAAGGCAAAAAATCTTATCAAAGAGTCAAATCAGCAGGGAGGGCAAGAAATCTTAGTGCCTATTCCATCAGGAGCTTCCTACAGAGACTCAGCTTTTGTCTTATGGAAAGTGGGATTTGCCTGATTCCCAAGCGATTTCTAGAGGGTAGGTACCTCTCTTGGCAGAACCTTCACCGAGACACCAAGGTGACATGCTTGGAGCCCAGTGTTAGAAGGAAGGAACAAAGAGCTCTTTGTTTCTGTATCCTCCTTATAGGCATTCTCATAAATAAATATATAAATGAAAACTCTCCAGAATTAGTATAGACTAAGAAAGCTCTGTGGAGGTTGCTAGGCAGCCGAGGCCAAAGGAATAGAAAGCAGGCATGTCTTTGGAAAAGAAAGTCAGCGACTTATGGGTTATCTGGAGTCACCATTTACTCCACTGGCTTTTGTCATCAACAGGAGACAGTAGAATTTATTTTTCTTTAGTAAGTGAGCAATGTATAAAACAATTTGAAATGAAAGTCCTGGTTTATATCTCATTTCTATCAGTGCTTTCAAGCTATGACATTATATGCATGATTATTATTTCTAATGTTTATTTATTCATTGAATGAAACAGGAATTTGGTGCAGTGTTTCCAGGCTATAACTTTAAAAATTTTAAATTTAAAAATTTAGCAGAGTAATTAACTTTTAAACTTTTGTCTAATTTTCATTTTTACCACAAAGTGCACATAAAAGAAGTTTCCAGGGCTGGAAAGTATAATTTGCCCTCAAGAGGTGTCTGTATTTCACTGTTGTTGACAAGAAAAGACTTAATTTCTACCACCGTGCCCTGTATGATGGATGATGGAGCCACTCATTACAGAAACGTGGCAGCAACACTCCCCTTCTCCCTCTCCCTGCTTCCTATTACTGCTAAGTATGCAAAAATGCTGGCATTTCCAGTCGGGAACGTTTTTATATGCAAGATTAGGTGATCGCATTATTGACTAATTCCTGCCTTTGAAATCTCTGCTTATATTTGTGTCTTAAATCATAGAATCATAGAATGGTTTGGGTTGGAAGGCACCTTAAAGATCATCCAGTTCCAACCCCCTGCCCTGGGCAGGGACACCTCCCACCACACCAGGTTGCTCCAAGCCCCATCCAGCCTGGCCTTGAACCCCTCCAGGGATGGGGCAGCCACAGCGTCTCTGGGCAACCTGGGCCAGGCTCTCACCACCCTCACAGCAAAGAATTTCTTCCTGAGATCTCATCTAAATCTCCCCTCTTTCAGTTTAAAAGCATTACCCCTCATGCTATGGCTCCCCTCCCTGATCCAGAGTCCCTCCCCATCTCTCCTGGAGCCCCTTTAGGGACTGGAAGGGTCTCTAAGGTCTCCCTGGAGCCTCATCTTCTCCAGGTTGAACAACCCCAGCTCTCTCAGCCTGTCTTCATAGGAGAGGTGCTCCATGCCTCCAATCATCTTTGTGGCCCTCTGCTGGACCCATTCCAACAGGTCCATGTCCTTCCAGAGCTGGACACAGTGCTCCAGGTGGGGTCTCATGAGCGCAGAGTAGAGGGGTAGAATCACCTCCCAAGTGATTAAAGGCTTCTTGAAATTGACTGTGCTTTCAACAGCTGTATTATATTACATCCAGGGGATATTATAATCCTACAACTCCCGTCCCTTCTCAGGGACAGCTCCATATCGTGTTTTTGCTGTTGACCAACCTGGTCTGGTGGGAGGTGTCTCTGCCTATGGCAGGGGGTTGGAACTCAATGATCTTTAAGGTCCCTTCCAACCCAAACCATTCTATGATTCTATGATTTAGTCTACTTTAGTTTTTCTCTCCCAATATCTTCAAATTACATCTCTACAGGATTCAATTTCTGCATCACAGTTTTTCATTATGTGTTTTCTTCCACAGGGTGGATGCTGTGGGGTGGTCCAGGCAGCTCTGTGGAACAGTCTCCAATGGGGTAGTAGGATGAGAAGGTCCAGGGATATTTTGGGAAACGAGGAGAAACATCACGTCCCAAGACGGTAAACGTACCGAAAAGGTAATTCATGTCAGGATATTGATATGCGGTCAGCGTTTCGGGCTCTGGGGATCTCATGGCTCTAATGGATGGCAGAAAACTGGAAGGGAATGGGAACAAACATCTTTGGGGCTGTCTGAGTGTTAATACAGAGTCTCCTGAAATTCTTTCAAGAGCTTCTTAAACCACACCGAGTTTCAACTCCCTTTCTGATCTGAGGGAGAATTTGGAGGCTGTATCTTGTCTTGCTGTGGAGCTGTTAGAGAGTACAAATCACAGGTTTACAGTAACTTTCCAATAAATCCCTTATAGGACTTAGAAACTCATGGAAATGCCAGCTTATCAGCCATATAACAATTTAACATAATGAAATGTTGTTTCACAGAGAGAGTGAATGGCTTTATTTTTAACTGTATGAAATCTTGTTTGGCTGGCTTATTTCAGTCTGACCTTCCAGGCTTAACTGTTGTGTTTCTCTGTTTTGCCCCTGAAGCCTTAACTGTGGATGGTTCTGTTGCTAGCATTTGAGAAATCCAAGAGAATGTGTAAACTAAAGATCTGCCATCCCTCAGTGTCACTGTAATGCTTCTTCCTTCATGTTAAGAGGTAGAGCTGAGCCATGAACATGAAGTTCCTGAGCTGTCCCAAAAGCTTAGATATATGGTGTATTTCTGAGCCCAGTTAACTTTCAGTACGTCCATATTATGCACACATTTCTTGGTCCTCAGTTAAAATTAAGTTTACTGAACAAACCGATTTTGTCCACTCATCCTAAATCAATCATTTCCCACGGTCCTTTATGAAATATCGGACAGGCTGACCTGCTGCTTTCATTTATTCATGTGCCTTAATATATGCAGAGCGTAGGAATATTAACAATGGAAAATCACATTGGTGGAAAATAAAATGGGTTTTTTGATGCAAAAGTTTTCATAAGGATCTATTCCCACGTCTCGTGAGACACCAAAAAAGCACAAAACGTCTTTTAATTAGGAAAGCTTTTCTTTTTTCAGGAGCATAGATGTTCTGGCTGGTTGAGTGCTAGGTTGGACTTTCAAATGTCTCTGGGAAATACCTTCCTTTTCGTTGCTGGTGAGCTCCCTCTTGCTCCCTGGCATTCATTAATTAAAACCATTCAGAGATTCCACTGCTGTGATTCACAGACTTCTTCCATGCTTCACCAGGCTTGGCAGCTGCTGGAAAACAGGCCAATCTGCACATCCATAACGTTACCGAGACGTAGGTCTTTGTATAACCTGTAGCTGTTGTAGAGAGTAGAAAGCCTCTGGAAAGAATAGGAACTACTTTGTTACCCGGGAGAAGTTATAAATGCATTTGTGACAAAAGAAAGGTTCCATACAGGAAAGTGAGAGCAAACGCAGGTCTTTCCTCCTGCATTTATACATAGGGTGATAGTTTTCAGTTTATACATTTTCATTATACTCTTCCACTCAAAGTTGTTGTTGATCAATTCAACGTAGGTTCTCCAGACCTAGTTTGGTTTTTCTATTATGTAGAAGACATGAGTTAACATGACCACCTGTGTCTTGGGGCGGACCAAGAACAGCATCGCTAGCCGGTCAAGGGAGTTGATTGTCCCACTCTACACAGCACTGGTGTGGCCCCACCTCAAATCCTGTGTGCAGTTTGGGGGCCTCAATATTCGGAGGGCATCAAACTATTGGAGTGTGTCCAGAGGAAGGTGACCAAGATGGTTGAAAAGTCTCTAGGAAAAGACTTATGGGGTCACTTGGTTTGTTCAGCTTGGAGAAGAGAAGGCTGAGGGGTGACCTCACGGCAGTCTACAACTTTCTTAAGAGGAGCAGTGGAGGGGGAGGCGCTGATCTCCTCCCTCTGGTGACCAGCAACAGGAGCCAAGGAAATGGAATGAAGCTGCATCAGGGTAACTTCAGATTGGACATTAGGAAAAGGTTCTTCACTGAGAGGGTGGCTGGACCCTGGTGGGTGGACACTGGAACAGGCACCCTAGGGAAGTGGTCATGACATCAAGCCTGTCAGAGTTCAAGGAGCATCTGGACAACGTTCTTAGTCATATGATTTAGTTTTAGGTAGTCCTCTGAGAAGCAGGGAGTTGGACTCAATGATCCTTGTGGGTCCCTTCCAGCTTGAGATATTCTATGATTTTATGAATCTAACCTCAATGCCATAGAGAACGGATTGGATTCCAGGCTTTACAGAAAAGAAGTTACAACCCTTCGGGGCAAATACGGAAAGAAACTGGAATTAGATGAGACGACATTGTGATATCTTCATCTGCAACATGCTAAATAAAGTTTGAACTTCTTTACCCTTACCCTTAATGAGAAACAGGAAGCGTAATGGATTGATGTTTCAGTCTCTGATTCACTGCTTAAATTATGTTTCACGTGAACTATTGTTGGAAATGCCATTTTGACTGAAGGAAAGGGAAGACAAGAATGCTGTTTTAATATAACTTGAAATCTTGATGGTAAAAGGTAATTTATATTTTCAGTAAGAGGCTTTCATCTTCATTGGAGTCTAATGATATTAATCCAATATCAGTACTAAGTATATATTCTTGAATTCCGATCCTGCTTCTGGTGGGAACCACAAATGCTTCACATTGTTCAGCAAATGTACCTTCATTCTGTGCATTTCTTTGGCTGGTCAGTTTACAAGTGGCTGCATTTTGCTGTTCTAAATACCTTTTTGGGGTCTGTTTTAAGATGAAGGGTTCAAAATTTTATATTTGGGGTAATTGCTATACCCCTTCAAGGTTATTTATAGTAAAGTCATAGTAGTCAATGATGGGTTTGGTTTTGTTTGTCGTTTTCTAACAGCAGAGAAACCAGTTGTGTTCCGTGATTTATGGAAAAGTTCGAACCTTTCAAATTAAGTGAAGGACATGCAGCTTCAGAATGAATTATGTTCTTAAACATAATGAAAATCTCCATTTCAGAATTGGGCATGACCCAGAGTTTGGAAGAGAACAGAAGAAATGAGGTATTCAAGTCAAACCAGAAGTTCTTTTCACCCAATAACAATTCCTGTAGCCATGTTTAGAACAAAGCCTGTATTTTGAATGTCTATAGATACTGATCTGTATGTGCACAACTAGCTCGACACAGCTGGCGACTGATAAGACCCCAGTCACAAAGCATGAGCAGGAAAAACTGTGTAGGCAGTGCCCATTTCTAGCAGGCAAAGGGAATGCTCTTTATATCTGTAAATGAAAACTGGGAGGCTTAAGTTCAGTGTTTTTCTTCTTTTTTTTTCTTTTTTTTTCTTTTTTTTCTTTCCCTCTTTCCACCAGGAGACGTCTAAGGTCTTACAAAAAGAATCCTTAGAACCATAGTCAATAACCCTCAAGAGACAAATGAAGATGGGAGAATTTAGCAGCATTTCCTTTAATGTTTCACAGAATCACAGACTGGCAGGGGTTGGAAGGGACCTCTGGAGATCATCCAGTCCAACCCCCTGCCAGAGCAGGGTCACCCAGAGCAGGCTGGACAGGAAGGCGTCCGGGGGGGTTGGAATATCTCCAGAGAAGGAGACTCCACCACTTCTCTGGGCAGCCTCTTCCAGGGCTCCGCCACCCTCAAAGTAAAAAAGTTTTTCCTTATGTTCAGATGGAATTTCCTGTGTTCCAGCTTGTGCCTGTTGCCCCTTGTCCTGTCACTGGCCACCACTGAGAACAAACTGACCCCATCCTATTGACTGCCCTCCTTTAGGTATTCATAAGCATTGATGAGATCCCCTCTCGGTCTTCTCTTCTCCAGACTAAAAAGACCCAAGTCCCTCAGCCTCTCCTCATAAGAGAGATGCTCCATTCCTTTGATCATCTTCATAGCTCTCCGCTGGATTCTGTCCAGCAGTTCCCTGTCCTTCTGGAACTGGGGAGCCCAGAACTGGACCCTGTGCTCCAGATCGGGCCTCCCCAGGGCAGAGCAGAGGGGGAAGATGACCTCCCTCAACCTGCTGGTCACACTCTTCCTGATGCCCCCCAGGATGCCATTGGCCTTCTTGGCCACAAGGGCACATTGCTGGCTCATGGGCATCCTGTTGTCCACCAGGACTCCCAGGCCTTTCTCCTTAGAGCTGCTCTCCAGCAGGTCAGCCCCCAACCTGTCCTGGTGCAGGGGGTTATTCCTCCCTAGGGAGGGATAGTCTTTCAAAAAAGACTAAAGACTGTGACATGACAAAAATAGACCATTGGATCGCTGAAATTATCTGAGAAATAAAATATGAAAGAGATGAGTTACCAGGAAGCCTTCACCTGCATTACTCATTGCCATATATGTTGCTCTCTCTACAGCTGATAACACTGTGTATAATAAATTTCGTATGTTTTGTGGGGAAAAGTGCTGTATTCTGTTGGTTTAAACTTACTGTGTGAAATTCCTCCTTCATTAAAAAGTGGTAGAAAAGCTGCCTCCTTTACTGTGTCAGAATGCCAATGGCTCAGTGTCTCAATATACTTCTTTCTTTTCTTTCTCTGTCTCAGGTTTGTTTCTTTGTTCATCTGCCTTTTTTTTTTTTCTATTGTTATTTTTCCATTAATTTCTTACCAATTGCGCTCCTCTTCCTGATTTCTCATTTCATTCCTCAAGTTCTGTTACGATAGGAGGCAGAAGACTGGTCATCTGATACTGAGGGAGAACAGTTTGGGGTATTCACTCTTAGTAAGATTGAATGTTTGGGGCACCTTCCTCCGAATGTTCTGGTTCCTATACTGGTCCGGGATCCTGCCCTGCAATTTTTAATATTTACTTTAGTGGAAATTTTGCTTTGACTATGGTAGAATAGAACTCTTGGTGGAAAGCTTGATCTGAATAGCAGATAGTAAAGCGGAGGATTAGCTATTGATTTGGCAACGTGTAATTAATAGATAACAAAAATTCATCTCCAAACTACTTTAAACCTCTTCTGATAAAAGAAACCACGTTGAAGGAGGGTAGAGGGGAGGGAAAGAATTGGCTCTCGGGTGCACCGAGCAGATTGATGTGATATTTGTACCTGTGGTAGAAGGTACAAGGGAGAAGGGAGAAGGGAGAAGGACTCTGTGAGAAGTGGTTAATATACCAGAGATCAGAAGCATAGCAGCTTTTGCTTGCATCCAATGTCTGATATAATATTTATCATGAAGATATTGAAATCTGTAAAAAGAACTCAAGATCATCAAATGAACAGCCTGGATTAGGCAAAACGACTATTTAAAAAAAGCAAAGTGAAAACAAATTACATACATAAGGTATCTGAGTGACGATTCTCTGACTGATGATCAGGGGACTAGGACATCTCTCTTGTGAGGAAAGGCTGAAGGACTTGGGTCTGTTTAACCTGGAGAAGAGAAGACTTGGGGCGGGGGGTGGGTAAATCCGATCAATGCTTATAACTACTTAAAAGCTGAGTGTCAGGAGGATGGAGCCAGTCTTTTTTCAGTGGTGCCCAGTGGCAGGACAAGAGGGAACGGGCACAAACTTGAACCTAAGAAGTTCCACCTAAACATGAGGAGGAACTTCTTTCCTGTGAGGGTGGCAGAGCCCTGGAAGAGGCTGCCCAGAGAGGTGGTGGAGTCTCCTTCTCTGGAGACATTCAAGCCCCACCTGGACACATTCCTGTGGGACCTGCTCTGGGTGGACCTGCTCTGGCAGGGGGTCGGACTGGATGATCTCCAGAGGTCCCTTCCAACCCCATGTCATACTGTGATTCTGTGACTGTAGCTACAACTCCCCAGGGCATTTAAACCTGCTTCAAAGTAGCTGGAGGCGGAAATTATTGTGGTGGAGCCTCATGAAGTGGGGGGAAGGGGTGGAATTTGTGATTGTGTGGCCTTTGAGCAAGAGCACAATGAGAAAAATTTGCATGAGGGATGTGAATGAAACTCATTTGTAAGCCCAGCTTAGAACAGTGTTTTATGGTGTTTGTTTGGTTTTAATTCTTTGCTTGCCCCATGTAAAACATCAATGTCAAGTTTTGCTGGGTACAGCCTTCTTTTTTATTTTTAAGCTTGTCTTGTGTTGGGTGGCGGGATGCAGGGCAGTGAAACAACAGTAGGGCTGCCTACCTTGCTGGAGGTAAGGAGTCAGGAGAAGATGTGCCCAGGTAGTGGAAAAGGAGCTGCACCTTGGGGTTCCTACCACTCCGTTAAGTGCGGGGATTGCGGCTGCCTTCGGGAAGGAATTCCCTCCGGCAGAAGAGTCCTCAGTTCTTCCTGCTTCAAAGCAGATGGCAAAGAGGCAGCCCACATCACCAGGCAGACCTGGGGATGCTGTGCCTCTTTAGGCTGAAGATTACTTTAATCCAGTAAGTCGTTGCTCATTTCGGTCATACAGATATTTGAACTGATTTAAAGTATAATAAGAATTATTGGGGGGGAGAGGGGGGGATAATCCCTGCATTTTTTTTCTAGAAAGCAAGCGAGCGGTACAAACGATGGTGATTTTATACGACATAAAACAGTAGCTAACGTAGGTGAAATAAAGCTAAATTGTGAATGTATTTCTAATATATTAAAGCATTGTTTTTCATTGCCCAGGTAGACCACTGTATATTGCCATCATATTATTTCCAATAGTTTTCTAACATTGTTATATTATGGCAGTGCCTAAGGTAGTTCATGAAAAGAGCTATATGAGCACAGAATAAGGTAGTTCATGAAAAGAGCTATATGAGCACAGAATAAGAGAGCTCCTCATCATTCAGCTGCCACAATGAGGGAAGCAATATCTTTATTTAATCTTTAATCCTCTTGATGTATAGCTATGATTTTTATTTTTATTTTTTTTTTACTGGGCTGATTACAAGAGTATTTGACCACTTCACAGTCGTTAACTCCTTTAGATGCATAAAGTAGCAAGAGATGCCTCTCTGAATGCGGTGAGCTTCTGATCAATACTTAAAACATACAGTGTCTCATAAGGAAACTGCAGCACGCTGGCTAAAGTATTAACCAAGCAGCACAAAAATGCTCAACTTCTGAATACTGCACTCAGAAAAGGGATTTCTTTAGCAAGACTTAATGTTTAGAAGCAGTAGATTCTGAAAGTGAGTAGGTCATTCGTTTGTCTTTGCAACTCCCGGTGTTTTACCATTACTCCAATTTTACAGAAGAGCTGAGGTAGAAAGATGAAGCATTGATAAAGTTAGGAGGTGGAACCTCTTTCCTGCTGTCTTTGATCTGGAAATCTGAGCATTTTTTTTCCCTACAGAAAGCTCTGCTTAGTCTATTTAAATTCATTATCGCATATCTTTATAGCTCTTTGAGGGTCTGAGGAACTACAACTGAAAATCATCCTATCGTGCCTAAAGAGAGAAAAGCTGCTTTAGTCAACGGGAGTTAAACATAGAGAGGTAGTGACAGTCCTCTCTCCAGTCCTCTACACTTTCTTAAAATAGCACTTTTTATAGCAAGGGGTTAACAGCTAAACTAAGCAGTTGCACAACTATCCCTGTTTGGTTTTACTAGGAATACTGAAGTTCCAGCACCGCACAGTCTGTATGTTTTGAGCTGTAACAACAGATCTTCCTATTTCTCCTGCCCTGGGCTCTTCTAAGTATATATTAAGCGTTGCAACTAGTTGCTGAGTTCCACAATAAGGAGTAATATTGGTAAATATTCACAGAAAATAGCAAGAGATCTGAGAACCACTATAATCCGTTCCTTTATTGCAGCTAAAAGTTGAATTTAAAATTACCAGCATGAAAAAGAAGTGTTCTTTTAGTGCAAATTGCAACGTGATACTGAGTTGGTGGCTGTTTAAAAATGGAGTTTCGAAAAGAAAAAAGTGGCATGGTCTGACAAGAAAAAAGTGGAAAATGAGGCTTACACACCAAATCGGATTGATCTGTGTTAGCAATAACAAATTCAAGCTGCATATAAACTTTGTGCATCCTGCACGGTTGCAGAGTGGAATTAACGATCATTCATTTGCTTAAACCAAAATTCTAATTAAGGTGATTGGCGGAAAAAAAAAAAGAGAAAGTGGATGCTGGGTTTTGGAATTTGTGCCAAAGAAATGACGCCGTGGCTGTTCCTGCCCTGCTGGGCTGTGTCAGAGCGAGGTGATGGGGCAGGGCTTGTTAAAGAGCATCTTGAATGTTAATCCAAGATGAAATGAAAGCTTGCACCTTTCCTTAACTCCATGTTTGGGAAATTTTTCGTCATCGCTGTTTTGTTCTGTAACATTCCCAGGTTGTTTTTTTTTTTTTCTCCTAATGATTCTGTTTCAGACAGAATGCCACCAGAAATGTTTTTCTAATGGTCTTTCCACTGGCCCGGTTAACAGGCTGATGAGATTCAAATAACAGATGAAGATTGCTAACAAAATCTGAATTAACCAGACGTACAGCCATTTACAATAGTTGTATTTTTTCATTGTATTTCCTATTTCTGTTTGATTAAAAAACACAGTAGGAATAATGTTTCAGAAGGTGAAAAGTGAAACCTGATTTTCACGGGCTTTAATCTGATGTGTTGGAAATGTAAACCTCATCTTTTATTTGGGAGAGCTTTGCTTGAACGTCCTGGCATGGATTTTCAATTCCTGTTTACTGGATGTGTTCTTCAGCTTCCTTCATTTATGGATGTGGTGAAGGAGGAATATTAGACATTACTTATCTTACTTGCCAAAGTTTCACATTTCAGAACAAAGTATTTCCTGTAGGAGAGTCTACTGTGGAATCCAGTGAGAATTTCACGATTAAAACAGCTACGCTGTCTGCGGAATGAAATAACAGGGAGTCTATTCCATCATGCTTAGAAATGGCTTCCTGAAAAAAGATACAGTATTTTATGTTCTCATTGGGTATCACCTTATTCATTCCTCGATTTTCAAGTTAGGCACAGAAAAAAATTGTTGACACAATTAGCTATAATCAAGGAACATGTAAAAACTAACATAAGGATCACCCAGATGAGAAAATTTTATTAACAGCTTCATAATGAAGGACAAGCTCCAACAGGGTAGGTTTAGACTAAACATTAGGAAAGAATTCTTCATGGAAAGAGTGATCAGGCATTGGAATAGGCTGCCCAGGGAGGGGGTTGAGTCACCATCCCTGGATGTGTTTAAGAGACGATTAGCTGTGGTGCTGAGGGATATGGTGTAGGGGAGGACTTTGTAGAGTAGGGTAGATGGTTGGACTCGATGCTCCCAAGGGTCTCTTCCAACCTAGACGATTCTATGATTCTATGACATAGCCTCCATTTTAGTCTCAGAAGTAGATTTTGGCATGTTTTTAAGTCATTTGTCACTGCTTTTGTTTGTCATATAACAAAAAAAAATAGGGAAAAAATTTAACATTTTCTGAAAATGAAACACTTTTGCAAATATAGCCTGATCTGGAACCTCTTCATTCTGGTGGAAAGGCGCTCTCTTACTATCAAGAGAGGTGTTGGAGTAATAGGAGGAGGCCTTAGTAATAGGTTGCCTGCCCATTCAGCTACATAAAGATATATGTACATACTTCAATTTTTGTTTCTCCTGTCTTCATATAAGCTTGGACAGAAACTTCTTTAGCATTGATTAAACTGTATGTGTGCATTTTGGTGCTTTATAGATAAAACATAAACTTCATAAGTGTCGGAAACAACTGAAATGCCAGAGAGGAAGGACTGATTCAGAACGCAGAAGAGCTGTTTGTTGATTGTAACAGGGTTTATTTGGAAAAAAAGGAAAAAAAAAAAAAGAATTGTATTACTTCAGTTCAGAGGGAGGTTGGTGTGTGATGCTCAGGATCACGCCTGCCACGCTGTCGTCCCAAGAATGCCACAGTTCTCTCTAGTGTCCTGCAGATCAAAAAGACAAAGCCACTCTTGTTACGATACGTCATGTTCTCCTCTTCAGGTGGCTGCACATTCCCTGGTCATGCCTATGAATTTAGTGCATGTAAGGAATTATATTGAACAGCATATGTAGACAGCTGTGCCAACCCTTCTACTTCTTTGTACATACCTGTATTGATTATAATGAGTATTAAAACAGGACTGAATTTGTGAGGGCTGTATGATTTTATTCATATTTTAACTATATTTTTAATGAATTTTACTGTGTTACTCCTAGGACAACTGTAAGAAAAGCGTGCACACACAATCCGTTAACATCACTGCTTTTAACTTCCTTCATTTTCTTAGACGAGCCTCAGTGAAATTGAAATTTACCATTAGAAATAGAAATAGAAATAAAAAATTACCATTAGAAATAGAAATTTGCCATTCACCTCCTCCTTTTCTCCTCTTCAAAATGAATGTAGTTCGTATGCAAGGATTGCTATGGTAGAAAACCTTTTTTATTTCCAGTAAAATATGCTAGGGATGGAGTGGTTCTACTGTATACATAAATATTATGATGCTATCTTCAAGCGCACCATCGGGTTTTAGTCATTCCCTTATATTCACCTTCGGCTGAGACCTTGCCTCACTCATAGCAAAGGATGACTTAAAAAAGGAACAGCAGGCAAAGAAAGTCCAGGATATTTTTTGAACGCTTGTCTTTGCAGCTGAAAGAACTTACTGTTTTTAATGTGTTTTAGATGTAATACATATACAGGTTGGTTTTTTCCTGCTATTATTAGGAAGTTTAAACTCTGCCAGTGAGTGCTCAGAACTCCCAGGAAAAACAGCTGGAGATCTGTATATGGATGGGGAGCAGACTATGGAGTTGAGCTCAGCAGTGCAGCTGAGAAATGAGGGGGCTTCCCTACACCTTTTTTTTTTTTTGGTCTTCTGGCAGTAGGTAGTATGAAGAGGAGAGATGTGAAGGACTAAATACTCCAGACTCTCTGAGTTGTGTTGCCCTTTTCATATTTTACGTTGCTTCAGTTTCTCTCCAAAAGAAAGGGTTTGCGCATTTATAATATGACGTTTGTTTTAACTTGGTATTGTTAAAATAAGCTAAAAGGAAAATTGATTAACTCTCCGATTTTTTTCTTCCCTCAACTCTGAAGAGATGTTTTTGGTCTCCTTTGATGTACCCCTACTCTCCATCCTCTTCGTTTAATCAATGGTCCTGTAGTCGCTTGGTCTTGTAGTTCTGTCCTTGCAAGCTGCAATAACCTCGTCAGATTTGGCTCTGCCAAAGACCTCATGGAAAACACTGAAAAACATTCTTCTTGGAAACAATTCTGCCAACAAGGTCCCATTGATTTCGTTTGCATCAAATCACGATTTTTTTTTATTTTTTATTTTTTTATTTCTCTTGCAGCTGACTCACCCTGTCCTTCTCTACCCCAGATACCTACAGTGGTTTCCTGACACACTCTGTCATTCTGTCTTCCAGCTTGGTGTTCTAGTTAGTAATTAGTCCTTGTCCTTGTGTCCCCCAGCTCTATTCCCACTCCCTCCTGAGGCAGTGATCCAGTAGCTCGTTCTGCTTAAATGTATTCTCTGCCTACGACTGTTTATGGAGCTGCATGATGAAACGGATAGATTATTGATCCATTTTAAAAATATTCTGCCTTTACAGGGAGGCTTGTTATTAACCTGGGAGTTATAACCTGGCCCCCCAGAGGTCTGTGCAGGGAGTGGAATTACACCAGCACAACCAAACGCGCCTGTTCAGGGGATGGAAACGCATGGCTGGGGACACCAGGAGCTTCCCAAGAAAGACACAATTACCAAGAGAAATGGCTGGGGGGAAATGGTGTGTTTTCCTTGTCATCTCTCCCCAGATCTTTTACTTTAATAATTACATTCATCCAACTTTCTGAAAGTTAAAGGCCCTTTCAGCTCATCCGTTTGTGAGCGATCTCCGCGAGTCTGTATTAACCAGTCCCTCCAGGACAGGAGCGTGAAAAACAACTGTGCTTATTGACTTCTTCATTTCGAGGGAGCTGAACTGTTTCCAGCAATTAAAGGTAATTTGAAGTTTTCTGGGAAGTGTAGAAATTGGAGTAAGTAATAATAGTCCCTCTTATTTCCCAGCACTGCAGGGATTAAGCTGTTGAGGACTGACAGCTCTCTTTTTAACCTCTGTATGACCTCCAAGAGATTTATCACCCACAGTTAGAGAAAACCAGCGCTAATCTAATGCCCTTCCAGCTCTCAGATGCCACCTTTCGGTGGATAAAATGTGTCATGTGCTCTTCTGTTACGACTCTTCTCTTTGGGAACACCATCATTCTTAGGAGAAAGGCAATATGCAGTGTTGTTGATATTACGAGGAGAATTTATGGCAGGAATGTGAAGCCATGCATGAAGCTTGTTCAGCAGTTTGACTTGACCAGATAGAAGAAAACAGTAGATGGAAGCCCAGGATGTGAAATCCAATTGGACAGAACCTGAGGGCAAAGGGATGACAAGGGATGACATAAAGATGCCACCTTCTTCACTAGTATTTGCTCTTGGCTGATCTTTGCAGTCTTTTTTATTGGCAGAGGTATGTGTTTTATAAAATTATGCCAAACCGTGTTGCTATAGGAGGAGCTGCCCCTGTTCCACTCTAAGCATTATGACTTGCCAGAGATTTTATTTTTGGTGGGGCTGATGTGAGGTGCAGAAAGTAAGTTGTTGGGCTGGCTTTCCAGCGTAGGGTTTGTGATCCTCTTACTTACAAGGCACGGGTATTCTTCCCCATCAGTGGACAAACAAGACTGCAGTTTCTTCTCTTATATATCTTCTTTTCTTTCTCCTTTTATTGCATACACTGGCCAGCAACAAGACGGTTTCCTTCCCTTCTCTTCCCTTACAGTCATACGTAGACAGACGAATTTTCTATCTTGATTTTAATAACTCTGCGTGTCATCAAGAGAACGTCCCTGGTCCTCTCCTTGGAGACCTCTCCTCTCCCAGGTTCTCTTTTAATGCTTTGCTTATCTACCTCAGTGCCACGGCACCCAACCAGCAGTGACCATTAGATCCAGTGCTGCAGTTCCTGTTGCTGGCACGGCACATCTGCTGCTGGAGAGGCTTTTTTTTTTGCCTTTTTCTCTTTCTCCCTTGCAGATGCCGTGCCTTTGGCTGTCTAATGGATACTTCGCTATTGAGCTCCGCAGGGGAGCATATCCCCAAACATTTTTCTAACTTCATCCAGAGAAATCTGAGAGCTCTTCTCCCCGTGTTCCCAGCAGGAGCTTCCTCCTTGCTTTTTATGTTTCAGCTACTACACAGACATACTTAGGTTTGACTCCTTTGGTAAGAGCTAACCTAATGAGCTATCATAGAGAGCAGCTAATGGCACCACAGCCTCACCCCCTTTCCCCACATAGTTTTTCTTATCTACTTGTGAAGTCTTTCTGCACCCTGTGATTAATTTTGCTAATCTCAGACTTTTAAATTAAGCATTAATTATTACATTTGGCTATTACCCTGAGCATTTGAGATCTGCATGGCCTTGTGCTAGCCACAAATTTTTACACCAGTGTGCTTAAATATAGTTCTGTAAGCTATTAATAGGTAAGCAACCAATGAAAATTAACTCCATACACGGGTTATTCTGGAGGCTACTATTGTCCTGGGGTAGAGCTGTTCCATTGCGTTAAAATCGTCTTGTTTCCCAAGGCATCACGTATTTGGGGACAGCGGGTCAAACCCACTGAGGGATAGAGACCTAAAATATATGCTTTAAATTTTTTCTCAGCGTCTCTCTGGAGCTGATCCCAACCTGGCTCCACCTCAAACATTCTTGCCGTTACAGCTTATCGCAGTAAATGATTCCCATCAGAAATTCTAAGGCATTTCCAGTGCTTTAAGACATCCCTCAACATCAGAGTGTGAACTTGGTGTGATGGAATAAAACGAGGTCTATTCACTGAGATTTTTTCTTCAGGTTTGTAGCAATGTAAACTTTGATACTTACATGATAGGACCATAAACCAATGGCTGGTTCAGTCATGCAGTATTTGCCTTCACAGAATAGGAGGGTTTTTTCTTCTCTTATGTTTTACTTCGGGGTTTCTTTTCTGTCAGTCACATCATGTGTTCAGCTAACAAATGAATTTGATAGCTGTGTTTTGCTGTTACAATCCCTATGATGGGGGAGGTGTTCAGATATAACTTCGCGGGAACAGGAGAAAACCCCAAGAAAATTAGAGAGAAAGATTAAACCTTAGACCAAAGTCAACTCCTGCTGGGCACTGTACCCATCCAACACATCCTTCATCTTTGTAACAACAGTTCATGTGCCGTTCCATTAAACAGCTAATTTTTATGAGCCCCAGAGCATTCAGAGAAATGTTCTTGTACCACTTCAAGTAATAAGAACATTTAATACTGTGAGTATTCTTCAGTTTCAAGTTTTGGGGTTTTTGGGTGATCAGTGCTTTCCAAAATTCAAGCTTCTGGCTTAGTTCTGCATTCCATAGCTTTTTGGGTCTGAAAGCTCAGATATTTGGCATATTATAGATGTAAGAGGAAACATTGGCTGCGTTTGGAAACCCAGATTGCAGAAAGTTATTTTAAAATCATCTTGCCATATGCATTTCATTCTCTCTTGTCATAGTGCTTATTACACTCTGAGCTCATGAAGCACCTGGACATGGAGTTAATTGTAAAGCTAATCAGTAGTGCTGCTCCATTAATGACTCCCGTATGCAAAGAGCTTTCCATGAGGGAGCCAGAGCCTCGAAGACAAATGATGAGAAAACAAGAGGTGATATTAAAAATGCTGTGTTTTACCTTTTTTCTTTTGGATGAAAGAAGAAAAAACTAATATATACATATATATATATAGCATATATGTATGGCAGCCTTCCAATATCTGAAGGGAGCCTACAGGAGAGCTGGGGAGGGACTCTTGATCAGGAAGTGCAGTGACAGGACAAGGGGTAATGGTTTTAAATTGGAAGAGGGGAGATTTAGATTAGATACTAGAAATAAATTCTTCCCTGTGGGGGTGGTGAGAACCTGGCCCAGGTTTCCCAGAGAAGCTGTGGCTGCCCCATCCCTGGAGGGGTTCAAGGCCAGGCTGGATGGGACTTTGAGCAACCTGGTCTGGTGGGAGGTGTCCCTGCCCAGGGCAGGGGGGTTGGACCTGGATGATCTTTAAGGTCCCTTCCAACTCTAACCATTCTATGATTCATTGATTCTATAATACGGCGACTGCTTGATTTGGTATTGGTGGCTTAACGGTAGCCAGCTTTAATGTGTGTCTTCAGAAAGTGTGGGGTTCTGAAGAAGAACTACGAAGGTGGTGACCAGAGTTATATGGACAGTAAGCAGCAAGTGATCAATGGCAAATATCCAGAATTGAACAGAAAGGGGAAAACTGCAAGTATAAGAAAATAAGATACACACGTACGCTCTTTCTTATAGAGCTCTGTGGTAACCCGGGTTTGGACATTCTGAATTTTAAAACTTTAACTGCTTGCTTGCTGAAGTGATAGGCGCCGTGTGGGAGATGCAATTACATGGCTGCAAGCAGGACTCTGCGCTGTCGACAAGTATTTAAAATGACAGTGACGCATCCAAGAAACCTGACAAGTTGTGAAAATTGCAACTATATCACTTCCCGCATGATATTCTGGGAATCATGTTAAAAGGAAACAGGGCTAATCCTAATGAAACATGACCTCTCCACTGTGCCAGACTGCTATAAACTGAATCTGACTGGCTCCTGCTCTGGTGACATTTTCTAATCCGATTTAATGGATTCCAGCACTTGCCTGGGCAGCTGTTGAAACCTCCCATTGATTGCAACCTGTGTCATCTTTTCATCTGCCTGTTTTGCATTTCAATTACCATCTCCGCCTCATTTTGCCTCTTCTGATCAGGTGGGTATCTAGCAAATGTCTACTATCAAAATAATCCCAATATTGCATGTAATTCCCTGTAATGATTCTGTGCCACCTCCAGTTCACATTAGAGCCTTGTCTCAGTTAATAACTAAATCACAATTCGTAGATAAAACTTGCTATTTACTCTCCATGTTTTCCAGGCTCCATCTGCTCATTGCTCCTTGCTCAGTTTTGATTCTTTACTGCACTTTCATTTAAATCTGTGGCGGTCAAAATCCCTCCTCCGTGCATAGAACATATATTTTTCCTCACTGTATTCTTTGTAAAAGAAAGTTAAAGTCTCAGCTCTTGGTTTTCAGGAGAACTGAAGTGCCCAAGTTTTTCTTTTACAACCGTTTTATATTATACACTCTTGGGTATGTCACTTAAGCTGTTCATGCCTAAGTTTAATGGTCTTTAAAATGAGTAACATAACACTTAATTCACTGGATTATTGTGATCTAATTACTGAATCCTTTGAAAAATCCTTTGAAGTTCTCGTTGGTAAGGTGCTTTATAAATATGTAATAGTCACAGCAATAGAATCATTTGATTTCCTGGGTTTCAGGCCAGTGTCATATGGATTTGGGACTTCAGTTTTGTTTTAGTCTCCCCACAAGTAATGCTTCATGTTGTGGGTTGTAACTAAGTCGTTTCACGTCTCAGTTCTACTTCTAAGTAACAATTGTTTCTTGTGCATACGTGTATCAAAGAGAATTTAAAAGATTTGTTATTCACATTCCATATGAACCACAGGAGTCCTTAATTATAAAACGAGCCTCTTGAAAAACGTAGATCATTTTCCTTTCAACCTTGTCTGCAGTTTAGGAGCATGCAGGGAAAATATGCTGTTTGCAGGTGCTCCATGCTTCCTGGAGTGAGAGTCTTCAATGGGCCAAAATGCGTGGCAGATTACCAATTAATACTTTTTGATACTGTGAAATATTTCTAAGAGGGTACCAAAATCCCGGCTTACTTTTTAACCTCGGCTTCATGCTAATTGTGCCATTGTTTCTGTAATCTAAATGTAGAGAAGCCATACAACAGTGCAGAATACAAAATTGTGACAGTAAGTGCTGAAGAACGTTTAAATCCAAGCGTACTTGTAGTTTTAGACTGGTGTAATCTGATTGTCAACAGGTTCCTGGATTTGAAGGCATCATTCCTGTTTTGCTGACTCTTATAGTTTACTTAAATGTCACAGGTGAAGAATTATCCATTTCAGTTTCCTTTACTGAACTACTTCCCATCATTTATAGTTCAATTTCTTATACCAAGATCTAATCCAGCTTTGTATGTAACAAGAATCTAGCTTCACAATGTAAATAAATCTCAAATATAAGTAAAAACATGCTGTATTAAGTGCTTGTAAGATCAGGATCCAGGAATGGCATCCTCCTCCTGTGTTATAGCTCCATTTTATTTACATCTTATTTATACTTTTAGCTTGCCTTAATTTCAAATTATTCCATTAGCAAGATCAGGAGAATGAAGAAGTAGGACGATTTTACAGCTGAAGTGGCTTTTCAGAAAATTGCACAAGTTATTGGCATCGTTCACAATTTGCCTGGCACCATTATATCTAATGTAAGATGAGTAACTTCATTAAGGCTGAAATATTAGCTGTAGGAGGCGCTGCCAAGTGGGGCTATAGTTCTCTACCTAACTGTTGCTTAATCATTTCTATTTATCAGGCAAGAAAGGATTGCTCCTGAATTAAAGAACATTTACTTATCCGTACAAATATAGACATTACCAATTGCTGCGAGTTTCTGCAACTAAAAGAGCACAAGAGGCAGAAATTCCTGTAATATGTCTGAGAACAATATTAGAATTATTTGAGCTTAGGGAATAAAATAGAGAAAATTATTAATAGACTGTCAGAGAATAACACTCGTAATGCACTAGTAAGAATTACTCTGCATATCTTTCACGCTCCTTTACAAATATTGGAAACACAGTGTTTGCAACCATTAATTAAATCCTCACTGTTCCACTGGGAGTTAACATTTTTAACCGTGCTGTAGTGACAAGCTGTGTAGCAGTATATCTTTTATAGAATGACAAACTCTCTCCTGATGTTGAAAATGAAAAAAAAAAAAATAACAAAGCCTTTTTTTTGTATTTATATTTAACATATAGTAGTACCTCCAGCATTTAAATATTTATTTATGTAATCATATTAATCACTGAGATAACTTTATTTCATGATCAAAATAATTCTGAAGTCATGAAGTCTAAAATTTAAGAAACATTTCATAAAAGAGGAGAATGAGTTTTCAAATGGAACTTTTTATCCTTTATCTGTATAGTTTGCACTCACAAATGGCACCTTGCAGGGGTAATGCAGGTTTATAGTAGGAATATAGTTTTGTACTTTTGACATGAGGTTCACGCCATCATTTCACACACTGCTGTTAACGTCTGTTGTTGAAAGAATTTATGTGTTATTACAGTTTTGAATATTTTCCAGGTGCCAATGACTGAGCCTGGGCATAGGCAGCACACCCAGCACAACTAGGAGAAAGCGAGGGGTGACAGCAGTAGGCAACTCTCTTCTGAAGGGTAGGGGAGCATGAGTGAGGAGCCAACTGAGAGTTTATGGGTTAGGATTAAATGGAACACAAGGGCAGGTGACAATACAGTGGGAGTCTGCTACAGGCCACCTGACCAGGAATACCGAGTGGACGAGGCCCTCTGAAGACAGACAGGAGCAGCCTCACATTCAGTAGCCCTGGTCCTCATGGGGGACTTCAACCACCACAATATCTGTTGGAGGGACAACACAGCGGGGCAGAAGCAATCAAGGAGGTACCTGGAATGTGTCGATGATCACTTCCTTCTCCAAGTGATGGAGAAGCCAATGAGGAGAGGAGCCATGGTGGACCTTTTCTCACCAACAAGGAGGAGCTGGTGGGGGAGTGTGAAGCTCAAGGGAAGCCTTGGCCGCAGTGATCATGAGATGTTGGAGTTCAAGGTCCTTAGGGCAGTGAGAAGGGCACATAGCAAGTTCAATACCCTGAACTTCAGGAGAGCAAAGTTTGGCCTCTTGAGGGCCAGCAGGGCCCTTCTGCTCTGCTCTGGGGAGACCCCACCTGGAGCTCTGGAGTCCTCAGCACAGGAAGGACATGGACCTGTTGGAATGAGTCCAAAAGAGGCCACGAAGATGGTCCGAGGGCTGGAGAACCTCTTCTGTGAGGCCATGCTAAGAGAGCCTGGAGAAGAGACAGCCCAAGGAGACCTTATAGAAGCCTTCCAGTACCTAAAGGAGCTCCAGAAAAGCTGGGGAGGGACTCTTGATCAGGGAGTGGAGCGACAGGACATGGGGTAACGGTTTTAAAGTGAAAGAGGGGAGATTTAGATTAGATCTCGGGAAGAATTCTTTGCTGTGAGGGTGGTGAGAGCCTGGCCCAGGTTGCCCAGAGCAGCTGTGGCTGCCCCATCCCTGGAGGGGTTCAAGGCCAGGCTGGATGGGGCTTTGAGCAACCTGGTCTGGTGGGAGGTGTCCCTGCCCAGGGCAGGGGGTTGGAACTCCATGATCTTTAAGGTCCCTTCCAACCCAAACCATTTTATAATTCTATGATATATTTTCAAAATCCTGGCCCTGGTTAATTCTGTGAAAGCCCATGGCGATTGAGACACAATAGATTCACTGTAGCCTGAACATTGATCTTTTACATTTCTTTCTTCTAATAGCTCTACATTAAACACAATTACTGTACAAAGGACTTTTTTTTAAAATGGAAAAATACTTTTGAAGAGATAATAGATATTGTAAAAAGAGAGAGCATGAGGAAATGCCATGCAAGTGGTAGTTTAATTCCTAAGCCTTTTTGCTCTGTTTTTATTATTCTCTGTGGTTAAATATTAATGGAGTTGGTGCCACTTAAGCAAAGTCATTCGTATCATCTCACTAGCCTCCATGGAATTAGGGGAGAATGAACTTCAGCTCTTTAAGCGAGCAGGAGATAACAATGCAGCATGACACAGAAATGATTGAATTTGCCAGCAGTGTTTGTGCAATGCTTGCTAATTTACAAGGGCATTTTCAAGCGATTCAGTCGCTGGGATTCCTTGGGGGCAGTTCACTTGGGCACTGAAACTGAATCAACGTTTAAATGGTTTTACTTTTAGAGTGGTTTAGAAGAATGGTAAGTAAATAGATGTTTTCATAATTAATACAGTAACAGCAAATCATGCAAGGATCGTTTGCCGTTCGAAAGAAAACAGTGTTCTCATTTGGCTGGGCTTCTTGCACTGTGTTTGTTAGAACTGGGAAGAAATGTGAAGTGCAGATTGGTGGATTAAGATGAAATAATTATGACTGGTCCGGATGAATCCAGTCCCTCTGTAGTAGCTAATGCATCTGCTGTGGAGGATCTAAGTGGGCTGGAAGTCAGAGATCCAAATTCTTATCTCTCTCTGCCACTGATGTGCCTGTGCCAAGGCATCCCACCTTCCCCTGCTTCGGTTCCCGTTTGGCTGGAAACGGGAGAGGCAGCAACCCCTTTCAAAATATCATAGAATCATAGAATCATCTAGGTTGGAAGAGACCCTTGGGGTCATCGAGTCCAACCATCTACCCTACTCTACAAAGTCCTCCCCTACACCATAGCCCTCAGCACCACATCTCATCGTCTCTTAAACACATCCAGGGATGGTGACTCAACCCCCTCCCTGGGCAGCCTATTCCAATGTCCGACCACTCTTTCCGTGAAGAATTCTTTCCTAATGATCAGTCTAAACCTACCCTGTTGGAGCTTGAAGCCATTCCCTCTCGTTCTGTCATTAATTACCTATGAGAAGAGACCAGATCATCCAAGCTGTTGTGACTTGTGACATTTTGACTTGACTGTCAAGACACAATGTGTTATTTCCACCCTACAGGAACTCCTCTTGTTGGTTTTTATGTTTTTCTTTCGTAACATCCCCGGTATGTTTTAAGATAGAATTGTTACTGTTTTGCTGCAATGCCAACATTTCAGTAGAAGAGCATAAGGGAGATTGTTGCTGTATTTATAATCTTTCTGTGTATTTACAAAGAGGGACAGGCCGCTAGTCATTTGCCAGGTTGATGCAATAATTACCTGTGTTCACTTGATTGCTGTAAAATTTAATAAAGCAGGAATTTTGGGGCTGGATGTCTCTTTTTTTGTGACACAAAAGAAGGTGACATTCTGGCAAAAGCATAGAGTGGCAGCAAGTGGCAGATCTTCTGTTCCTGCCTCCTTGACTTCCTGCGTGATTTTGAAACTCTAGACAAAATCAAAATCAAAAATCTTTTTTAATTTTTGTGAGCAATGAATTTTTTTTGGTAAACCTTTGGCTTCAGAAAAACTGCTCAGGCTTCATCATTACTAGTTGCCACCCTTGTGTCTATACTATCTCTTTTTGTAAAAAACTTTCTCGCTCTACGTAAAATAACACGTAAATAGCATACTTACAGAGTGCTCAAGGATTTATATGTCTTTCTGTTGCAAAACCTCTGGAGTAAAAGGTACAAAATGCAATTCTAAAAACCTCTAGGGAGATGGAAACCCAAAAATGGCAATCCTTTGTCACTGAAATGAGGAAAAAATCTTTTTGTCCCAAAAATATTCTTCTTTCTGATGATCTCTTGAGATTTTTCAATACTGCGAAGGAGATCCTGGAGTAAGCAAAGTTGGCAGTTGCCAAGGAGCACACTGGAGAAGGCAGAGAAGCAGCGATGCTTCCTCTGTCTCATTAATATATAGCAAAACATTAGGAGTGAAGCCATTTTTCTTGCTAAAGAAGTAGTTTGCGCTCTTTAGGATGAAGACTACTGCTTGACTCAAAGTTGCTTCTGTTGCCGATTTTACGTACCCTTCCAATTCCTTGAATTTTCCTTGGCTGTCGTAGTTGTGCAGTAAAGAAAAATTCCCACAAGGTCTTTTGGCTGAATGTGGGTAAGGTCCCCGAGCTTCTGCCAGTCTTAATACTTTAGAGCTTTATAGATTTACCAGATGAAGCTCCTTCCCCAAGTCTATGTCCTTGACTCCATTCAGTAGACTCTGAAATTGCCAGCTGTGCTAAACTTTTGGAACAACGGGCAACTCCTGTCTGACAACTAATGCTTCTTTTTGCAAGGCTTATGTTAACTAGAGAAAGGCTTTGAGATTTTAATTTTTATGTTTTGCACATACTTGTTATGAGATGTTTTATGTTTGTGGGTGTTTTTTAAACTTTAGACAAAGTCATTCAGTCCATTTCCTTGTAAAAATAACTCAAAAGTAAAACTGAGGAACTGAAGGACTGGTGGGAATTGAGTAGCCCTGATGATTAATGGCCTTCTGCATCTGAAAACTGCAAGTCAGATATGAAATTCCTTTGATAACATAACTGGAATTTCATATTTTAGTTCATATACATATACACACATGTAGTACTATACACACATGCATTCTTCCTGATGTACACACAAACTTACCATGGAAATTTTTGTTGAATGCTGAAATGTTTTCAGTTAAAGGTGTTATGTTGTAATTTCTTTTGCAGTAACAGCCTTTGGAGCATATGAAATGACACTGAATTTAACAGAAAACTTAGACCCAGTGGCTAGATATTCCCACAATGGTTGAGAGTCAAAGCAGAAGATGTTGGTCGTGTTTGGGGAATTGGTAGTAAATATATTGAACTAATCTCAGAAGGAAGTTGGTTTAAAACCAGCTGATGCTTCCCATAAGGAACAACCTTTTTTGAGAACATAATTAGAGGCAGAGTCTGGTTTGCAAAGTCTGTGTATAAACACTGGCTTTTACTTTTCCTCCCTTCCTGTTCTTACCTCCTATTCTATTTGCATCAAAGTGAATTTCAGTAGGTCTTTACTTTGGAACTTACTTGTATTTAGTTCAAATTTACAAAACCATATTATCTATTTCAAATTTCTGTTTAAGAGGTGCAGTGTGAGATCTGTCCTACTTTGACTTATGGAAATACTTCCATATGAATTATTACTTGGGATCTCTACTGGACGCGGGAAAAATGGTTGCAGGTCACCTTGCTGGCAGAAGATATTTCCCTCTGTTGGAGGTTACTGCTGCATAAGGTTCATAGTAATCAACCGTTTGAAAACACTCAACCAATTAGTGGGTATGAGTGTGAACAGCATTAGTGGCTAATTTCTTCCATTTTTGAGATGCCACTCTATAAAATGAGGGGGAAACCGTGCTGGGCTCCAGGGCAATTTAGACTGCGGCAATGCACACTTGGTCACTAACCAGGAATGACACCAGGCAGAGCCATGCCTTAGAGTTTTTATCCACATCATTAAACAGCTGGAGTTTTGCCCACAAGTTAGAGGAGAAGACTGATGCCAGTGACTTTGGGTCATAGTTGCGCTCCTGATTTATTGCACGGCATTAAACAAATCATCTTGCATCTGTCCTCACTTTTAAGGTCAATTTTGGGATAGGATTCTTTCAGCATTACCATCATGATTTGGACTTCCAGATGTTACCACAATCTATGTAATAACAGTAATGAAAAATAATGTAGTTCACCTTTGCATAAGAAACATTTGAGGGCAAAGTATGTATTATCCTTGATTTAATAGATTAATCTTGAATTGGTAAGACCAACCTGCTATTGTTCAGATAGACCTAAGCATATATTACCTCTGGCTCCAGCCCACGTTATCAATCATGGACTGTTAAATCTGTTCTCAACTGAGATCCAGTTGCTGTCTTTGTCTTATCATGTGAGTATGGGAAAAGTTCTGTTCGTGTGGGGAATACAGTAGCTTCACCCCTATCTTCTTTTCTTTTTAGATGAGTCATAGTCATTAGCAGATGCTCAGAGATTAGTCAGCTGCTTGTTTGCCTGTTCAGAATGGGGATAGACCTTAAGGAAAAATAAAATGCTACTGGCTGCAGAGTTAAAAGGGAGCATAAGGCAGTTCTGCGTATACCTTGTTGCAGCTCATTGCTTTTAAACAGTAGAAACGAGATGATTTAATAAAACACTAGAGAGATACCAGATCTGTATGTCTGACTTTGACTGTGGAACCATGAAGACTGTTCAGCTAGGTAATTCAGTACAGATTTCCCACTAGCTCCCTGTGTGCTGAGTCAGGACTGTGGGAGCTGAGCAAGCTTGGCAAGACCAGTCATGTGAAACAGAGCTTATTGCTACGACGCCGGCACTCCCAAACCCTGGTCTTCCATAGCCAGGGCAACAGAAGATACACAGCCAGTACTCTCTGCCAGGCCCCCTTGAAAATCTTGGCTTTAATGTAATTAAGCAACGTAACGACTCCAGTCGCCTTGATGGTTTTGAGTCTCATGCACCTCACTGGCAGTTTCACTGTGTTTCTGCATTATAGCTCTACTTTGATTAGTCCTAGGTACATTTAATTAGCAGGTTGTTTGATCAATTAGATAATGAACCCTAAAGTCACCAGATGTGCTTTGAACAACAATTTTAATCTCAGTGACAGCTCCTCGAGAAAGAAAAGGGGAGAAACCAGTGTAATTAAGATGTGAGTGCACAAAAATGCCAATGTGACTCTGCAGCATAAAACTAAAAATACTTTGAACTCTAAAACATAGAAGACATAGAATTCCGTGAATTTAAACTCGGAGGTTTTCAATTGAGTTATCATTTGTTTACATCTAGATCTATGATGAATAGGAGAGAGATATTTGAAAGCATTTGATGTTGAATCATCTCTGCTCCCACTTCATTGATTTCTCTAGCACCAGAGTTAGGCTAATGCTGAGTGAAATTTAATGCTGTTTAGTGTCTATGCGGTACCGCTGTAAGAGGCTCCTAAATCTCTAAAAAACAAGAGGTAAAAAACAAAACAAAAAAAAAAAAAAAACAAAAAAACAAGAAAACAAAATGTTGTGATGGAAATAAGAGGAAGTTCTCCTGCAGACCGCCAGGAATTGCCCCAGCCTTGTTGAATTAGTGGAATTGAGAACAAGGATGGGTCAAAGGTTCATCTTGGCTTCTGAGATCATGAGAATGCGATGCAAGACATTATGCCATGCAATGAAAATAAATACTAGAAAAAAAGAAAATGTAAGCTGTTTTTAGGGGCTGGCTTACCTCCCTACCTTTAAGTTTTGCTCTGCTTCTGTATATGTGCTCTGCAATTTCAGCTGTTAGGCAATCCAGGGGATGTTTCTCTACATTGAATCTTGGGGTATAAGTAAAGAATTAGCATTTAATGCAAAATGAGTTGCGGTGGCAATTAACACGTCCATTTTTTAATAGCTACAGTCACTAAGCCAAGGATTCAAATGCTGAGATAATTCCGCTGCTGGCATCTAAACTTTGGCCAAATATATAAACGGGAATCAAAAGAAACATTTTTTTCAGCTGTCTAAAGTGATTTAAGAGGTGGAAACATTCCAGAAGGAGTGGGAATGAGAAACAAATATTTGTATATATGCACACCATGCACAGGGGTGTATGTGTGCAGGCGTTTAAATATATGTGTTGGTAGCACTCTCACATCAAATATTGCTGTTCATAGTGTTTTCTTGAAAACATGGTTTTTGAAATCATGTTAACTTTGATAAAAAGTCCTGTGGAGAAAGAAATCTACTGGTTTCTATTTGTCTTCTTAGTTTACTCTGTAGCATCGATAGGATGTAAGCAGCTCAACAACAGGAAATTAAATTATTTCTGTCTACATTAGTGGTGAATAGTGGGGAATCCCATTATTGCTTAGATATTTTGTTGGTACTACAGTAGTGAATGGTATATTCTGTGGTAGAGTTCTGCTAAAAATACTTTATTGAGTATTCATTCTGGATTCTCTTTCAGGCTTCTAGACCACCTGTAGAATTATTATTTTACTCTGTTATTGGAAAACATCTTCACTGACTCAACAAATATTTCTGCACTGCTTGAATTAAGAGAGATTTCTTGAGGTGTGGGTTTATTGGGAAAAAAAAAAAAGATACTGGATTTGTTAAAAGTAAATTATTTATGTAATTAGCTGGTAGCAGCAAGATTAAACCATCCCACTTGGTGTCCAGATACTAGTCCAGTTAGGACAGGGTTAATGATGTTCTCTTGACTCCACCACCATCAACATTAAGCATTTAAGAGTTTTTTCTTTAATGTTATTCACACTTTGTGGGATGTGTTCTCTATTTTCTTTTTGTGCTTTAGTCATGCACTTGTTTTCAGATTTAAGTCCCATATTCATGCAGAAATGCAAAGTCAAGAAGGTAAACCTTCTCAGATCTAACAAAGTCAGTTTTGTGTTTGTTCTTTCCATTTTCTTCTCATCGCACTGTGCTGTCTCCTTTTTCCTTTCACTAGGAGGTCTCTCACTTAGGAAGATTAGTCCTTTGGAAGATCTGATCAACACGTTCCCTATAATGTAGGATATTGCTAATATTTCTGGTCGCTGACGTCCTTTCTTAACAACAGGAGCATAAGAATGGTCTTTCCACGTCAGATCAGAGACATGTTTGTTCAGTATCTTCTTCCTGTAGTAGGACAGAGTAGTTATGTAGAAAGAAATCCAGGAAAAGAACAAAACCATAATAACAATAATTTATTGATTTTCTCTCCCATATTTTTAGCTTGAGACTTCTTTGGGATGTTGTTTTTGTGGTACTCTTGATAGTTTTTCATTCTGCCAGCTTGTCTCCTCAGTTTTTGATGCAAGGTTACCCAGGTAACTGTTTTTATCATGATGAATGCCCCCTAACGTAAGGATGGCGATACTGGTTCACTGTCACCACAGGATTGCCTGTGCTGATATTCTGCTTCCAGAAGGAATTATATGAACACACCAAAGAGCTAGAGCTGGTCAACCGTTTATGCCTCTTCCCCAGCTAGGTACTCTTCAGTCTCTGACTGTTTTCAGCTCAGATGAATTTCTGAGGCTGCAGTAGATTTATATTTAATAACTCTTATTGGATTGCTCTTCCAAATGCTTGTGCAGCATCCATTTATATAACTACGTGCTTTCTGAAAAAGTATTTCCTTTAGTGTCCTAATACATTCACTTTATACTTTCTAAAAACCGGTCAATTCCTATTCATTATTTCTGTACAATGCGTTGTTTTATAGACTTCCATTATTTTGCCCTCCTTTGTTTCTTTTACAGAATGCTAGTCTATTTTGTCTTGTCCCATGTAGAATCTGTTCTATGTCTTCCATCATGCCAGTTCTGTAAAGTTTCTTCAGTGCCACTGAATACTTTCTCAAATGTGTCACAGCATTCAAGAAGTAGGAATGTCAAGCGCTTAGAGAGGGTATGGCAATGTTTTTGTTTTCTATTCTTTCCCTAATAATTCCTGATGTTAATGTGCTTTTTTGACTGCTCTATAATTGTTTTCATACATTTATCTGTTATAACTTCACAGTCATTTTCTGCAGAGCTTTTCCCCTGCATTATGGAATGCATTTATCTGGATTACCCTCGGCCTCCTGCAGACTATCCCATCCTTCATACATGTCCCCATGCCTTGATGCAGTAAAAATTAGCTGGATGCTGAAACTCATTACTGCCAAAATCAAAAAAATACTAATTGCAGAATGAACCTTCCAGTTTCCATGTGACCTAGGAAAGTCATTGTTTCATGCAAACTGACGTGAGAGAATAAAAATAAAGAATTAACATTCCTGAGCTGCTGAGGGAACCAGCATTCCTTCTTATACAAGCCTTGGTGCAAAGATGGGCAACAAGGAACTGTTGGAGAATCAGTTTAAGCTCTTCAAAGAGCTTCAAAGGAACGTGCTCCAGGGCCACCAGGTCCTTCACTCTGCAGCTGGCAGCAGGATGGTCTTAGATATTGTCTCTAAATAGGGCTGACACGCTTTCTGGGCTTCCCACTCTACTGGAAGCCCTGACAAATTTGTCTTATTGCCAAGGATTTTGTGAAAAAAAAATAACATCTTGTAAAATTCCTGACCAGTCTTATTATTCAGCCCACTAAGCATAAAATCAAATCTAGGAGGTGGCCATTAACTCTCAGGGAAGCCTGGCTTTATTTTATTAAAAACAGCAAAAAGCAGTGGATATTTACACATGGACTGTAGCTGCTTCTGCAGCAAATGCCAGTCTAGAAATGTGGCCAGTGGTCATTTCAAAGTACGGAAAGCATCACGACTGACTGCAGGACAGTAATATAATTTGACACTTAAAAATAATCTCATTATAAAATCATAAGAATTGTCAATAGCAGCACAGTGACTCACCGAGGCAGGTAACTCATTATCATGACCTAAATATAAAGTAGGAATGGCTCCGTTGAAGAGGAAAGATTAAGGCATCCTGAGGGAGGAAAGCTACCAGCAGCTAAGTTTGAGGAGGTCGATATAGAAACATTCATATTTTTAAATGTTAAGCTATTTTGATATTTTTTCATGCAATAATAAAGTGTAACCACAGGAAAGGCATGAATTTTGGACTCTGCCTTGTGTATAGAGAACCCTGGGAAACATGCCTGCTCACACAGTGTTACTAATAATAACCTAAATTATTAAAGTTGACAGAATTTTTATAGCTAATGCATGTGCTCTTTGCACTCTGTGCTTTCTTCAGCTTGGACAATGAATAAACACCAATCGGGTTTCGTTTCTGCAGTTCATGTGCCAGCACAACGGCGTTATTTGTGATCATAGCACTGCAGGAAAACATTAAAATATAAAGAAGAGGTGAAAACCAGGCAAATAATCTCTTGGATTTAAATTAAATTTTCTGTTGACAGTACATTCTTGTAATATTCCTTTCCTTAATGGAAAAAAAATATATATAAGCAATGCAAAGTTTAAATATGTGTCCAGTGGTTTTGATAATCTCATTATTGATTGACACCACTCTTCATGATCTTTCTAATAAAAACCAATAATTTTTGTTTATATTTAGGAAAAAAACGTATTTATAAACTGAGATCTTAAACTCTAGACAGATTTATGAAAACAAGTGATTAAAAAATTGTTTGCCTTTGTCTGAGCTCAAAAGAAAGGGAATTAGCAGACACAAGAATAATTTTGTCAATCGTTTCTGTATCTTACTGAATTGCTGAATGCTCGAGTCCTATTTATACGCCCCATCAATACAACACAACTTTGAAATACATTTTGAACGTGCTGTGCTCAGGCACTTGATCTTGCATTCTAAGGGTTAAATTTAGAACAATTAATAGAGTAGCATTTGGGAGCTGGGCATTGATTTTAATGAAATCGGATGCCTAGAAATGTAGATTTGTAGAAATGCTAGGTAACGTAGAAAATACAGAGCCAGACTTTGACAGCTGTGAGAGAGAATTGTTTTCCACAGTTTTGTTTATCGTACTTCGCTGAATATTTCTGGTTCTATTTAAAGGATGTTGCTGATGCAAATAAAGAGGCGATGTGGGCACCCAGACTTTATCTATATGCATAGACATACTTATTTTCAAGTGTGGTACAGAAGGAAATGCTGTTGATGTGGTTTTGGACTACCGTCACGGGAGTCGGAATTGCTTCCGTACGCCAGTCGGTTTTCCTCAACAACTTTTGAACATGCCTTGTCCTCTAATTACTCTTTTATTTTTTGCAAAAGACAGCCATCCTCGGAGTTTCTCTGGCTGTTTCATTCCTCGTTACTCTCTGCCCACTTTTGGGGTATGACTTGCTATCAGTACATGATTTTTCTCTCATATCCTGCCAAGGGAGGTCTCTACTGTGCACAGCGATGTGTCGGCGATTTAAAAGAATCCTTCCCTGCAGGAAGCAATAACACTAGAAATGATTAAAACAAAACCTAAAATGTCACCTTAGACTAATGAAATTCCATCATCAAGCGATACAGAGTCGACACTTCTGTGAGAACCCTTTAAAACTCAGATTAAGAAGAGAAAATTAAACTTGAAACGAGAGGAAACAAAGCCAGCTCTCTTTTTCCCTGGCATGAGTTGAGTACAGTATGTTAATTATTGTCAGATGAGCTGATCTCGCAGACAGTGACCCCAGCTCAGCAAAAACAGCAGGGAACAACATGGCTTTAGAGGGCTGGCAATGTTACCTATTTTTCATCATCTTAAGAAATAAAATATCATAGAATCATAGAATCACAGAATGGTTTGGGTTGGAAGGGAGCAGATCATCCAGTTCCATCCCCTGCCCTGGGCAGGGACACCTCCCATCAGACCAGGTTGCTCCAAGCCCCATCCAACCTGGCCTTGAACCCCTCCAGGGATGGGGCAACCACAGCTTCTCTGGGCAACCTGGGCCAGAGTCTCACCACCCTCACAGCAAAGAATTTCTTCCTGAGACCTCATCTAAATCCCCCCTCTTTCAGTTTAAAACCGTTACCCCTCAACTTATTGTCCTACCATAAATATCCATCAAATACCTGTCTGTCTTGGAGCTAGCTAATCTGTAGCTTCACTCATGCGTCCCCTCACTCTCAGGGAGATGGTTGAGGAACTGCCTTTACCAGCTCAAGCGAGGGATTATTCCCACCCGTGTCTCCATCCCCAAGAGCAGGCAGCACGGGGTGCTTCAGTGGAAAGCAGAGGATTCCTGCACAGATGGCAGTTATAAAACAGCCTGGGCATAAGGGAGTTTTCTTTTAAATTCGTGTAATCGTATATATCGATGCCTGCTTGGAAGCAGAGGACTTTGTAGCTTACTAACTCAGTTCAGTAAACTTGTGGTTTTAAGCCACTTCAGATGTTCACAATTCCAACCCTCTGAACCCCCACATTTAACCCTCTACCTCTGGTTGTACCTCTGAGCGGCGAATAGCAGAGATCAGCTGCTTTTTGGGGGAGGGCACCAGTGCTCTTAGAGGTTCCTGGGTTTTAGTGGGGCACAGATGTGAGAGCAGAGCCCTGGGGAGTTGTGCCTGTGAGCTGCAGCTTCCCCCAGCAAGGAGTTTGAAGGCTCCTATAGGGGCACTCCGGCATCACTTAAAAACACTGCATCTGGATGCACAAGACTGCAAAAATCATAGAATGGTCAAAGTTAGATCATCGAGTTCCACCCCCTGCCCTGGTCAGGGACACCTCCCACCAGACCAGGTTGCTCCAAGCCCCATCCAGCCTGGCCTTGAACCCCTCCAGGGATGGGGCAGCCACAGCTTCTCTGGGCAACCTGGGCCAGGCTCTCACCACCCTCACAGCAAAGAATTTCTTCCTGAGATCTCATCTAAATCTCCCCTCTTTCAGTTTAAAACCATTACCCCTCATCCTGTGGCTCCCCTCCCTGATCAAGAGTCCCTCCCCAGTTCTTCTGTAGGCTCTCATCAGATATTGGAAGGCTGCTATAAGGTCTTCCCGGAGTCTTCTCTTCTCCAGCATGAACGCCCCCAGCTCTCTCAGCCTGTCCTCACAGCAGAGGGGCTCCAGCCCTCTGATCATCTTCGTGGCCTCCTCTGGCCCCCTTCCAACAGGTCCATGTCCTTTCTGTGCTGAGGACTCCAGAGCTGGACCCAGTGCTCCAGGTGGGGTCTCCCCAGAGCGGAGCAGAGGGGCTGAATCACCTCCCATGACCTGCTGGCCATGCTTCTCTTGATGCAGCCCAGGATGGGGTTGGCTTTCTGGGCTGCCGGTGCTCACTGCTGGCTTGTGTTGAGCTTCTCATCCACCAACACCCCCATATGTATAAATATATACGTTTATACGTTTAGGCTGAATCCTGGGGTTGGCATCTTCAGCTGCTTTTAGGACGGTGTAGAAATGGGAGCTGATCTCAGATAGTCCCCGCACGCTCCGGCAGCTCTCTCTCAGCTGCGGGTGAGGGTTTAGATGTAATTTTTGCCGTGGGCACGGAGCCAGCCGCTGCGACGCTGAGGGAAGCGATGGTTCAGGGCTGCTCTTTTTCCTTCTTTTCACCACCGCTGAGGGCTGTTTTGCTTCCCTCCTTTCAGAAAGCGAGCCGTCATCCCATGTGTGTGTGTGTGGGGGGCGGGGGGCTGTCGGCAGCTCCCTGGTTTTACCACGCTGGACCGCGGAGTCCGGCATCGTGCTTTAAGTGACCCGATGTGTCAAGTGAAGCTGGAAGCACCTCACAAAGCCACCGGAGAATCGTGTGTGGCAGAAGAAAAGGGTTTATTTTACTAGCTCTGCGTGCCTGTGAAATGAAAGCAGGGCGACTTCTGTGAGAGACCACAGAGCCACGAGTCCCTCTGTGTCTGGAGCTGGACTTCCAACACTTCAGTAATAATGACAGACAGACTGCCTTTAATTGGTCTGAGAAAAACCCATGGTGAGAGCCAGAGAGGCACACGTGCAGCTTTGACTTGGAGAAAAAAAAAAAGTCTTTTCTGTCCTTCTATCTGAATTTTACAGACAGGTTGGAATTGTCCTGGCCAAACTAAGAAAACTTGTAGGTCCTTAAGGTAGTACGGTGCGCTGTTAATGTTGTTTCATTATATTTTATTGCTGATTGCAGGGCTGCTGGTGGGGAACACTGTGTGTTCAGCTAAAACTCCTCTGAAGCACTAATTTGTTGAAATAGTGGAACCCTGATAAGGATGTAAAAATTAAGATACCTTTCATGGGTTCTAAAAGCACTGTCCACCCACAGCTGGTCTTAGAAATTGATAGTGATTTCCATGTTCTTGTGGTCATGTAATTATGAAAAAAAGCGGTCTTTTCTGATTTTTATTGGCTGTGATAATTTTGATTTAATTGTGTGCGCTGGTGGTGATAAGAAGACTAAAACGTTCTGTGCTTAATGTAATTTGATTTCCAAGGTTTGAGAAGGACCAAAAACATGGGTGACGGATTTTTAGATTAAATCTTTAGTGATGTGGAGTTTCAGGAGGTCATCTTAGTGCACGCTGAGCCCCAGCCCCAGTAAGCTGTACGTCCCTGTTATGCTGCTGGGTATCTTTTCAAATGAAACAGTAAATCCAGAACCTATAGTATTTTGTGGACATAAGGGTATCAATTATGTCATAAGGACTGTTTTTTAAAAGGAAACAGGTCTTCAACAAAGAAAGATTTTCCAAGTGACTTAACTTTAGAAAAGTCAGGGTTAATTTTAGATAGGCTACACAGATCTTTGTTCCTTTCTTGGTAGACTTGTTTCCCAATGCTTCTTCAGTCCAAAGGATGAACTAGAACTCAAAAATTTCTCCAGCTACTGTAATTAAAACATTGAGCTAGTGACTTCGGGTTTTGTTGGTTTTTGTGTTTTTTGTTTTTTTTTTTTCTAAATGTGAATTTTTCAGTCACATGGGAAGATCTATTTGCCAATTCCACAAGACTCATTTGAAGGGGATTCTGATTGATTCTGGAGGACTGGAATGGAATTCTATCTCATGTTTGTGCCTGGCCCAGTACAGGCACCGCTAATGAGCAGAATGCGCTTTTGGTTCGCCGTGTAAAGATTAGCTTCATTTCAGTGAAGGCAACATTTTGGGTCCTGATTTAAAAATAGGTATTGCAGACGTTCCACAGAGGAAAGCTCTTTGAAACGCCTCCTTGGGTACATGCAGTTCCCTGCATCTGAGCTTAGTAGTAGAGCATAATTAGATTTCAAATTAACAGAGCACATGACTACCCTCAAACAAGGCTAGGCTAGGGTGAGTCAGTAGGCAAGTTACTTAATTTCCTCTTTAGAGACCTTAATTCCGGTCTTTTTTAAGCATGTATGTCTGTGAGAGATGTATGCTTTTTATGTTTATCCATGTATGTATTCACCTCTCAGCTAACAACAGAATAGATGGTCAGCGAGGCCGATGTCGTTGGCAGAAATAGCATTTGTAAATGTCATTATTTGTCTGGAACCGCGCACTTGCAAACAAGTACGTGAGGAACTGGTCTTAGGAGCTTTAAGGCATGATTATTCTATGAAATAGAAAATGGTAACAGAGACACTCGTCCTCCCGTTTCATTACGTCTCCCCAGGAGCAATTCTGTTTCATTTGCGTGGCGCAATATTCGAGTTGTTGAACCCCGGTCCCTCGGGACTGGCGCAAAGGACTGGTAATGGTACCAGACCCTCTGCACACTGTAATTCTGCACTCTCTCAGCTCTGTCATTTTTCTTTTTTCTATTTGGAGTGTAACACTAATGGGGTAAGAACTAATGATGACACTAAAGTAGGGACAGAGGACATCACCACATGGTACTTTTTCTAACTTAGAAATGGGTGATCTATATATTACTTAACTGAAGCCAATGTAAAAAGACTTCTAAAACTCCAGGAAAATTAAAATAAACAACTCAATAATGAGGCACAAGGAGTAGCTCTGGCTCAGATCCTCAAAACTAGGTAGATTTCTTACTTCAGGAATTAAGCATGTGGTTATTGTGAAACATCTGGCTTTGGTCCTTTAGGTCTCCAAGTATCTGTGCTTAAGGGACCCACAAGAAAATATATCTGAGTGAGAGAGGATCAGGATGTAGCCTTTAACAGGGATGAAAAGAATAGAGATCTTGTAAAAATTGAACAGAACCACATTTCTTTTCTTCTAAAGCATATGGAGTATAATGAACCTCTTGTGGAAAGAAAGTGTTTTTCTAATGATTTTACTGGGGCCAGCATTTCCTCCTCAGAACCTAATTAAAAATGATTTCTTTTAGATAGTGGTTTGGGGTTATCTTGTAGGATGGATAAAACTCGCTTGTAAGGTCTGTAGAAATTAAATTCTTTAGATTTTTATCCCCAGGGTCTGCAAAAAGTATTTCCAGGCTTCTGAATAGTTTATTATCATCAAAACCACTGTGTACATTTCAGTATATTGCATAACAGGCCATTGTTCAGTAAATTCTATCGGCAGTGCTTTTGGAAGGGGGGAGGAGATAAAGAGAATTAAAAAAAGAATAAAAAGAAGACAACTTAAAAAGAAAATATGCCTTCTAATTAAATTAAAATTGTGGTTTTTTTCTGGCAAATCCTATGGTTTTTTGCTTTATGCTTAAGTTATAGATATATCAGATATATAGATATATCAGATAGTCAAAGGAATAATTAACTATAAATCAATGATTCTGTGTCATTCATAATTACAAAAGAGCATTTTTCATGTGTAGTTTGCTGGGGTGCAACCTTTTCAGTTGCTTTTTCACACCACATGAGTCAGTGTCACTAATGAGCCAGATACGGCTATAGTAATTAACTGAGATGAGCTTCTTTCCTATTTTTTTTAAATTTTTTTTTTTTTAACCTGACCCTTTGTTGAGAAAGCCTATATAACTCTATGATCTTGAGTCAGGAAGCTACTCTGCTGAGTTTCAAGATCAAATCAGCTTCAGCTCAGACTGAGTAATTACCCCCCCCCCCCAGCCCAGTATCTTTCAGCAGGAGGGTGTAAATTTATAATCTTCTACGCCACAGCACAAAATTTCTGCTACATATATTACAGGAATAACTCCGGTAGCTGTGGTCCATGACTGCGCCATAGTAAAGAGTATTTTCTTCTAAGAGTTGCAACTAATGGCAAATGTCGCCCATACCCCTCAGCTTTGGTACGAGTGAGCGAGTGATGGGGTAAATAACCCCTAAACTGCTTACAAAAGGCAAGTTTTAATTCTGTTTTGCCATAGCATGTTACTGTCAGCTTATGAAGACTGATCTTTAGCGTTGCTCAGTTACAACGGGCATCTGATACTACATGTAGGCAAGTATGGGGAGATTTAAATAAAAAAACAAGCCCTGATAGAGTAGCTTGTTTGGACAAATGCCATTTTCGTGTCCAGAAAACCTAGATCTCTACCCCATTAAGTGAGTGTGAATAATTTTCTTCCTACTCTGACACTTTGAGTTATACTGTCAACTATATCCGAGTTACACTTTTCAATGCATTTTGGACAATAAACTTCAGGTTTTCAATCAGCTATAGAATAATTTTTGAAGCGCGGTCTCTTGGCAAAGCCTTCTTGCAGTTTCCAGATTTTGCAACCAGCTGCTTTGAGCAAGACGAGAAGTTCTATGAGCTCATACTTGTCTTTGTATGAGTAAGAAAGGGATCAAACATCAAAGATTTCGGGTACTGTTTTCTAATACAGGCCTGATAATTTTATACGCTTTGTTCTTACTCAGTTGAAGTGCTGTCAGGCCTCATTAAGATCAGACATTCAAGATAATGGAAGGCTGTGATCTCCTCCCGTATACATTGTTTAAGATAGATCTGTAATTTTAAACAGAAAGGTGAGGTTTCTGCACATTGCGTAAGAGGATGTGATGCTGGGAAGGGGTATGGCATCTGCCTGAAGGGACAAGTGGCAAAGAACAATGTCATAAAACCATGTAGAAGCAATCGTCCCAGTTTCCTTGTTGAAATGCTCTTCATCACTTCGCCGGTCAATGGCACATGAGTTATCCTTGACTGAGCTGACTGGGCAAACAGGAGAGGGAAAGTGATTTCATTTGATTTCTACAGTTCAAAAGAACTGATCATTTAGTACCTGATGATGAGAGTAAACCTGAGGTAGAATTAGTACTATCGAGAAGACAACATGGGTTAGATAAAAAAGAAAAAAAAGCCCCAAACAACCCCCCAAAAATAAAGCAAGTTTCAACATGGCGTCCTGATCCTGAATTTGTTTGTTACTTATGATATGGCTTTAGCAAGTATAATTCATCAGGAGAGGAGTGAAAAATGGAATTCCTTATACTCTGCATCCATTATTGTCTTCATTCCAGAGAGAAGACTTTCATGTATATCGAACGCTGACTTCCTTATAACCATCATCTACACCTCCTAGAAACCTCTCTTTCTTTATTTCTTATGACAGAATCCAATAGTTATTGCAAAGAACAGAGACACAGCAAGTAGGGGATTTTTTTTTTGACCCTGCTGTTGATCGAGTTCAAACATTTTTGAGAAATACTCCATTAAATACAATTTTCCCAGGAATATGATGAATTATAGTTACCAGATATTTAAAAACTAATCTTCACTGTTGTTCATTAACAATGGACAAAGAGAGGTGCTCTCCTTTTTTCTTGTCGTTGTTTTCCCTACGTGTAAATCCATCCACCCTCAGCTGACTGTCACCAGCACTTGGTTAAAAATGTAGGATGGGGAGTTTGAGAATCTGTCTAAGTGGGTGCAGTGAGCCAGATCCTGCGCCAGCGAAGCTACACTGGTTTATACAAGCTGTGGATCTGGCCTGTGAATTTTATTTTTGACAGTAAACACTGCTACAGCACAGTCAGGACTTTCTACAGGCATTCTTCATGCAGTAGAGCACTGGCTCAACATCCAGAACTGTAGTTTTGTGTTGAATGACCTGATCTTCATGCACCGGAGTGG
The DNA here is from genome assembly GCA_033628505.1 of Tringa tobata. NCBI lineage: Eukaryota > Metazoa > Chordata > Aves > Charadriiformes > Scolopacidae > Tringa > Tringa tobata. The sequence goes on along the minus strand of JAHREE010000316.1, from coordinate 1,328,992 downwards.
AAACTTCCCATTAAAAGAATGTGCCAGGACAGCAGAATTCAATGTGCGTTCAAAAAAGTGAACTTTTTTTCTCGGGGTAAAGAAGAGCCAGGTGACTTTAGTTGAAGTGTGAAATCTGGATCTTTAAATGTTATTTGTGTTATTTGATGTTTGCGCCGCCGTACAGCGGGCAGAGCCATGGCCAACAACCTTCACAAGGCACGAGGTCTTCACAACGCCGCACCCTGGGGTGGATTCCCCGGTTCATACTAACGCGTGAGGCCGAATGCCCAAACTAATGGGTTGCAATCCCTTTGGACATAGTCCCCATGTCTGACTGTAGACCTTGTGTCTACGGTACATGGAGAGAAATTCAGTGAAAGTGCTTTTGCTGCAAGTGGAATCACCCATCGGAAGGTGCGGCACACCTGTCTTCAAAATCATTGAATCAATAGTCTCAGAATCAGAATTTCAAGAAGAGGACAGTCGCAGCCCTCTACCTCTGCCTTTCGGGTGTACTGTCTGCTGTGTCTGCGTTGTTCAGCAGTCGTTAATGAAATTATTCCTCTCGCTCCCCAGTATGTTCTTACTTTGCCTTTCAGCAAAAATTGGGAGATAAAGAATAGCAGCGAAGAGCAATCGAGTATGGTCTAGTAAGTGCCTTCCCTGCTCTTAAGTACTGCTTATTAAATTTCATTTTGAGAAATGAAGCTGTATTTAGTATAAATGTGAGGGATCCTGGTGAGAGGAAAAGCACCCCAAACCATTAAAAGTTTGTTATTTTTGCTGCTGTATAATTTTGAAATGACTTAACAATTCGTACTATACTTAAGGTAAAAAAAAAAAAAAAAAATTGCTGACAACTTGGACACCAGACTGCAGGTAAATGAAATTTTAAAAGGAGGATTTAGTAGTCTTTAGGAAGGAAAAATTAAGTTTGTAAGTTCCTGGCAGACCCTTAATTAAATTGAAAGGTGTCTTGCTATGCTACTTTTATACACTAAGGAGAAACTATTAAGGCTGGTTTGCTGACTACAGGATGCTGCAGCCGTGGGGGTTACATTGCTGGGCTGCTTTGTGGAGCAGCAGAAAACTTTCCCCTCTTAAACAACTCTAAAGGATGACTGTAAGATTTTAATACAGCTTTGCTCTCTTGTTCTTGTGGTTACCTATAGAGAGGACTTTAAATCCCAGTATTTGCCACTGTTACCTGTTTCAAGTAAAAAAAAAAAGAGGAGCAGCGGTTGCTGAGGGCAGTTCTAAATAGCAGATACTGAACGTTTATAGATCCCACCAAATGATGGCTAGTCTCTTGCAGGATTTGTCTTCACTTTTAAGAAGAGGTGAGATAATCCATGGCTAACTCTTTCCCAAGTCATCCCTCATGCCCTGGCTCACTCAAGACAAATGTTAGGGATGAGTGACTGTCTAGCACATGCTTCTGCAAATACTGATAAGATACATCACCAGTATGCATAAGTTACCACTGATTAAAGAATGTGCAGTACTCATCTGCTCATATTGGATACCCGGCCTTCTCTCTGTCCTGGGAAAGATCTGTTGTATCTGCTGAGCAAGACAGAGAGTTGCAAGAAGCTATTTTAGCAATTCCATAAAAGCAGAGTGTTCTTCCAGGCTAAATCTACAGCAGTGCTCTAGTGCTCTTCTCACAGAGGTACTGTTCTCTGACAGGAGAAATCAGTTCCCCTTGGAGTCGAGCCTTCTTTCAAAATTGCATTTCCCAAAATGGAAGGGAAGTTTACCCTAATTGCTGTTGTGCACCAAATTTGAGCATAGATACAACTCTACGCTCTACAACTACTTGAAAGGACACTGTAGAGAGGTTGGTGCTGGTCTCTTCTCACAGGTAATTAATGACAGAACGAGAGGGAATGGCTTCAAGCTCCAACAGGGTAGGTTTAGACTGAACATTAGGAAAGAATTCTTCACAGAAAGAGTGGTCGGGCATTGGAATAGGCTGCCCAAGGAGGGGGTTGAGTCACCATCCCTGGATGTGTTTAAGAGACGATGAGATGTGGTGCTGAGGGCTATGGTGTAGGGGAGGACTTTGTAGAGTAGGGTAGATGGTTGGACTCGATGATCCCAAGGGTCTCTTCCAACCTAGATGGTTCTATGATTCTATATGTACCCCACACGTCTAAAGTTTGCCTTCGATTTCAGTTGAAGACAGCAGTCTTCAGTATTTCTTGATAGAAAATGGTAAGCTATAAAAATCTGCCGTTTTTCTTTCCAGAAGTAGCTAGATTACAGTGGAGAATAGAGTAATTCTGTATGTAATATATATATTATATATATAATATAGAATTACTATATATGGATAGAGAGAGAGTAATTCAATATATATATGTTGCTTGTCAGTTGTTGTTTGTAGGATTTAAAGCTCCCAGGGAAACTTCTAGATAAAAGTCCGTATCTAACTGTAAACTATTACCATCTATTAGTCAATGTAAAACCTCCCAACCAGACATAGCACAGTATAAAGACTGGAGATAAGGAGCTCTCTTCATTTGTTGCGGGGTATATCTGCTGGTTTTATTTCATAGCTACCATTGAAACCCTATATTTCATGGTACTAAGGAAGAAAAAAGAGGAAAAAAATAATAAAAAAAAGGAGGTAACATTCTTTAGAAAAAGGAAAGTTTATTTTTTAAGAACTAAAACTTAACCCAATCTTAATGTACGATTGCCATTCTTTCATCATTTCAGCTATCTTAAGAGAGATCTATATAATACCGTTAAAACAAAAGCATTTGTTTTATCTTTACCATTTGAAGTCTGTTTTATAAAACATGCCTTTTCATAGCAGTTGGATATCTGAACCTTCTGGTATTCCTCAAGAATGGATCAGTCTAGTTTAGAGGTAACAAGGATCACAAACTTCAGCTGGAATAAAAATAATTCTGGTTTCATTAACTTGAATGGAGCAATGCCAGATTACCCCGTCTGAGAACTAGACTAAATTTGGCCAATTTCTGTAGAATTGCATAGAAAAAAGATTGCCTTCACACTCCTGGAATAAGAATTATTAAGAAAACACAAGAATGGGCTATATATGTGACTTTTTTTTTTTTCCCCTCCTTGGAGCCATAGGGGAGCTCACATATAAAAAAAAAAGTGGTTTTTTTTTTTTCCCATCATCCCCTCCTTGATAGCAATAGCTTTGGTTTAGATCTATTGCTGCAGTATTAGAGGAAGTTCTTAAATCTGTGCACACTGCTTATCTCTGATACCCAGCCATTCTCCTGTCTTCCACGAAATTCTTCTGAGATTTAGATCCCAGTCCAGAAATCAGGTCTAGGAAAGGAGATCTCTGTGCTTTGTGTGAGGAATGTGAGACATAACTCCCTGTCTTCTCTGGTTCTAGCTGTCGTTATTACATCTTGTCACTTCCTGAGCTTTCTTAAGTACTGGGCATATGGACAGCAATATGAGTAAAGAAATGAAGGTGTTTTTTTTTCCCAAGCTGCTTTGACCCAGGTTTTCAAATAAGTCTTGCAGATCGAGGGCAGAGATTGACAGCCAACTTCTTGGTAATAGCTGCCATTAGGCATTCTTGCACAGGTGGATATAGCTAGAAATATCAGGTGAATAGTAAAATTTACTGTACAACTAATTATGTTGCTCTTCCGGACTAAAAGCTCCATGATGCGATGCAGGTCGGTGAGGCAGAGCAATGCTGGGGATCTCTGTGCTACAGAGGGTCAGTATTTAAACACGTACACTTATTTAAGAGCATCCATGTATCATTGATTTAACAGCCCACAGCCACAGGGAACCGGTGGGAAATACGCTGGTGTGGGAGCGCCTGGTGAGGCCGAAGGTCTCCAGCATCACACTCCATGGGAGGGCTGGGTTAGCAATCTCTTTGTCCACTTGAAGTGCTTACATGGCCCCCTGCTAATGACTGACTGAAGTATCATGTACTTTTCCTCGTGCATCGTTCTGGGGCAGAGAGCATAGATAGGAATCCAGGAAAGGGTTCTCAGCCACAGGGATCTGGACACGTTAGCACTTTTGCCATTCCACTCTGTTTTTGATGTGCCCAGGCTGGAGAAATAGTTAAAATTTAAAAATTCAGAAAATACTGTCCTGATAGGAAACAAATAGTTGTTTTAGAAATAGCGTTGAACTATATTTTACAAAGTGTGTTAGATATACCTTTACATGCATAAATACATTTATTTGACTGCAAGCTTCATTGGCTGCTTTGTGGTTTTGTAATATCTTTAACTAGACTATATAGATCATATTTTTCCCATAGTAACTCTGTGTCTTTCAATGTACAGAATGAAAAAAACAACCTGAATTCAGTTCTTGGGCTTTTATCAGTAATATTCTCCCCTTTTTTTTTTTTTTTTTGGTAACTCTTTGTTACCATAATGTATGACAGCTGCCTCAGAATCGATGCGAACCCCTCCCAGACCAATCGGACCGGGACCTAACACCGTACTATAGGTACATCCCTGGTGTGGAACACTCCATTGGTAAATGGTTAAAATTTTATAGAGTTCTAAGAAACTGAAAACAGCCTTTCACAATGGCAAATGTTGGACATCCATGATAATAGGTGGTATCGCTGCTGTCTGTAATATATATATCTGTATTGCTATAGAAGTCAGCTTTGCTGCAACCAAGCATATTTATATCCTTGAATAACATCAGCTATCAAATTTATTCTACTTTGGATGGATAATTTTCAAATTTGTTTTGAACCTTGGATTCACTTTCTGGCTATGCGTTTTAAAAGCAGCAGAGAAATTTCACGGAATTTTTTAAGAATCCAATATGTTCATATGCTGACATTTTGAAATACTCCGTTCCTTTTGTTTCATGGCACACTTTCACATACATGAGCTCTGTCTTTTTAGCTGTCTCAGTTCCTATTTTTGCTGATACGTTATGTGACATTTTTAATTAAATGAAAATTAAATTTCCATCTCCCTGAGAACTATCCTAAAAGAATGGCATCAAAGCCCTAGTGTTTATATCAACAATAATCTGCAGTTGGCTCTGTCTAGCAAATTCTTATTGACGTACGAGATGGCGTCCTGACTCCACTGAACTCAAAGACAAAACTCCTGGTTTCTTTTTCTGTAGGAGTGAATTTTTACCCATCGTTTTCTCTCATGAATCTAGTTAAAAATGGAAGTCTGTGGCGGGCTCATGAACACGGAATACTCTCTCTGTTCTGAATCTGAATGATCATCGCAGCACTGCTGATACTGGGCGTTGTATCCTGTTGGTTAACTTGAAGCAGATAAACAACACTTCAGTGAAAATGACCATTTGCTAAAGAAGTATAAGCCAGCTTTCCTGGATCTGATATGAATTTTATATTGAGGCAATAATACTTTGAATTTAGCCAGTTATTTCAATAACCAGGCTACAAGCAGCCTACGTAGAGAAGATATTCCATGACATAAATGTATCCTCATCAATTTACAAACCATGTCAATGTGAAAATAGGAAGTAATCTATTCTTTTTCTCCATAAGGCTTATCTCAGTGTGAAGTTTCCGAGAGATAATGTCTTCTCTATCTTTATCATTTATGATTCTTGGCTTTATAGATGGTCTGGACAGAAAGAGAATAACTCATTTAATTTACCGCTGTTTTTTACAAACCTCTTTGGAGCCTTTGATTCTCACCAACCTGCATTCAGGGTTTCTTTGTTAATTGTAACTTTTCCAGGCAGATCTTCATCATCAGCCCATATACTCTGCGAAGATACGCACTGTGTTTTGGATACCTCAGGAAAACACATTGGGATGGACGATACGGGATTATGCTAGTGCCTCATTTCAGTCCATATAAAAACAGAGTATTAGCAAATTACTTCAGAATTAATTTAAAATTTGAAAGAGATTAGAACAGGTTAAAGTAAAAATACCTAATTATTTTTCTTTGCAGTGTTTGACAACAGAGTTATAAAATTAGACTTAGGTCGTTCTGGTTTTGCTTGCAGTGCTTGACTAAGCTCTCAAGGGAAAGGATGTTTTTTACCTGTTAAGGTCAGTGTGGAAATCACCGTATGAAGCATTTCTGCAATTCAAATATAATCTTATATATACACGTGTGACACGATGACTATGCTTTATACAAACATATTTGGGGGTTAACGCACTTATTATTGTAATCTAGTCATTACAACTTTAGTAATTAGTCACCTTAGAGTGAAACTGGTTTTGGAGCATGCTATCTTTCGAAAGTACTGTGGACCATGAAACAGCATCAGTCCTTTACTAGGTCAGAAAGAGCTGTTTGCAGCAGAGGACTGACACTTGATGGGATGTAGTTATGGTAAATGCGAAAGGTGGAGTTCATGTTATCCTGGTCTGGTGCAGTGGTGCCAGAAGACACAGCCTAGTTGCATGTGAAACAGTTACAAAGCTCTTAACTATTATTTTCTTCCCTTTCCTTCTTCAGCTACTGAGAATAGTTCCCTGAGCGTGAGCTGTTGTTCTTTTTCAAGTGAAGCTCTAGTGGGAGGTGTCCCTGCCCATGGCAGGGGGGTTGGAACTCGATGATCCTTGAGGTCCCTTCCAACCCTAACCATTCTATGATTCTATGATTTACATCTTCCTAGTTGCATAGCCCCAAATGATAATGAATTTCAGATGTCACATTTTGCCACTTGTACAGTTCTATGGCAAGAGTTTTCTTTTAGGTTGTTTTAGATGTTTATATTTAAAAATCAGTTCAGGGCTTGGCAAGATCCTGTCTGACATGAGGTTTATATGAAAGCTTTCCTGTGGCCAAGGCTCAGAAGATTGTAGCACAGATGTTGGAGAGCCTGGCCAAGAGGAAGCTTTAAGAAAGGTTCACAGGTAAAAGGTGACAGTAGCTCCCCAGGAGTCCGTGCCTATTCCCGTTGTAGAAAGGATTGGACTGGGTCTCAAGTTGTCCATAGCGTTGTCTGTGGTCTATTCTCTGGGTAGAAGAGAGGACCATGTCTCAGGCCGTGTCCAATGAGTTTCAAGAAGGAATAGCATAGCAAACATCATACATTGTAATTTCAAACTCGCAATGTATTTCTTCAAACTTGCCATCTATATTATCAACAGCTTGCATCAGGTACTTGATAATACCTACCAATCCAGAACAGCACCTAAATACAGTCCTGTAGGAGAAGGGATGAGAGAAATAATATGCAGATGAAGTGTCAAATTTATGGTACTTAATGCATTTCTGGAGGGTGTACAAATACTATGATACGAAGAGTATTGCGTCTTTTTAGTTTAGAGAAGAGAAGATTGAGGGGGGATCTTAAAGGGTGGGTGTCAGGAGGATGGGGCCAGTCTTTTTTCAGTGGTGACCAGTGACAGGACAAGAGGGAACGGGCACAAACTTGAACATAAGAAGTTCCACCTCAAGATGAGGAGGAACTTCTTCACTTTGAGGGTGGCAGAGCCCTGGAAGAGGCTGCCCAGAGAGGTGGTGGAGTCTCCTTCTCTGGAGACATTCAAACCCCACCTGGACACTTTCCTGTGGGACCTGCTCTAGGTGGACGTGCTTTGGTAGGGGGTTGGACTGGATGATCTCCAGAGGTCCCTTCCAACCCCGTATCATTCTGTGATTCTGTGAAGAGTAATGCAGGAATCTGTAGAATAGGACAGAACATCTTCTGCTATTTAATCAAATTTAGTTTTAAATGCCATGGCATGTTGATCTTCTAAAACTTGATGATCACACCCTTTAGTACGCACATGAAGTCCACATTCTGGTGGAAATGTGATTCATGAGTTCTGAGTCCCTGTCCGGCCTCGGATGCTGACACCTTTCATTGCACCATACCCACCTGGATGCTTGTGGACTCTTGTCAGCAAGATTCATCCGTGCTCTGCTCAAATGCAGACTCTGTCTTTGTGCTGTTAGGGCCAGGCTGGACCAGCGCTGTGAGGCACGGTGGTTTGGAGTGGGCACCAAGGTAACGGTTGCTACACAGCTGTCATTTGGAGCAAGATACATTGCATCTTGTCAGCATGGAGTGTGAAGGTCAGGTTTGCAAAGTATCATGTAGACACATGGTAAATTTTACCAATTTAGTAAATCTGCTATTGCCTCAGTTTCTTCAGTCATAAACTAGAATGATATTACCTGTCTCCTCTCCAGTACCTGAAGGGGGCCTACGGGAGAGATGAGGAGATACTCTTCATCAGGGAGTGGAGCAACAGAATGAGGTGGAATGCTTTTAAACTAAAAGAGGGAAGATTTAGATGAGATCTCAGGAAGAAATTCTTTGCTGTGAGGGTGGTGAGAGCCTGGCCCAGGTTGCCCAGAGAAGCTGTGGCTGCCCCATCCCTGGAGGGGTTCAAGGCCAGGTTGGAGGGGGCTTTGAGCAACCTGGTCTGGTGGGAGGTGTCCTTGCCCAGGGCAGGGGGGGTGGAGCTGAATGGTCTTTAAGGTCTCTTCCAACCTGAACCATTCTATGATTCTATGTTTGACATCTTATTAAGGCAATCCAATCAAGGATGGATTGTTGCCAAAACTCCCATTGTGTGCAAAGGGTCCTGGGGCCCCTACGCTCATGCAGCTCCCAACAGCAGAAGTATCAGGTCAAAGTTTGTTGTTCGGATCCAGGAAAATACTTGCCAGTAGCTGTTATAGCCCCCCTGAGTCACCACATAGTTTCACTCTTAATTTTATTTCACTAGCTGCCTCCTAAATTGAATCGAAGCATTTTCCCACTTGTAATATTTAAAGCTGTACAAATCCTGTACGCAAGAGCACCTGTGACCTATTCATTGCCCAGCAGTGATAGATCTGGTAATAACATGCTTGCTATTCTGGCTGTGCTGCACTTTGGTAACACCTAGGGTTTAATTGAAATACATCCTGACCTTGGTTTTGTTCATGAGGCACAGAACGGACACAATTAATATGAACCTACTGAGGGATGTTATGTCCAAATGTATTACTAATTTTGGCTCTTCACACTCTTTTGGAAAAAAAAAAAATAAATCATAAATCTCAGTAAAAAACAATGCGCTGCCATTTCACAGAAGTCCTAAACCAAGTAATTTTCAAAAAAATTAACTTCTTATATTTCTCTGTACCTATTTTTTTTCTCTCAAAACACTATCACGGTGTGCTAATTGCATTGCCCCTAACAGTTTCATATTCCTTCATAATTAAATAAACAGCTTGTAAATTGCAGACCACAAAATGCCTGTGTTCCACTCTTACCTTAAGGGGTTTCCATAGTTACCAAGGACAAGAAGTTTAACCATCATTTGCCAGACTCCAGGCTATTTGCAGCCTTAACTTTTTAGCTCATGTCTCTTTCTCTTTGTCTCTTTGTTTATTAAGAGAATGAGGGAGTAATTGGGACTCCGTTAGCCGCTACAAATGCAGTGATGCAAAATGGACTCCGGTGCTTTAGTGTGTTATTAGCTGGGTATGTTTCTCCCAGAAGGTATTTTAGAATAATGCATACTAGCAACAGAGCCTAGAGTTACCAAGGTTATGAAATACTTATCAAGCACTTCTCCAACTCAACATGAAATAATGCAGACCTTAAAAAAAGAAAAAAACCTTTCTCGTCACAGAATTATGACGTAGAATTATTTAGGCAGATACCTATTTCAGTTCATACCCCAAAAAGCATCGGTGCAGATCTTGCATGGCTGTTTTAATGTAATTCCCTTTCATCCCTCAGTCTCCTCTGTTTTACATATTACAAACTGCATTTGGAAAAACTGCACTTGTTAAGGCACAAACTCGATTTTTTCATGCCACGGATATGGACAATCCTCTGATTCACTAATCTCAAAATAATCTTAAAATCTTTCTAAATTGCTTCAAATTTTATCAGAGCATCTCCCTTGCCAAAGCATAGAAACTACTTCCGATCCACAACTGCATTACATGTTCATCAAAACTGAAATATTTCCATTTTCCTGTTTATGTTTTCTACCGAGGTCAAGAGCTTAGCAAGGCTCAAAGGATGATTTGTATTGGTTAAAAAAAAATGTTCAGCACCAGCACATAGAGTAGACAAATGCACATATTGTGACTTAGGAAAGGATGTTTTGGCCTTTAAAAACCAGACTTCAATTTTCTAAGATTAGGATGAAACTTTTTATAAGGGCAATTATATACTCTAATTGGCAGTTTTAATTTAGTTCTTTTTTTTTCTCTTCCATTGTACTGGCTACATTTGTAATCTGCATTCTTCAACTATGTGGTGTTCTGATCTGACATTTCCTACCTCTTATTTTATAGTTTGGGAGTAGGGAGAAAATTTTGCAAGGGACGAGGGTTAACATCTTGAATTCTATCAGCCTTTTTGCCTTTGCATCTTTTGAAAGACATAACATTTTAACCCTCAGATTTTTACTTGCTGGTTTGAAATTCTGTAGTATGTTGTTGAAAATGATGTTAATTTATACAATTTAATGCTTTGATGTTAAAAAATTGATAATATTCTACCAGATCAAAACTAGCTTGTTTGAAATGAAGTGTCACTGTAGTACCTTTAAATAGATCTTGCCTTAAGTCAGCTAAAATCAAAGAAATAGGACAGTGTTTCAAAATTACGACCCCAGTGTGACAGGAGTGAAGATTGCATTGTTTTGGAGCAGTGCTTTAGAACATCATATAATTGTTTATTAGGCTTGTTTTTCTACTAATTTTGTTATGGTGCACAGATGCCTTCCAAATGGGGATATGTGATTTTACTTCGATAATAAACCAAGAGGGGGATTAAGAAAACATTCTTTCAATATTTATGGATATTCTGCTGTTTAATTTTTGCTTACTGAGGTATTTCTGGCATAAGACAGTGAAATCCTGAAGGTGCTTGTATGATGTCCCTGTATATCGTGGTTGGCACCTGAGATGTAGTGACATCCTGCTGTAATGAAGAGAATTTTTCTATCAGGGCTACTGTAAATTTTTCTCTGTACGCCTGTTTCCCCCTACGTAAACTTCTGGCCAGAAAAGTATAGAAGATGAAACAAACAAAAAAGGTTTCAAGAAACTGTGTTTTATCAAGTGAATTAGTGAAGTGAGAAGAGTAAAATGGGACTTGAATAACCCAAGGGAATAGCGATGAAGGTAGAAAACCCTTATGTAATTGGTTTGAATCCAGCCCAAGTCAATACAGAACAAAAGTTCCTAATGTCTACATGGGGTCTCAAGAAAATGAATCCAAATTAACTCTGAAAAGGGACTAGCTACACTAGATTACATTCTTTTATGGACACTCTTAATTGAAATTACAGTGGCCTTGATTCAATTTAGCTTAAATTAAATTCTAAATACAAGTGTCCACACAAAGATTTAATGCAATATAATTAACCCACTTTAAAAGTTAATTCCAATTAAATTTCTAGAATGTTTCTGGGTAGGCTAGTACCGAGCTCTATTGTGGTGGATTTTATGAAAGAATTTAAGTTAGTTCATCGTGAATGGTTCATAGATTGCTCCTATTCATACCACTGTGAGCGGTCTGAACAGAGACATTAGGACTATTTTGTCCTCTTCAGCCTTTGGGGGACATCCAGGGAAAGGTCAATAAAGAAGCCAAGTAATTCCTCTTAATAAAAATAACTATGTCCTAAAGAAATATCCATTACACATTGACTGATGTTTCCTGTGATTTTCCGATAAAATTAGCAAATGTTATGAGTTGTACTGAGGATGTAATGTTCAAATCACACTTGGGAGTAAAAGAATATTTATAAATAAAGGGACATACCAGACTGATTTAGTTTAAAACACTATGAAGTCTCTTAATTTCCAGTTAAAATACAAATATATTTGCCTGGACCAAAATTTTAAATTTCTCATTTGTAAAATGTCTCTTTCACGTTCATTTCTGTTATTGGAAGTTAAGGAGAAAATTTTAGACCTTGGGAAGACATGAGAGAGCAAACATGAAATCTTGCTGGGAAATGAGGGGTGTGAAATATATCTGTTTTCTGTATAACAAAATGAAAGGAAAGAAGAAAAAGGCAGACTGGATCAAACTCATCCTTGGTTGAACTCATCTGAAATCGATGGCGATTCAGGAGGATTGAATGTGTCCAATCACATTTAGGTCTTTCAGGTCAGTGTCTTAGTGATTCGGCTGAGTCTTAAAAGGCTTGCAGAAGAGAACCAGGAGATGCCCCTGGTACAGCAATATCCACTCTGACGTGCTTCAAGGGGCCGTAGAAAACCCCAACTACGGCCCGGAGTGAAGCAGTGAAACATGCAAAGAGGAGAATAATTTGCATTGTGAGTGTTTTGATTTATCTGGTCTCAAGAGCAATCAGTTCGCATGGCAGGGCTGCCTGTGTGGCCCTCGTTGGCCTCCTCTGTACTTAACTAAAAATAAAATGAAAACCAAATAGATAAAAGCTGCTGGGCTTTGAAACCTCCCAGGTTTTTTAGGCGTTATTGCAATGGCTCCCTAAACTGTCGTTGGGACTTTTAAAGCAGTGAAAAGAGAAAACCGATTTTTTTAAGAAAGGAGGAAAAGATGCACGGCTGTGTAGTTGCAGCGGTGGTTTTTAACCGTAAAACAGCCTGTTTTTAAAAAAAAAAAAAGCCAATCACCTCAGACAGGAGCAAATCCGTGAGAAAAATAAATTAATAAATATATTAAGAGAAAAAAATATGAGATGGACTGTAACCCAATTTACTGATTTTGCACCGTGGTGAGTGTAATGCTCTATTAAGAACGTAGCCTGTGTTCCTTTGGTGGTGGCGAAGACGTTCAGTGGAGAAAAAGAACGGTGTCATCGGGCTGTTTACAGGCAGGGAACGGCACGCAGAGTGTTTGTAGTTCTCTTGAACCAAAAGTTCTAATCCTCGGGGATTCAGCCAGGTGGAAGGGAGTTCCAGGAACACAAAAAGCCGAGATGGGGGCAGGAGAACATGGCGAGCGACTCCCTTGCGACGTGGTGCCATCAGCCCAACTCCTCCTGGCCATATGGGGACGGGCACCTGAGGCTGCGGGAGCATTTGCAGAGCAGATGTTGGTAGAGGATTTCTGACCCCAGTGGAGCTCCCTGCCCACAGTTCGGTCTCTGTTCCGGGACGAGGCTTTACCCTCATGTGTTTCAGTATTTTGTGGAGCTAAAACAGATTGTGTGCTCGTCTCACGGTATCTACAAGTGAAATTCCCTTGGCTTCCTCTGCTGGCGTGGCTGCCAAAGGGGGATCGGTCTCAGGCTCTGAGAGCATTCAGAGTTCCTGAAAAGAGAGGCAGAAGAGTCACTCCTGCATAAAGTCATCCTGGGGTTTGGACCTATTTTTATTGCTGTGCTGCATGCTCCCTTCCATGGAGAAACTATTTGCAAGTCTCCGGCGCTGATGCTACCGGAAGAGACTTCCCAGCATAATTAGCTGCCTGACGCACCTAGCTCCTTTACATATGTTTGGAAATCTGCCATTTAATTTGCAGCTGTAGAGTGGCTTGTTTACTAAAAAAAAAAAAAATGCAGATCTCTTTTTGCAAAGGGTTTCTCTGTCAAAAACCTCTTTAAAAGGCTGTGGTGCACAGCCCGCGTGGCCGACCCCTATAAAGCGAGGAAAAGGTGCATTTTCTGAACGCCTCCGCTTGTTTGTCAACTTGAAAAAGAGTTGTAAAAAGTGATCTGAGTGCTCCTCGTCATGAAATTTTCTGGCACGTGGCTGAGGGGAGGGCTGTGGTGATTTAACTGCGAGGCACTTGTGGTGATTTAATTTTACTGTGATGGTTGATGGTTTTACTGTGTGGATGACACCTGATAGATCCCGTCTGTATTTTCAGCGCGGTGACATGTAGCATCACATCTCATTTTTTTAACGGCAGACGTACAGCACCCACCAGAGCCTGTTAGATCATACCGTGTCATGAACTATATATTGGGATAAAGCACTTTTTTTTGCACTTTGCACTGCACCACTCCGCCGATGAGACAGTTATTCATAGACCCACAGGCCAGACGGAAAGCTAAGTGTGAGTTGCCAAGAGCGACTAAACTGCCACGGATCCAGCTAAGGGTCACTGGAGCTTGGGAAAATATCCTTGCCACCTGCCATACCTCATTAGGCAGATCTTTGGGAATGGTGTAAAAGTTCTCTTTTGTGATCAAAGCCCACCATTACAGGAAAATTCGTCGGAAATCTGGGTGTAGTCACTTTCTCCTGGTAAAAAAAAGAGAGATGAAACCACATCAGGCTTAAGACCTAATTACAAAATAAATAAATAAATAATAGAAAGATGAACTGCAGGTTCCCATATGGCAGACATCTCATACAGGTTCGGCAAAGTTACCTTTCGATAACATAACTGCTACATCCTTCAAGCCATCCTGAAGGGAAGCTGCATTGTGCGTATCTGCAGAGGTGGATTAGCTTTGTCATTCCTTCCTTCATCTCCTGCATTGGATCTTAAGAGGGCAACGCTTTTCACTCAAAGGCAAGTGTGTAGTAGCACAGCGATACTACCTCGGCATCAGCTAAGCTTCAGGGAGGAGAACATCGTATCAGGATGTGCAGATCAAATGTCAATTTGAAAAAAAAAAAGATTTTTTTTTGAGCCTTGTGGAAATAGGAAACAAAACAACTCTCCATATATGTGTACGTATGTCTTCATAGCCATAAAGAGAATATGCATTCCTGGACTAAAATAACAGATGATATGTGCTTTGGTAATTAGAGCAATGCCACAGACAGACTTAAGGTCATGTTTGGAAGCTCATTTAATGTCTGTATGGTGTCTGGGGAACCTACTGTGCAGTAAGGAAATTCTTAGCATTTTAAACTACATTTTAAATCTACACAGCAGAGGGCACTAGTGTTATTGAATTGACCATAGAGTTGATATTTTGGTACTGAAAAAATGAAGAGGGGGGAAAAAAATCATTTAGAAGATAAAGGCTTGTCAACAAAGACTAAAGAAGCTGGTTGATGGTCTGTTTTCCATGTGTGGATTTATAAAGCTAAACCTTCATGTGTCTCTAGCATAATAGTCAGATACTGAACAGTAAATTACTCTAGTACAGATTTCCAGATGGGTCTTTATGTAAAGCCCATTAAAATATTTCCATAGCGTTCTTCAAGACTTTAAATGAATTTTCCACTGTGGTTTTGTGCTGGCATTATTTTATTTTTTTTTCCCAGGGTATTTATGATTTAAAATTATCCCGGTGTGAAATGACTGCACCAAGGCTTCCTGAATACTTAAGCTCTGAGCTGTGGAAAGCCACCAATATAACAGAAAGGACCTTTCTAGCACATTCCTGCTGCCACTACGCATCTCGCTGCAGTGTGTCAGCCTCACACAAAGCTTACCGGTTTGGAGTGAGGAATTGCAAGGCATTTTTTTCTGCTGGTCATGGTGGCTTTTTTGGAACCATCAGCTCCCCTCTCCTCTAGCAGCATCAAGTCCAGTTAGTGTGGTCTTTTGCTAAAAAAACGCATTTTGCTTCCTGTATTACCAGAGAAGAGAGGAAAAAAAAGGTTTAGTAATGTAAATAAATTCAAAGTTAAATCAAATGGTAGCTAGAAAAGTTAAGATTTGCTCTTGCTGTCCCCCAGGAAACATTCCAGAGGAATGGCAATATAAATCTTCTGTATTTATATATTAAGATGCAGCTTAGACACAGAAAAATCAAACACACTGATACATATGAAGACATATCTAGAACTTTATATCCGCGTCTCGCAAAATGGTGATCCTGTCTTCAAAATTGTGCACTCACAGCAGCTAATAAGTAGTCGGTGATCGAGCTTGTGTTTGAAGCATACACAGATTTGAATTCTGCAGAAACCTGAGGTTTCCAGAATTCCCTGAGGGTTTTTGGTGGATTGTAGTTCTGAGAGGTATGAGACATCCCTATGAGGTATTGAGACATCCCTAGCACAGGACTGGGGGAAAAGGCAAACGTAAAAGCCGCGGGTAATTTGGGCCTTCAGCACAAGGAAAGAGCTGCTCCATGGGACTGATTAATTGTTTGATTCCAAAAATGGGAAGAATATAAGGAGTTTATTTTAAGAAGATAAAACAAAAGCGTTTCTTCTAAAAATCTTTTTGCAGCTGAGACATGGAAACACTTTGTTTTGGGTTGAACAATTTTCACTAATCAATCTCATAATAGGGTAATTTATTTGCTACGATGAAGTCCTATATTCAAGTTAAATGTTTGGGGGTTTTTGTTGGGTTTTTTGTTTGTTTGTTTGGGTGGGTTTTGCTTGGTTATTGTTTTTTTTTACCCATGGAGCATATATGTAGTGATGGAAAGGGGAAATTTGCTGGGTGAAGGAGTAGATGAAGGGAATGGTGGGAGATACCAGATACCACCAGGTGCAAGAAGTCGGAACGGGAGGGAAGTGCCTTGAAGTGCTTGCAGCATGGTTTGCCATCCTCAGCTCTATGGAAGCTGTCAAAGAAGCTACTGAATTGATCTTATACATACACTGACTGATGTTGAGGCCACTTGCTCTCTCATGACCTTTCTCATTTTTCCCTATATTTTCTCATTCTACAAATCCCATAGTTTTCCTGATCCTTCAGGGTGTCCGGGATACCAGGAATGAGAGTAGCAAAAAAAAAAAGTAGAAGAACCATATTTACAAGGCATCTTGTAAATCTGGCCTTTGATAGTGAACAGGGCTGAGGTAGAAGACAGAAGATTGCTGTATCCCTAGAAGCCACCCGTGCCACACCAGCCAGACAAGGACAACCAGCAGCTCTGAAGGTGGACATAGCGGGCTGAGTTCTCAGCTCAGTTCCAGTGAAGACAACAACATTGCACCAGTGCAATGGTCCAATAATTGGTTTTGGTGTGTTTCTGTATCCGTTTTATTACTTGTTAACGGAATTCATTGTTCAGTCCAAGTCCTTAGGGGATAAGTTTTAGAAAAATTTTTTAAAAGATGGAAAAGGAAAGAAAGGACAAATCTACCGAATAAAAAACCCCACCAAATAGCGACAAACGAAAATGCTATTACAGTCACATTAACTATCACAGAACATGGTTAATTAATATTCAACAGCAAAATTCATGGATCACAGATCTTCACTAAGGAGCCTGAAATTTTTATTAGTCTCATTGATATAATTCTTTCGACCGCTATGGGCAGCTTCTTCTTCATTACGGTGCAAGAAAGATGTGAACCAGGGTCCCTTTCACCCCCCTTTTTGCAGATAGTTTTACTACCGCTGGACTTTTTTGAATTTCAGAGATTTGTTTGAGCGTGTTTCCCCCTATATTGTGTTCGGTACCCTTGAAGAGATGATTGACCTTGTAAGCCCGCAGTAAAAAGGAAGGTGTGCACAGCAGCCACCCCTCATCTAATCCAGGACGTTATCCTAAACCCATGAAGATGATGTTTGGAAGTACAGCTGTTGGCAGAGGGAAGCATTGGGGGGGTGGGAGCAGCAATATCTAACCCTACAGCCCCAGGGTTCTCCAGAGCCACACGGCAGAAGTGTAAGCCACAGAGAGAGATGAGTGACTTGAGTGACTTGCTCAAGGTTGCAAAACACATTAGTTTCATGAATCTTTGATAGCCAGAATGATGTTTTATAAATAGCACTTACAGAGCAGATCAAAGAAGAAGATACAGCTCAGACATTCCAATTCCCATTCATAGGTTTTTAACCATTATATTGGCTTTCTCTGCAGTAAATTATTAAAAGTGAGCTGAGAACTCTTGCTGGCTCTGAACCATTATAACAAGTTTTCAAAAAATGCAGAAATGAATTCTCAAAAACACATTGTCTGAATAAATAATTAGGAAAAAAGTCTTTCATTAAATGAATTGCTGTGAGTGTATTTTTTCCCGTATTTTTCTTTAAAGAAAGATAGCTTTTTTTACACAAAATGAAACAATTCAGAACCTGGAGTGGAAAACCGTTGCCTTATAGTATTTTGTTTTACCGAATACATGTATTATGTATCTGGGTGCTGCAGGTTATAAATATGCTTTAAGCTTGCTGTAATTTATAAGACTTCAATTTTGGCTGATTTATAGGAAATTTCATTAATCTCTACAGCAGAGGGACCTTGCACTGAGCAGCAGATTGAAAATGATCTGAGGGCTGGGGGCTTTAAGAACTACCAGAAAGGAATCAGTACTGGAATTCTTAAAATGATAATGATCATTTGTAGTGTAAAGGTCTTTTTCCCCCCTTACAGTAAGATCTGTAGCATTTTTCTAGAGGTACCAATGAAACTGCCAACCCTGAAGCTACAGAGATATTTTTCAGCATTTAAATGGCTATTCTTATTTCTGTGTTCAGCACACATTTGCTAATGAGGCTTTCTCTGCTGCTGGTGCCAAACAAAAGAATTGAGGAGGAAATATCATGAAATTGGATGATGCTGTGTAACGGTAGGGAAGAACTGATGCTCAGCGTGTTTCTTTTGTATTTTATTTTCTTCATTTGAAATAGGCAAGATCGTGCCCTGACATTTGCATGACCTGCTGCATTCAGCATTGAAGGCTTTACTCTTGGTTAAACTCTGGTGCAAGAATCACGTTTCTATAGACAGAGATTTTCACCCATACAAAGCAGGAGCCTCCACTTGCTCTCCATATTACTTGTTGTCTTGTCTTCTAATGTGTCAAGAAGGTTAACACGTTGAACATTCCGATGATTCTTGCCTTACTCATTTTTGCCTTTTGAGGCCCTTGTCGCTTCTTCCAGCTCTCCCCCCGAGTTCAAACATTTATTTTAGGTATCCAGTGTGGTCGAACTTGTTATCTGCCATCCAGCTACATGCATTATACATTGGAATGAGCAGGAAAAGCTCGTGTCTGCCTTTTTCTTATCTCATTGCCAATTACAGCTGACATACATGGGTGTATAGGAAACAAAACATCAGAATTTCAATAGCTATTCTCGCTCCAGAGTTTCATGAAATTGGTAGAGTGGACTGAAAGGACTTGAGAACTCTTTGTTTAGAGAGCACACTTAAATATTTGAGATTAATGTCATGTTCTCCTTCTCCCCTCTTTCTTTCTTTCTTTCTTTCAGGCTATTCAAACTCCAGAAGGACCAACACCAAATAAATTATGAATGTTGAACAAGATGACCTTACATCCACAGCAGATAATGATAGGTCCTAGGTTTAACAGGGCCCTATTTGACCCCCTGCTTGTGGTGCTGTTGGCTCTTCAGCTTCTTGTGGTGGCTGGTCTAGTGAGGGCTCAAACTTGCCCTTCTGTCTGCTCCTGCAGCAACCAGTTCAGTAAAGTGATTTGTGTACGAAAAAATCTGAGAGACGTGCCAGACGGCATCTCCACCAACACCCGGTTACTCAATCTCCATGAGAACCAGATCCAAATCATTAAAGTTAATAGCTTCAAGCATCTGAGGCACCTAGAAATCCTGCAGCTCAGCAGGAATCACATCAGAACAATTGAAATAGGGGCTTTCAATGGTCTGGCCAATCTCAACACTTTGGAGCTCTTTGACAATCGTCTGACCACTATCCCAAATGGGGCTTTTGTATACCTGTCAAAACTGAAGGAACTGTGGTTGAGAAACAACCCCATTGAGAGCATCCCTTCTTATGCTTTTAACAGAATCCCTTCTCTCCGGAGGCTGGATTTGGGGGAATTGAAAAGGCTTTCGTACATCTCAGAAGGTGCCTTTGAAGGTCTGTCCAACTTGAGGTATTTGAACCTTGCCATGTGCAATCTTCGAGAGATTCCTAACCTCACCCCACTTGTAAAGCTGGATGAGTTAGATCTTTCTGGGAATCACCTGACTGCCATCCGGCCAGGTTCTTTCCAAGGGTTGATGCATCTTCAGAAGTTGTGGATGATACAGTCCCAGATTCAAGTGATAGAAAGGAATGCTTTTGATAACCTTCAGTCACTTGTAGAGATCAACCTGGCACACAACAATCTAACACTACTGCCTCATGACCTCTTCACACCACTCCGCCTAGAAAGGATCCACTTGCACCACAATCCTTGGAACTGCAACTGTGACATCCTTTGGCTCAGCTGGTGGATTAAAGACAAGGCACCCTCCAATACTGCATGCTGTGCCCGGTGCCACACGCCTCCCAGTTTAAAAGGAAGGTACATCGGTGAGCTGGACCTGAATTACTTCACCTGTTATGCTCCGGTCATAGTGGAGCCACCAGCAGACCTCAACGTCACAGAAGGCATGGCTGCAGAGATGAAATGCCGGGCATCAACCTCCCTGACCTCCGTATCTTGGATTACTCCGAACGGAT
Source organism: Tringa tobata (assembly GCA_033628505.1). Classification (NCBI taxonomy): domain Eukaryota; kingdom Metazoa; phylum Chordata; class Aves; order Charadriiformes; family Scolopacidae; genus Tringa; species Tringa tobata. Next base: position 1,308,822 of record JAHREE010000316.1, on the reverse strand, counting down.
CTGTTATGACGCACGGGGCCTACAGAGTTCGGATTGCTGTCCTCAGTGATGGCACCTTGAATTTTACAAAGGTAACTGTGCAAGACACGGGTTTGTACACATGCATGGTGAGCAACTCTGTTGGGAATACCACGGCCTCCGCCACCCTGAATGTGACTGCCTTGGATAACCCCGGTTACACGTACTTTTCAACCGTCACGGTAGAGACTGTGGAACCTTCTCAGGATGAGGCACAGACCACAGAGCAGGTTGGGCCCACACCAGTTACCAACTGGGAGACCACTAACATGACAACCTCACTCACTCCACAGAGCACAAGATCAACAGAAAAAACATTCACCATTCCTGTGACGGACGCAAACAATGGGATCCCGGGAATAGATGAGGTTATGAAGACTACCAAAATCATAATTGGTTGTTTTGTGGCTATCACTCTCATGGCTGCTGTGATGCTGGTAATTTTCTACAAAATGAGGAAACAGCATCACCGGCAGAACCATCACGCGCCAACACGGACTGTAGAGATCATTAACGTGGATGATGAGCTTACAGGTGACACACCCATCGAGAGTCACTTGCCCATGCCAGCAATAGAGCATGAGCACCTAAATCACTATAACTCTTATAAGTCTCCTTTCAACCACACAACAACAGTTAACACAATAAATTCAATACACAGTTCAGTGCATGAACCGTTATTGATCCGAATGAACTCAAAAGACAATGTACAAGAGACTCAAATCTAAAACATTTATGACATTATGGGGTGGGGGTGGGGACAACAAAAGATGGTTTATAAAACAAATGACACAAATGACTGGGCTAAATCTACTGTTTCAAAAAAGTGTCTTTACAAAGAAAAAGAAATTTATTTATTAAAAATTCTATTGTGATCTAAAGCAGACAAAATTATGTGTATTCCTCAGAACCTGTTTTTGCTGCACTTATTTACCCTCCTCGTTCCCTTTTTCCTTCCCAACCTACCCTGATTCCCATTTGCCATATTTTTCATAGGAGATCTCGATTCCCTAAAAGAACTGGTCTAGGAAATTTTGTAAGAATTCTGTTACACTTTGGGAATTTTTATGGTGAATTCTAGTGGTGAGATTCGGTCTATTTTGTCACTTTTTCTCTTTTTTTCTTCTGTTTTCTCATGCCCTTTTTGAAATTATTCAATAGAGAATGGAATAATAACAGCAGCTTTATAAGTGAGAAAAACAAACAAGCAAAACCTTTTTTTCATGTAATGATTTGCTCTGTATTTACCAAAAGCACCATTCTGTGAAAAAATGGAAGAAAAAGTAAAAAAAAAAAACCAACGAAAAAAACCAAGAAATCAATTTACTTGTGAAAAGCTATAAAACCCATGATCTTTTAAACAATTCTAGAACCAGAATTTGTAGTTCAAACACTAAACTAAGATTATAAATAAAATATTGTTTTTTTCTGTACTTGGATATAGCTCATTTTTAGTGTGGCTTTGAACATCAAAAGTTTGTTAAAATTCATACAATATTCTGCTGTGGTGGTCCAAAACACAATCACTTTAAAAAGAATAATTAAACCATTAAGGATCATTACTGAAGAACGGTATAGTTTTCTTTTTAGTTTTCATAAGCAGCTTTCTGGCAAAGGTGTTTGACTCTGAATGCAAGATTAAGATCATTCTTCCTAATGGTGTTTTCCGTTATCTCTGTTGTATCGTAAGATGTTATTTCATGACACTGGGAAAAATTTTGCAAGGAGTTTCCGTTATGACTGAATTTATTGGACGAAGCTGAAAAGTTCGTTCTGCCTTTGTTATTTATAACTGTCAATAAGAAAAGTCACCTTTACAGCAAAGCCAGTGGTTTCCAGTTCAGTTTTTCTGGTACTCCTAGGCATAAATGTGAAATATGTAAGCTGTCTATAATACCTATAATTAGAGCTGTATCCCTATGTGCGAAATGAAATCAAAATGCTGTTGATGGAGTAATTCACAGGAAGAAGCCCGAGGATTTTGGTGTGAAAAAGAAAGAAGAATGTCAGCCAAATAAGAGGAGAGTATAGGTTACTGTAATTTGCATGACAATTAGACTCCCTGTAGAGTAACCAGTTTACGTTCATTTAAACTCTGACTCATTTGCCAATAGGAAATGTGCACTCTTTTTCTTTCTGTTTATATACATTCTCCGGATTTAGCTTATTGGTATAGGAATGGTGTACACCTTGCATGCTGAAAGCTAAAAGGAAGGCTTTGCGTAGGAAAACCAGCTTCGGGACACTGTGTTCTTCCAAGTAGAAGTTCTGCCAAATTTCATGCACTGGCAACTGAATAGAAATATTTTAAGACGCTTTAGTTTAACAAAAAGAGAATCACATATATCATCTCTGAACGTCTTTTCACCTGTTTTCTCCCTTAATCACCCTTACTGTGAGAGGGGTAAATAATGTTCTTAGCTCTTACCAAAATCTCTTTGGAGCTTTCTAGTATGCAGGAGCATGCAGGATGAAGGCCCTATGGAACGGTATACTTCTGTTCAGTAAATTTAAGAAGGAATTTCTGCTAGGTTGAGGTGGTAAAATATCTGTTGGATTCACAATTCTCAAGGTTGCAAGTGAATATTGTAGTAAGGCGGCCTGATTTAAAGAGGACACAGTGGAGATAGGTGTCGATGAATCACACCCTGCAAGGAGCCTGATAAGTATAATGCAGAATGAAACCCGAAGTTCCATAATAATCTCAAAGAAACATTTGGCAAGACATTATCCTTTGATGTACTACATGCAAAATAATATCTACTCTAAGGGAATTTTAATAGAGGGCAAAGACGGACCTGAATGTAAAACGTTGCAGCTGTGACTCCTAGCTTTGCCTCCTTCTTCAAAGTGCATTAGAGCATTTCATCGGTGGATTCTTTTCAGCCTTGTGATAGTCTGTACAGAAACACGGCAATTACACATTGCTAATTGTACTTTGCTAGTAACGTTGTATTCTTGACCCATGGTGATCTGAGGATTCAAAAAATTATTTCCAGGAAACCTAAATCTGGACCATCTGTAATCGACAGGTTTATGTTAAAAAATTATGGCTACTCTCCAACCAGTATTTGTGAAAGTGCTTCTGGTGGTCACCACGGTTTTATAAACAGCTTTTTACTAACTCCTAAAGGTTATGGCTAGGAGGCCTTTAAGAAAAAAAAAGGTATAGCTATTGCCAAGTGGGACACCGGATCAGTGACAATCTTTATTCCTCTCTGGAGTAAAACAAAATAATATGGGTGACTGTTTTAAGCAATATATACATTCTTTCTGAGTGTTTATCCAGTTTTATTGGTTAATTTAAAAATTCAGATACTCCTGCTTGCTCATAATAAGGATAAAGAAAAAAAGCATTTTGGTGTGTTTGCTTTTGTGAGTATATATGTCTTATGTGAAAACCAAAGAAGTCATTATTTTCCCAGTATCTTCCCTACCCTTCTTGGAACCACAGAGATTATGTCTGACTTCTTCCTGCTTCTATAAAACACCCAGGGCTTTTGCAGATTAATTAAATGCCAGGGGTAGAGAACCGTTTAAGTTATGAACTGAGCTCTGCAGTAGAGCGAGAGGGGTGCTGTGCTCCCCTCTTTTGGTGCTCAAACCACGTGCCGATGCAGCCTGCTACTGCTCCAGGGAATAGAGTGGTAGGAATGAAGCCCCGGGGCTCCTGAACGGCAGAGTGCAACTGCTAGAAAGCTCTAATGAAATTCCTCTTGCAGGAGACCACTTTGTGTGGATGGTGTGTGCTGTTAAAAAAAAAAAAAAAAAAGTGCAAAACAATTTGTGGTCTTGATTATGAGCTATCACTTTCTAGTGGCCCCATGAGAAAGGTCGAATTATTCTTTAGAACACTGCCGTCTGAAAACATTTGCCTGATGGTCTGTGCAAATACAACGCGCAAATCATTTTCTTTCTGGAATAGTCATCAAGTCTTACAAATCTTGCCATATGTGGAAACAACACGTGAAAAGCAAAGCAAGTGAATTCCATTCAGTTCACCGTACAAAATGGACATCTCATTTTACTTTGAGAGGGGCTAAATATATGATAATTATTACAGTAATTGTATTTTTTCACTAAAATATTCTAATGCATTAGAAATTATATGTAATGGCTTCGAGATTCCCTGTCCCCACTGGCAGCATTATGGGTTGATCACAGCATTAGAGAAAAGATAATTAAATTAATATTGTACTTAGTTATATTAGCTTCAGAGTCCTGTGAAAATATTTCCTAACAACTGTTATGAGGATTTTATATGTCAGATATGACTATTACTTTAGACTTTTCAGTAAGGAGAATGGAAAATCTTTTCAACCTATTTGCCCTCCTCTAAAGTTTATATTCCATTTTTTACATGAGCTAAGTACAGAATTTTTGAAATTTTTTGCTTTTTTTCTGAGCCCAGGTGGTGAAGGTCTAGGAAGTGTTAGGAGCAGCCTTGCCATTTCATACCAAAAGAAGTAAATGAAGACATAATTTATCCTTGTCTTCAAAATATAATAGGAAGAGTTAGACTTCAGTGTCTGGGTTTCTGTTTTTCTTCATAGAACTATTTAATGCATCTATTTCTCATTTGTGCAGGTGTTGCCAAAAAAAATATTTAAAAATCTCATTTCAAACTTGCATCTCAAACTCAGCCTACAGTTAGTCTAAAGGCAGTGGCGGACATTTTACTGTGGAGGTGGTATTAGATATTAGTATTGTAATAGACTTAACAGCCAGAGCCATCATTCCTGAAATAGCAAGGGTTCATGAGGAGGGGATAGGTTGGGGGGGATTCTGGGAAACCTGCTGGTAAATCTGGAATTTCTGTAGCGGTGCCCCACGGAAACCATGGTTGGGTGTACCTCGTGGCTGGAAGAGCAGAGCGTGGCTGTGGGTTGGGAACAACTCAAGAGCACAGATGCAGAAGTAACTGAGGAGTAGTAGCTCAGCTTCAGCCACACAGAGTAGGAGTAGAAATGAGAGAATTTTTTTTTTTTTTTTTAATTTATCACATTTAATTACAAGTAGGTTTTAAGGCTTGGTGCATGCTTTAAGAATTGAGAACCAAAGAATCAAAAAAAGTCACAGATCTACAGTGTAAGTTTTACACAAATGGAAAAATCGTATTTTGGCAAAATGCTAATGGTGATTTGAAGGAATGTGGGACAGTTTGTTCAGATTTAAGAAGTCTATTAAGACAAATGAGATCTGTACTTCAATAGCTACATGCTATTTACTTCGGTCAGAATAAGTCATTATTTTCTTAGGCGAGATCTGTTAAACAAAATATTGTGTTTAATTTGTCTTCATTTTAGCCCTTGTTTTCAATACATTTATAACTTACACCTGGAGTGTCTGCTCATCAGAGTGCTCTCTAAAGGGCTGAATCAGTGAACGCTGACTGACTTTGATCAGAGAGAAATCTTTCCTGTACTGTAACTCCAGTGTAGTATGGAATTTTGAAATGAGGAGAAGACACTGAAGTTATGATATCAACAGATAATTTTATGGCTATCTTTTGTAAAATAAAAAAGAGGAAAATTAAGTCTGTCATTTTTGAGAGTTTTGAAAACGAAATCTTATGTAAAAATAGGAAGCCTTAGTAAAAAAAACATAGAGGAAATTAGAACACTATTGGACTTGAAAGTAACAGGAAGATGTAATGATTAAAGCAAAAGTGGGAAGCACGTATCCCAGATAATCTTCAGCTCTTTTCTAACACAATTAGCAAACTCAAAAATTTCAGTTACTTTTTGATGTATCATTTGGCTTGTGCAAGGATTCTGGTTGCCCTACCCATAGTTTTGTGGTTTCTTCTTAAATTTTGCAGTACGTGTATGATGTAATCTGGGCTTTCTGCTCTGGAACAGTTTCCCAGACAGAGAATGTCAGGGAATACTCTGCTAAATCATCCAACTTCCACCCATTGGAGGTTCACGTTTAATACTCTGGTGCTTTTTTCAATCTGCTTGAAATGCCTTGTGCATTGAAAGATTCCTTAATTTCTTTGACCTTCTACTACAACAGCAATATGTGATTCATATCTTAGTTTGGATAAGATGGTTTTGCATGGATTATATTTTCATCAAATTTAAGATATAAATTGCAATTATACTTTATTTTAGTAAAAAAACAGTGAATTCTGTTAACTTGAAAAGTACTTCTGTTCCTTTCATAGTAGCTCAGTTAAACGCAACTAAATTACCAAAAAGGAAAAAAAAGAAAAGGAAATTAAAAAAGATAAACTACATCTTATAATCCCATGTATGCACGCTTGTGTCTGTGTGTGTGCATTATTTTTAAAGTCATTCTACAGATGAGATTAAAGGAATAAGAGAATGAATGTATAAAAAAGAAGAAGATAGAATAAATTAGCTGAGAGAGAATCTAGTAAAACAGAACTGGAGTTAGTGGACCACAGGATCAATCCAAACCCTATGACTAATTTAATTCTGTAACATGTGATTCGTTTTCATTTAATTTGCTTGTTTAATTCCTCCAAAGGACGGTTAGTTGTTGGAGCAAGGAGGTGGAAATCTGAGTTCTGTTTTTGGCAGTGCCCACCTGGTATCAAGTAGGTCTTCCTTTTCCCTGTCCCCCTTGGCTTGTGTTTCTGTCTGGCTGTTCAACTACCATCTTCTGAAACTGCCTTCCTGAGGCTCCCATCTCTCCAGCTTGTCTCGGGACTGGATTCCAGTGACCAATGGGACAAAAGACAGGTCAGTGTTGTGTCACTAATTAGAGACTCTGCGTATCTGGGTATGAGGTGTTTCGGTCCACTGACTCCTAAATGACAAGTTCCTATGTGATACTGCAAGGCATTTTCATAAATCACTTACCTGCTTTTTAATATTGTATATAAGATCAGGATTATTGATCACCTGCCATGTGTTAATTAACTGTCTTGCAGGTTGAAAAGGTCTTTTTTTTCCCTGTTGGAACATGCCTTTCTTTGTGATGAAGCATTTGATCAAATTCTAAAGAACTGGAGAAAAAATATCAATGTCTATGGATATTCAGACTACAAGAGGTTTTCAAATTGTATAAAACTGCACTTCAAAAAAAAAAAAAAACCAAAGCAAAACAAATAACAGTGCTCTCAGATTCCTACAAAGCAAATGCCTAAAGAATGTTCCCCCTGCTTTTTTTTTTTTTTGCCTAAGAACAGTCTCTGTATTTGAGTTGGAAAAGTCATCAAGACCTTATCAGACTGAATAAAGCAGAGGCACCGACAAGTTCCATGGATTTTGCCAAGACTTCCGTGACAGAGATGACTTTGTTCTGCTAATTTTTTACAAAACAATTTCTGTATTGCCTGTGTCAGCAGCGTTTGCATCAAGATGCATATGAGCAATTATCGCCGGAAATATTGTCAGCTCTTGTTTCTACCTGGAGAAACATTGGCTCTGGGTGTTTATCTTTTCAGCTCCCTGCTGATTTCTGACACTCCTGTGGGGAAGCAATCAATTCTGTGCTGAAAGGGAAGCCTTGGCTCACCCAACACAACAATGTGATAATAAAGAGCTGAACCAGGCAAGGAAAAATAAAATACAATGCCACGGTAATGGGGAGAGAAGAGTCCTGACAAGATAACTAAACATTATAGGGAGAGACCGAAAAAATATTACGAAGAAGAAGGAAGTTGGGAAGGAGTGAGAGGCTCTTCTCTCCTTCCTTCCCCTCCTTTTCTTCTCATTTAATGCATTTTCTTTCCTGGTGTTGCTGGGTAATAGTGGAACGCACTGATGAACGCATTCAAAATAAATCACATTGGAAACTGAGGGGCTATTTTAAAAGTTGTAAAAGCAACAGTCTTGTGTGAGTCAAACCAGTCTCAGGGGACTATTTGGGATGCTGTGGTACTGTACTAAGGTACTAACAGATTCCTGTAGCAAGAGATGTGAGTTGGGATTCTGAAAAAAGCTGGTCATACTTTACAAACAGTAAGCAGTTTCCCAATAGGAAAAGTAGAAATTGGCATTCTGGGAGCAGCCAATTGGCAATTTCTGCATGTAAATATCATTTTAACATGAACCTCTGCCGATTTTAAAACTGGTCCCTTAAAATGAATCTGGAAGAAGCACTAAAATGCATGGAATGGACAAGGATGGTAGTAGTGAAATGTTTAATTTAGTAGAAATTTCTGTCCTCTGGGATTATTTTCAGTAATACAGTATTTTTACTTAGGAACTTAGAACAGGCTTATTTTTACGTTGTCCCTCTTTCTCCCCTTAAGTGGGGATAACATTTTTGGCTGGCTAATACAACTGGTGAGAAAAAGAATGATACTTTGTGAAACACCTGGTAATTTGGTAGTATGCTTTTGCTTTTTGTTTTAAGTTGCTTTTTCTTGCCTTTACAAACAAATATATGGTAAGGAAATGAAATGGTAAGGTGGAAAATGACTTTCTGATGAATTATGTGAAGGTGCAAGATTTATATGCGCTTGCCGTTTTCTTGATTTCATTCTAATTTGCTGTCACAGAAGGGTAGGAAGCCCAAAAAATGTCCTTATAATTTTTTTTCATGATTCTTTAGTATTTGGATGTGCTTTTTTCCTCCACTAGTCAAATAAATTTTCTATGGATTTTATTATGTTTCAGATTAGAAGCCTTTTTCCTTGTCTCTGTTTGCAATTTCAGCTTTTTTCTCTACCTTTAGCTTTCACTCAACATACTTGCCCAAAAGATGAGTCTTTTTTAATTCTATATTTTTTCCATGATACATGGCTCTGGGATCTAAGTCTGCATTGCCCTGCTGTGTATCCTCCCTGACGTCATGGCAGGACCTGCTCTCCTTCCCTGTCCTCGCAGCATTACTTGGTTGTATCACCCTTTGTGTCTGATTAAGAGTCAGTCCACAAAGTTATTAGGCGACTTTCCGCCACAAAAACCCAACGTGTTGCTATTACATAGTAGGGTAGAAGAGTATGGCTGCCCAGCACTCGCTTTGAGGCTCAACAGCAAAGGATTGTAAACTTAAAACTTTTCAGGTTTCTGTGGCAGTTGGGGTTTGGCTGCAGAAAATCAGTAGAATAACCCAATTGATGTGAGGTCGTTCATCTCTTGCATATATCTTAGCACGGGAAGATGTTATCCTCCAATAGGAGAAGAATATTCTGACTCCTTTAAAGTTTTTTTGACAATCCTAGCAGAAAAGAAGCTGATTTTTTTTTAGTAAGTTGTTTTCTTACTTTGAATTTCTGAAACCTATTGGTGGTTTAGATTTCTGCAATCGTATTTCATGCATGGTTGATGGAGCTGCTGCAAGACCGGCATGGCTTTTCCTTCTGCTGACCACAGTTAATTATGGGTCTTATTTTAAATGACTGTTAAGTACTGGTAGCATTGCTATGGAAGCATGTTACTAGGAATGATGCCAAAGTTTTACGGCTGTGTAAATTCATGGCATCTAATCCACTGGTAGTGGTCTGTTACTCTAGTTTAATTTTAAAGTTGTGATCTGACGTGTACTGTTATAATGCTTCGATAGGGGAAATGATTTTTTTTAATGTTAAAATGTTATTTAAGTTCTAAGAGAGTCGTTGGGCTACGAACCAAGTCCTTCACATTGCTTCACCATGACAGTGTTGCAGCTTTGACTTTAAGGGTGCACCAGAAGTGTGTGAGAAGTGTCCAGTTCCCGTATCTGCTCTCTTGTGACCAATCTTCTGTGACAGATGGAGCTCTCTAGAACATTTACCCTAAGATGCAAACCCTATCAGACGCGCTGCAAATAGACCACAGTATGGTCATCATGGGTTAATAAATATGACATCACTCCCTCCTGAGTTTGGCCTTGTGGTTAGCTTCTTATGTCTTCATTCAAGTTTCCATCAAGTGCTCTTAGTGCAGCTGCAAAGTGTTCGATGGGTAAGAGCCACCAAATGGAGGGTAAGTTATGCAAAAGTAAATGAGTTGTCACTCTATGTCTGTTGTTCAGATGCAAACTGCTTTCTGTCCGTCCCTCACAGAAACTTCCAATACCCATTTTTCTCTGCAGTCTTAATCCGTAAGATTAATTCTCTTTATTCCGTTTCATTTCTCAGGGTGTTTCCAAGGAATGGCACAAGTAACGGCAAGAAGAAAGAAGCTGGTGCTTTTGCTTCCAGGACATACATGAATCCAGACAGTGTTTGTGTAAAGAGCCCATGTAAAAAAAAAAAAAAAAATTAAAGAAACAACTCAGTCGAGACACAAAAGATTAAAAACAAATATAAATTCTATTCTTTCCACGCACGTGTAGAGATATATAGATAGATGCATACATACATTGTCTTGTGGCTCTGATGCTTTCAGCAGGTCTGCTCTGGAAAGCAGTGGAATCATAGAATCGTCTAGGTTGGAAGAGACCCTTGGGATCATCGAGTCCAACCATCTACCCTACTCTACAAAGTCCTCCCGTACACCATATCCCTCAGCACCACATCTAATCGTCTCTTAAACACACCCAGGGATGGTGACTCAACCCCCTCCCTGGGCAGCCTATTCCAATGTCCGACCACTCTTTCCGTGAAGAATTCTTTCCTAATGTTCAGTCTAAACCTACCCTGTTGGAGCTTGAAGCCATTCCCTCTCGTTCTGTCATTAATTACCTGGGAGAAGAGACCAGCACCAACCTCTCTACAGTGTTCTTTCAAGTAGTTGTAGAGAGTGATGAGGTCTCCCCTCAGCCTCCTCTTCCTCATACTAAACAGTCCCAGCTCCTTCAGCCTCTCTTCATATGATTTATTTTCCAGGCCTCCCTTCCAGTGGAGATGCCGTGCAGTTCTGGTTGGGTGGCTGGCTGTCCGCATGGCAGAGGAGGAAAGTTTAACACAAAAAACTTTCACCTAAGATAAAAAGTTCTGGTGTGGGCAGGGCCCCGATATCCCCGAGGGAAGAGCTGACCACACGCCTACAGTGCAGTGAGTCTGGAAGAGCTGCTGTACAGCAGGAAACGGTGTTTCCTTAGGTAAAAACAGAGGGAAAAGGTAAGGTTCCCCACCAGAGCATTCAGAGTACTCTAGTTTAGGCATCAGAGGGTGGGAGAAAACGCATGTCTCTGTAGTAATTCTGGTTTTCCTACTAGTCAGTGTAATCACCCTGTAAAAAACTAATTTTATATGACTTTTTGAAGCAGTTTCCCCATTTGCAGAATGTGTTGGGAAACATGAACACAAAAAGTGGTGTGAATGCAGGTCATTACTGTGGTTGCTCTTTTTGCTGAAATTGAATTTTTTTTTTTTTTTTCATTTGTGTTTCTCAAGCATTCAAAGCTGCTTTTTGCGAATTTCAAACGGATTGGCCAATGAGCCATGATCTCCAAGTAAAACAAACACATGATTTTATGGTGTTACTTGGTGGGTACGCCGTGATTTGTGCCCGTTGTGCATCTGGGACAGCACTGCCAAGATCTGTGGCCAGTGACAGCACACATTTGGATGGTGTGAGATGTGGCCAAAAATGCAACACACCACATGTTTCTCTTTCCCAAAGATTTGTTTTGGGAGAACGGGCAAAACAAACAGCATTTTCCATCCTCTAGGAAGAAAGTGAAGGTACAGGCACAGGTGGGTGAAACGCGAGTTGGGGGGATACACCTCATGTGGGGAGAGCTGTAGGAAATGGCTCCCCATCTTCCTCCCAGAGAAAGGCTTCTCTTGAGGAGGTGAGCGAGCTGTTGCAGAGTGTTGTGGGGTTTTTTTCCCTTTTACTTCCTTTCCTTTTCAGTTCAGCCTTATCTGTTTCAACCTTTTCTTAAATATGGACTGTAAAGTGTTCCATCTTTAGGAAGATTGATTCAACCAAAGGGCAGAAAGTCCTTACGGAAAGGAAAAAAACTCATTAAAGAACTAGGACTTAACTCTGTGTAAACAGGGTAAATGTTTGTGCTGATAGGGATAAGGAGGAATTGCTGACATTTACGGCTTCACCAAATATTTCCATGAGGGTCTTACAGGCAGTTTAAAAACACTTAGTCACAATCCCCCTCCTCCTCGTCTTTTAGAGGAGGGAAGTTGGGATAAAAGGTGTCTAAGTTGTTTCTTCCCAAGCTGGGAGTGGGGTGAGCACCTGGGGCAGGGGGAGCTTCTTGGGCTAGGGTAAGGGCTTCTCCCCAGGACCCAGCTGGGGACCTTCAGGGAGGGGAGGCTCTTGCAGCCCATGGATGGATGGAAAGGGAAACACGCTTGCTGAGACCCCGCAGGGATGAGCTCTGTGAGGGAAAAAGAAATTTGCTAGGAACTCGTAGGTGCTGCAGAGTTTGGAGCCAGCAGTGAGTAAAGGGCACCGGGAACAAGGGGAGGGAGATTGACTTATAAATAATTCTAGTTTCAATTCTGTTTGCTTTCATCTATTTATAGAGCTAATTATTTTAGTGTATCCTCATATATAAGAAAGTCTCTGGCTTTTTTGTTTAAAATAATTTTTTATCATCTTTGGTCTCAGTGTGGGGAGTTGTCTTGTTATATTCATCTCAAAGCTCAGGTTGTCTGTGGTTCCCATTACTGATGTATGATATCTATTTTATAATGGGGCAATCTGGGACAAAGATCAGTTAAATAACATTGTGTCGCAGGTACAAAGTAATCTTTCTTCTTTTCCTTTTCACTGTGTGAATGCTGTACTTATTTTCTTCTGGACCCTATGATATGTGTCCTGCAATGTATGATTATTGTTTCATTAACATGAATGTTTTTTTTCCTAAGAAATAGTTGGAAGGCTTCACATCCAAGCCTGTGTCTTTACTCTTGGCGCTAAATCTCCAAGCTCTCATAACTGATGAATCATGTGGTCAAAAATGTGACTTTATTGGTTATTTATCATTCTATTTTACTCTTCAAGGCTGAACATGATTCTTGGAATGCCTAGTGTCCAACTCCTTTAATCAAGGTTGAATACATTTCTATAATAAATTTGTGCAAGCAGCCGGCTTCCTCAACAGTGTGTTGCAGCATAGCATGTAACAGCAGTATGCTGTAGAATCAATATTTTTAAATTTCAATTAATAGAGAACACAGAAGCAAAGCGAATATTTCCTAACTAGCATTCAAATGCAAAGATGTCCCCTTTTACCAGCCTTAGCAACCCAAACATCGCTGCATTCCTCCAATTCTCAGAACTGAAGAGCCAAGCCAACAAGAAATTGTATGTTTTCTTTTTTTTTCCCAGAATGAAAGCTAAGGATAAAAAAGCAGTATAAACACCCAAGAGTATATGGAATTCTGAAGAGTGTATGTATTTAAAACCTTTTAAAATGCTTAATTTAATAATAAATGATTATTATGAAATAGAGTTTCAAATAACCAGCATGGCTTAAGCATTCAGTTGGGAGAAATGGGTTGTACAGTCAAAAAAATACTTTCTTTTTTTTTCACCAGTAATAATTTAGAAAGATAATGTATAAGCAAGTGTTTGTTGCTGTCATTATCCGTGTGAGTTAAGACAGAAATGACAATGACATGTGGGAAAGAGTAGGACTTACTTTCACGGCATTTCTTTTTAAGGACAAATGAAAAGATCCACGGGGTTTTATGAAATGTCTGAGGGAACCTTATTTTCATAATGGTTGTGCATTCTGAGGGCTGAGGGGGGGTTGCCCAGTCCTGGGGTGCAGGGTCACATTATTTTTGCCTTCTGCCCCACCTCGATCATCAGAATTGGGGTCCCCTGACCAGGGCTCAGTCAATGGTGACTGAGGGGATGTGATGGCAAACAAGACAGATGAACAAACAGGTAGATGGTGTCCTGGTTCTCCTTTTCTTTCCGCTTAGAGCTGCAGGTGCTGGTCATGAGGTCCAACGAAGCTCTGCGTGTCCTGAGGTGGGGAATACCGAGAGGGCAGATCCGGCGGCCAAGGGAGGAAGGAGAGGAAGAGCAGGTCCTGGAAGGGGGGGGTGGGACGCGTGTCTTAGGAAGCTGGAAAATGTGGTACTCCACAGATTGAAGGCCTGCAGGAAATCAGATTTTGAGGGTCAAAAGGAAATTAGTGAGGGAGAAGGAAAGTATCTGCACCTTCCTCATTTCTCTTACGAGCCCTATGTTCTAAAAAACCCCGTCGAGTTGTGCTTCCTGATCCGGTAGCAGTACTTCATTTAAAAGAGTCCAAATTCACATGTTGTCACCTGTTACTGCTACAGCTGGCTCTGGCTTAAACACTTTTAAGAAGACTAAGTCAAGTCTGGACCAAAGAACCTTAAACAGTAGACGAAGTTGCAGCACATCTAAGTTGATGGCTGCTACGTGTGACGTCAATCGATTTCATTTGGATCCGGTGCCTCAGGCCTGGCTGTGAAGTCTGTATAAATAAGTTTCATGCTACGAAGAACATGCTCTTCTTCATATAGCTGTCATCTGTCTCCCAGCCTTCTCCAACTGTTTTCTTGTCTGTAGGGTCTATAAACTGCTTCGAGTACTTCTCACAGTATCATAGTAAATTAACGAAAAAGTCCACATTTTGAGGTCTTAGATTTAAAGAATAAGAAATAAAAAAAACTTGTGTGTGTCTGTGAAAAGGAGACAGAAAGCTGAATTTTCCTACAATTCTTAGAATTTCGTTTAGGAATTTCTCATACTATTGTATCCAGAGAGCAGATAAGATGCTTGCAAAAGCAATGAAATGCTGTACAGCTTCCCCTCTCACCCCCCCACCTCCCATCCCCAAGTAATAGTTTTGCAAAATGATTTTCTCTTAAAAAGCAATACTTACTCAGGGGTATGTAGTTAGGTCTTTTGAAATCAGAATCTGGCTGCTCAGGCAACCATGACCACATTTTAAATTGCTTGATTATTTTTCTGTGGGGGGATGACCGTTTTATTGCCTGAAATAACACAATTATGTTGCATTCCTCAATGCAATGGCTGTCACAAAAAGTAGATAAAGAAATAGATTGAGCTTGTTTTAAGTACATTTTGGATGATAATTATTTGAGGATACAAACAGGAATTGTGAGGCAATACCCCAGAGACGTGAAATCTCACTTCCGAATAAATAGTTGGCACGTAGAATGCATTCAGGCTTCTGAGGTTATTAACCCTTTTTTATGCTGTAGGCCATATAGTCTAGAAGTGATTAAATTGCCCCTGTTTGGCAATGAATCGATCTAGTTGCAAGGAAGAAGATGGGGCGCCGCCTGCCCGTCAGAGAATGTTTGTAACCGAAAAAGAGTTGAATTAGGCTGCAACTGAGCTGCGCTGCGAAGAGCCACAGCCGAAATCCAGCAAATAATTAAATCCAGACGAACCTTTGAGCACTTGGGCATGTTTCACCTTCTCTTTTGTGATGGATGTACAAGGACTCCCAGTAGTAAAGCCAGGGTGACTTTTTGTGGTCCAGGTAGCGAGGTACAGGAACTGAATTAGTTGTGTGTGCCTCGTACATTGGAAACCGTTCTCCCCAATCTTCCTAAGAGCCTTCCATTTGCTTTTCTTCCCAGGGCTGCCAGGAGTTTCCAGCTGGCGTTAGAAGGGGGGCTAGTGCCAGACGAGGGCTGTTGTGCAATTCCACAGGGGTTGCTTAGTCTACAAGAGGGATACAAATGTTCGGCTTGGCAGGGGTTGCCACCTCCAAAGAATTGCAAGAGTTTATCTTAAGGGCGCATAATAAATTTTATTGTGGATGTGGGGGTGGATTTTTCAATGCTAAAAATTAAAATTCCCACTCTTTGCAGAAAATAGGTTACAGCTTGGCCTCCAATACTTCAATTTGTTCATTTTAAAATATTCCCTAGTAATAAGGAATTGCAGAAAAGAGAGTGGGTCCACACAGCATACATCTTTAATCTGCAACAAAGCTTTTGGTTTCCTTACAATTACCCACTTCTTTTTTTTATTTCTTTTCCCCTTGCATCCCACTCTCAAATCCCTGTTTGGCAGTTTATACATATATATATATATTTCTTTTTCTTATGTATTTATTTTTGTCCCTATGCATCTTTAGTTTCCTGAAGCTAATACAGCTTGAAGTGTTTATGATTAGAGTTTCCCAAATTAGAAAGTTCACTGCAGAGCACAGTTTCTGACATGTACATGAGAACAAATATGATATATTAAATGGGAAAACAACATAACATTGGGAAGTAACAACCAAATAGAACAGGAAACAACAACCAAATGGAACAAAGCCCTGCTAGGACTGCTGCATTCAGGTGGTTAGTTTGGACAGATCGTTAACCTGGCTTTGAAAAGGAGCTAGGGTAAAAAAGTACTCAAGCAAAAATTGAATTCCTAAATGGTATGCAATTACAGAATCATAGAATCAGAATGGTTTGGGTTGGAAGGGACCTTAAAGGTCATTGAGTTCCAACCCCCTGC
Organism: Tringa tobata; assembly: GCA_033628505.1. NCBI lineage: Eukaryota > Metazoa > Chordata > Aves > Charadriiformes > Scolopacidae > Tringa > Tringa tobata. Next base: position 1,292,521 of record JAHREE010000316.1, on the reverse strand, counting down.
CCTGGGCAGGGACACCTCCCACCAGACCAGGTTGCTCAAAGCCCCACGTTTCCTAACTCAGTTTTCTGAAGTATAAAGGTAGGATGCGGGAGAGGATAGGCAGAATCACAGGGAAGGTGTTGAGATCCAACAGCATGAAATCATTCCAGTGGTCCCACGTCCAAGAAGCAAGCATGGAGAACCGAAACATGGAGAGGCATAAAAGGCATAGAAAAATCGAAGATCTCCAGAGAGAGAGGTACCTTGTATATAGCTCATTAAAACTGCACCACTTGGTCTAAAAATATTACTTTTTGGTTTATATATAATGTATTAGGCAACTTATTAGGAAGTTAAGCTTCATAATGAAGATGAATTATGGGGTGATTTTTGCCTCTCAGAATGCTGGACTTTACAAACTTTGCTCAAAAGATGTTTGTTCTCAGCTGTCAGTTTGTGAGAGACCTTTAATCAATAGCACTACCGTGAAGAGCACTCATACAGATTAAATTCATTGTCCTGTATGTTTATTTGGTTTGAGGTTGATGATTGAGCCTCTGTGGATAAACATCTTCAGTGAAACTGAATACAGTTGTACCAACATCCCTCTCTCTCTCATACGCAGCATGTGCCCTGGCGAACATATTCCATTTAATAAGCTTCTGAGGCTCTTGGGGCAAATCAGTAGGCCTTTATCACTAAGTGAGCTCAAACTTTTAACTGCAAATGGAAAAAAAAAAAAACCAAACAAAAAACCCAACAGCTCGGGCTTATTTATATATTTGTTGTTTTTAAAAGCATACTCTTGGGACATAGCAAGTACCTTCAAATATCATTAGAGGAGTAATGAGATAGATATAATATTTATATATCTTAATGGCTTGAGAGAGCTGGATCATGCAAAAGGATGTCCTAACGTATATATCATATATATCCTTCCTATATATCATAAAGGAAGACATTAAACCCCATGCAAAATTCATCCTGTGTTGACTCTTTTCAAGCTTATCGGGAATTTTTAGTGCTGTGCTTGTTTTGCTAATTTTTTATTTGTTTTGGTTTTATTTTCTTTATTTTCAGTGGAATTTGGAACTTAATTTTTCTTACAGTTTTTCAGTGGAGCCAACACCAGAGAAGAGTGAAAAAAAGGCATATGAAATTGTCTTCCCGGGGTCTTTACTTCTGATGGCAAATTCTGCCACTATTTAAAGTCACTTCCACTGAGCTCCAAATAAGTATCCAACTTTGAACAACCCACTGAACAGCTGAACTGTTTTCCTGTTAGTAGTCATTAAATCAAATCCGATTATTTTCTTCTGCACAATTATACTAGTAAATGGTTTCAAATTAAAGGACCATGTTATTCAGACCTTAACCCTTAATGCAAGGTATTTTCTCTTACTCAAATGCATTTTCAGACACTTGATAGAGTATGCAGTATTTTTCAATCTTGAATCCTAGCTATGGCAGATACTGTGGGTGATTTGCTGGAAATTTTTTGTTGACTCTAGTAAGGCTTTATATTTTTTAGGTTTTTACAATCTTTTACTATGCAAATAAAATGCTGCTGGCTTTTGATTTAGTAAACTTACTCTTGGAGGCAATTTCTGTGGTCTAAAAATTATGTTATCATTTAAGAGCAGTGACTTTGGTCAGTATTTTATGTGAAAAATACCCCTTAGTTATCATACAGTATCTAACGGTGAATTCCACCTCCAGAATACATCCATCTAAGTACACGGACATAGCAGTGTTCATGCATCACACATGATGTATGTTTTAAATATAATGATTGGTACTTTCACTCCAGAAATCTGTTAAGGGGAATAACATAAGGATTGTGCTCAAAGAGATGCAGGGTTTGGGTTTTTTTTTTCCCCAGCTGATCCAAATGAGAAACTCCGTAATATTCGGTGTCTTTCTTGCTATCTGTTTTGGGAGAACCTGCACTGGGGCTCACCTTCGTTCACATTGCTTCATGGATTTTCTGGAACAAGCAATGTTATACTGTTTCTTTTTATTTGGTATTTTGGTGATGATGCAGAACGAGTTGAGTATGTCTGCTGACCTCACAGGAGCTGCACTACTTGAGGATCTAATCCAAGTAACTCATATGTGACGCTAGATAAATTACCATCCACTCTTTCGCCATTGTACATTTTCATTTTAAATTTTGCTCTCTTCCTTCTTTTCTATGAAATAATAAAGCAGATCATGAAGCATCATCAAAAGCTGGATAGGCATTCATGTCTATTCTGAGTACCTGCAATTATACACCTCCAGGGAAAGAGAACTCTGCATCACGATCCCCTTGGCAACTGCAATCATCCAGACAGTGCATAGTTTACATCTTTCCCAGACCAGAATTTGCTACTCAGGGTCACATCTGAAGCGCAGAGAAACAATCCAAATGACAGTCAGGGATGGGAGATACTGGAAAATGTAGAGGGCTTTTTTGGTTTATTTTCTTTCTGGAAAATTCTGTTCTTGACTTTAATTTAAAGACAGTGAAGACTGCAAGATGGTAGGGTCAATAAAATCATAAACGCCACTACATTTCAAAAACACAATATGTTGGATATTAGGTTCTTCTGCTAAATCATGTGTGATCAGATTTCTGGGGTTCAAAAATGTTTGCGGTTGTTGGTTTTGCAGGAATGTTATTGTAGCTGCTTATAGTAGCTTCAACAGCTAGGAGGCAAACAGGTAATCTGGAACGCGGGACTTACACAGCACTTACATATTGTTTGGCATCATTAGTATTTGCATGGTACAAACAATATAGAGGAGCATCATGGTCTTCTTTTTGCCTGGTTCCTGATTGTGCCGCATCTTGAGTCGGGGTTTGTGGATTGGAAGAATTCTGTCACTGCTGGTCTGCCAGTGAGGTGATTGTCATCCTGGGAGCTCAATACAGTTCTGGATATATTGTATCTATTTCATTATTTTCTTTTTATTTTATTATTAATATTTCGTTACAGTAGTTTAGTGCCTTCTAAACTCATAAATCTCTTTATCTCTCTCCGTCGTCTCCTTGGAGTGAGAGGTGGGTAGAACATCTGTCAACTAAGCATTGGCCAACCCAGCCCAAACTGTGACAGCCGCGTGCTGAGTCCAGGTTTGTGGGCTGGAAGAATTCTGTCACTGCTGGTCTTCTCAGTGAGCAGAGAAAAAAGTATAATGGAGCCAAAGGGAATTTCTTAGAAAGGGACATGATGATTTAGTGATGGGATGTAAGGAAGGCCAGGTGACTAATTGAACGGTGTTATGTTAGCGTACCTCTTAGAAATTCTGTGATTTGCAGGCAGCTGTCTAAATTGCACCATCGTATGGTTTGCAAATATGTCTCTGGGAGGGTGCAAGGGGGTACCGTTGGGCTATAAGTCTTGTGGAAAATGTATCTTTTTAAGGAAATGCCTCAAATAGAGCATGGAAAACTTGGACAGAGACAAGGGTCTCCAGGCTCTCAGATGCTGTGAATTGGAAAAGTTCAATGGCAAGTGCTGTAGTAGGAAAGTCAGAAATTGGTTTCAAAGAGAGTACTTCTGTGAAAAGGAAGGAGATGATGATGAACACGGTGCATGTATAACTTGTCCAACTGAGTAATTGAATTGGTGTAAAATATCTCTTTCTATAATTAGAGGTAGAGAGATTAATAAACTTTGACATTGCCATTATAAGTCTTTGTGGCTTATCGTGAAGGCAAAAATCTGCTGTGACCAAATTTGTTGTGCGAGGTTGATGTCCTTAAACACTTGTAACATATTTTCTCTCTTTATCCTTTCTCAAAGGTGCTGCTGAATCCTTCTAGAAGTGAAAAATTACATACACATGCATTGTTTCTGTATTTTCAAAATACTTTGGGCTATTCTTGAATGCAGTATGGTGAACATACACACACAAATATATGTACTTATGTGGGGTGTGTTACTACATCTGAAGTTTTAAAGCATGTTTGACATATCAGCTATTGAACAGCACATTGTTCATAATGGCCTCTTGAAATTCTGAGAGGGTACATAATGTTCAGACAGGAGATAATCCAATTTTTTAGCAGACGGCTACATTTGATATCCCTAAGGAATATACAGAAAAAGGCACCATGGCTCTGTTCTGACAAAAAGACTCTGCTTCCGTGGGCAGCAGTGCACACGCACGTATGTACACATACACACGCCCTCGAGATGTAATTTCGCCATCAGCTAATGAATTCTGATTTCTGCATTTGCTAGCTAACAAATTACAGAAGTTCATGCCCAAACCCGAAAGCCAGTTTTAGGCTGGCTTACAAAATCCCTCCCGTTACCTAGCAACGGGCAGGAAGAGTGTGTGGGAGCAGACGGGCTCCGAGTCAACGCGCGGCAGCAGCATCGGTGTCAGTTCAGCAAAGCAGACTTTATATAGGTCGCTGTATTTATATAGGTGGCTGGGTGGAATGAGTGTAGTTACTGAAATGCAGTAACTGTGGGTGTTTCGTGGTCTGACACTAACATCTCCTTACATGAACTCCCCGGAGTGGCAGCTTCTATGCCCAATATGTTCTCGGATCTTTAGGAGAAGCATCAGCAGAAGGGGAGGGTGGCAAAGCAGAACAGAACAGAGCATTTGCCTGGAGATTAATTGGCTCTTATCAAATATGCAAGGATCTATTTTTTTTTTCATGCCTTCTAAAGGTAGCATCTTGTACAGAGGAAGAAAATTCCTTTCGCGGTTAATCTGCACTAGAAATATTAAATATATTTGCCAAGGACTTCACTGTGCATTCATCTATTCAAGCATTTCTGACTTCTGTGTCTGAAAGGGGAAAAAAAAAACCCCAAACTAGTAATTCAGCCATTGCTTATAAAAGCCTGATGTTAATATGTCCAATAAAATTATTTTCCTATGAGTGTTTGAGCATACCCATTAGAAAGGGGGGATGCAAACAGTTATGGCACTGTTTGGAAAAAAAAAATACCAGAAAAAATGATATGAAATTTTCCTTTTCATAAATTCATTCAATAAATGTAGGATAATAATATTTCTTTTTAAGGTCTGCTTTTCTGCTGTCCCTTGTGAAGGCCTCAGCACAGGGGTTCTTCCTTATTATCGCTGTAGAGGTCGCTAGCACAGGAGGACCCTATCCTCAGTTAAGTAAGAGTTTGAAAGAACTGCTTTGAGGGCTAGGAAGAATGCAATTGTTTTAATTTGAAAAAAAAAATCCTAATTTTATTTAAAAATATACACTTGTTAGGTTAAGTGAAAAATATAATCTACTTTAAGTTCTAATTCTGAAAAGCTTATTAACTCACTGACATTTGTCAGAGATTTTCTTCAGGAGAATTCGTGTTAAACACAAAGAAGAGACTGAACCAATATAGTCATCCGTAGTCAGAAAAAAGATATTTTCACCATTGAATGCTGTAAAGGGGGTGTTTTTTTTTCTCTAATCAAGGAAACAAAGGTAGATGTCAGTATGATTGGATTATAAGTGTGGCTTTCTGGAAATTCTTCAGCCTGATGTTTACAAAGATGTATCAGGATGACTTACTCTCCTTTTCATTAGGAGTAGCTGTATTTTAAGCATCTTTATCACCAGGGCAGTTTGACCCAGCAGGGAGCTGGGTGTGACAGGGTTCTCAGAGGAAGAGGAGGGTGGGTGCAAAACCCTTGAAACAACGGCCGGGGGCAGTGCCTGTCCCAGGTGATGTAGCTGCTGCCTGACTTGCTTCCCTTTACTATAAACACAAGATATAACTTGTTATTACTGTCTTTCCCTGCGGTGGGAGAGTGACCAGCATCTCCACGTGCTGGAGGTACTATTTTTGAGCCTTTGTTTTTCTTATGACCTCAGCCCTACATTGCTTTTCCCTCTTTTCCCATGTATTAACTAGTATGAGAGAAATTTCTCTTCCCCGCTGCAATTAACGGATCCTACTGCTTAAACGTTTACAACTTCTTCAATATAAAATGTTTGACGGTTATTATAAATTATTTAATGAGATGTCATAAACTAAAGACACAGGTGAGCCCCTCTAATCCTCTTTGTTACAGTCCTCCTTAGCCCGTCGCTGTAAAACATTAAAAGTCTTCTTTGTTATGTGTTAATTGGTTTTAATGGGGTTAATCTTTGCAAAGCAGAGATTATCGTGCTTTAGTCAGACGTTCCAGGGAGAACTTAATTAACCAAAGGCAAAAAAAGAAAGGAAATATAGAAAGACTTGTGTACTGATGCCACCTGTTTTCCTGTTCCATAGTCACACATGAAGATGTTGGGCTGGTTTGTTCATTTTCAGAGGCAGGTCCCAGAACCAGAGCTGCACTGTCCCTACACCCCAGTGAGGAAGGATATGTTGAAGGGAACTCTGATATTTTTATTTATTTCATTTTGCTATCGTCATAATTTCTTAAAATCTATGAGATGAGATTCTTGTATCGCAAAAAACAAAGGAAGATAAAAGAGAGAAAAGAAGATGCATTATTTATGTGAATTATCCAGCTAGTTTGCTAGATAAATATAATCATAATAGAAGGACCAGAAGCATTTATCCTATCAAAAATGAAAGTATGATTTTATTGAATGCAAGTAATTACAGAATAGGATTTGTTGCCAAATATAGATATATTTGCTGGAGATAGATATCATGTCCACGTATTCCATGTATTCCCTAGTCAAAAAACTTTCAACATGAGCTTGTGCCTTTTTCTGGGTCTTTTCATGTCCAGTCTTCATGGTCTCAGTGCTCACTATCTGTTGGTTTGGATTATCTGTCATCTTCACTTTATTGATATCTACATTCTCTTTTCTAAGATCTGCGGGCTCTGGTGACTGGAATTTAAAAGAGCATTTCTGTAGAATTTAACTTTCATGCTGTAGTCAAGCTGATGGGGTCTTTTTCCTGGATGATTGTGCCAGATTTCCAAGTATAGCTTATCATTTAAGAAAACAATTTAATCTCAGTTGTTTTTTTGAAAGCTAATTGAAGTTAGGTGCATAATTTAGAAGGAATAGCATTTAACTATTCTCTAGTGTGTTGGCATTTGTTCATTGAGCTATTTGGGGTCAGCATAAAGTTTTTACCTCCTTCCATCCATTGAGCTAGGGCTTCAGTACCCAGTGTGGAAGAGATCTTTGGGAGCAGCCTCCAACTGGTTTTTGTCAGTTGTCAATGGGTTCCCATTGTTAAGGGAAGAGCCTTCAGTTTGGTACTAACCCTCTACTTTTTCTGGGCTTTCATAAATATAGTTAAGGTCCCTTGTTTCTTGAGAGGTAGGAGATTTAAAAGCTTAGCTAAGAATTTAACCAGGAATGTATTTTTTAAAATTATTTCAATAGTCTTATGAATAGTTTCCAGTGTCTGATGATTTCAGAGATAAAGAAGTCCAAAAATAATTTTTCATAATGTGTAACAGTACTTCAAATTAAATAGACACAAATAGCAGTTAAAAAAAATCTTCCATCGATTGCATGTCATAATGATCCAGACTTTCAAATTTGATTACTACAATAACGGTAAGTTCTACTGCTTTTACTAGTGTCTTCATGTAAAACTGCTGTATTTTTTTTCTTCTTTTCCTGGATGTAGAAAGCTTACACTCACTTGCAAGAGCACACAAAGAAATAAAATTAACTGTCAGGATTTTTATACTGAGAAACTAAAAAGTCCATGGAAAGTACAGAAGGAATATATAAACTGTATGTACATAGCAGGCTTCACAGAGTCAGAAAATGGCAACTTCCTCTATAACAAATATGGGAAACAACTCTCATTTTGAAAATGCAGGGTAAGAAAAAGAATTATAATGCAGAATTCCAATTGATACCAAGAACTGGGCAATTTCATTGTGAAAAGAACTTCATATCCATCTCTAAATTATAGTATACTGGATGCTACAGTAGATAACTTGAAATAAGCCCTTACATTCTTTAGGATTCTATAAAATACCAGCATTCGGAACGTTACATTAGAAGAAAAACACTTTTGTAAAACTTACAAAGATGCTGAACATTGTTTTCTTTTTTTTTTTTTTTCTTAAGTATTGAACAGATTATTCCTCTGAATTCAATTTTATTTCTCTAATAAATTAACCAAATATTTTGCAGGGTTCATATTCAGAGATCGAATTATCATGGCACATTTGAATTAATGATTAAAAAGCAGCTGTATTTAGCGCCCACCCCCTTTCTAAGAGGTATTTTGCCCTTGGAGAACAATTAGATTCCTGTGCTCATTTTAATAAGATGCTGGATACATTTTAAATACATTTGCTACAATAAACAATTTGTTGTTTGCTTTTTGAATATATTCACAAAAACAATCAGCAAGTAGGACTTTTTAGACTGCTGTAGAAATGACCGTACCGTTTAACCTAGCAGCTTCCCCTGGCAGAGTTAATAGAACATGCCTAGGAGAAAAATGTATTTGAAAACAGAAAAATAATGATAACATTGAAAAGTGCTTCCCCCAAGCTTGTATTCTAAGCTACTTGCAATCAGCAGCTTAAACATCCCGGCACCAGAGGTTGCAGCTGCATTGTGTTAATTATTCTTGATGGGCCTTACTTCCATGAACCTCTTTAATGATTTTTTAAACACATTTGGATTTTGTAACATCCTGTGGCAACGCGTTCCATAATTTAATTACGGATAGAGTGAAAAAGTACGTCTGTTTATTTTATACCTGCTGCCTAATAATTTCATTTAATGTCTTCTTCTCTTATGTGAAAGAATCGCACAAACATGACAATTCTTCCACTTCACCCCGTTCATGATTTCACTAGTTTTTAATAGAGCTTTTCATTGACCTTTTCCCAAACTGAAGAACCGTCTGATTAATCTCTCTCCGTTTCCAATCACTGCTATGCTTCACACCATCATTATTCCCATGTCTTTTCTAGGAACTGCTCTAGATCTCCGGCATTCTTAAGGTGGGGCAATGAAAAAGGAGCATTATATTCCAGGTGTGGATCTAACACGTGCTCATACAGCGGAACGATGCTGCTTCTTGTTTTCTCTGTGCGGTTCCTAGTAACTTCCAACAAGTTTGCCTCTCTGATTGCTTTTGAGCCGGTGACTTCAAAGAACTACGAACGAACGCCGACGTCAGGACTTTTCTCCTGGAGAGCAGCAGATCCTTTGGAGCCTGCTGCCGTCCATGTTGAGTTGGAACAGCTCCTTCCCAGCGCGGATTCCTTTGCACACTCCCGCTCGTTTGTCTGTGCATATTCATAATTCAGGCTGACTACTGATTAATGTTGGTTTCTATAAAGTGGCGGCGTGACCCCGAGGAGATGCATCCATTAAACCCCGGCAATTCATTTTGTGTAGGCTGCCGAACAGACGCCGGATGAAAATGACTCCTGCTCTCTCTTCACCTGGGCTAATTTCAAACCAATGTCATAGGAGTGAAATGCTCTCTATCTTGTTACAAGTCCCTGGAGTTTACCCAGTCAAATCCATTTGTGTTTCAAAATTTATTTATCTTGAAAGAAGTGCTCTGCTTCTTATGGAGCTGAAAATAAATAAGAGATTTATACTTTTTTTTTTTTTTCCACCCCGGTTCTAAAGGAAGATAAATTAAAAAAAAAAAAAACAAGTCTCCAATCCTGCTGTCAAGATACAAACCCATTTGCTATTTACAGATACCAAAGCGTCAAGTGAAATGTACTCATTTCTCACCACAACTTCATGTACTCATGGAAATTAGCATTAAAATAAAGCTTAATTTGATGTTCTGTTGACAAAACCCTGTTGGCAACTGCCTGAGTGCCCTTAGAGCACAGGAGCTCTAAGTCTTTGAAATGATTTTTACTCTCAGAATGAGGGAAAGAAGCACTATCTGACCTGAATTTATGATGAGTATTGCTTATCAATTTTAACATCAATTTTCTGAGACTAAACAAAGCTGCAAGAAGGAGCATAAAATCCCATATTTTGCGTCCAGCTCTGGAGCCCTCAGCACAGGAAAGACATGGACCTGTGGGAGCAGATCCAGAGGAGGGCCAAATGATCAGAGGGCAGGAGCACCTCTCCTAGAGGACAGGCTGAGAGAGTTGGGGTTGATCAGCATGGAAAAGACTTAAAAGGGTCCTAGAGGAAAGAAGGGAACAAACTTTTTAGCAGAACCTGTTATGATAGCACTCAGGGTAATGTCTTCAAATGAAAAGAGATTAGATTTAGACTACATATAAGGAAGAAATTTTTTACAATAAGGGTGGTGAGACACTGTCCCATGTTGCCCAGAATGGTGCCCCATCTCTGGAAACATTGGAGGTCAGGCTGGACAGGGCTCTGAGCAACCTGATGTAGTTGAAGGTGTCCCCACTCATTGCAGGGGGGTTGGACTAGATGACCTTTAAAGGTGCCTTCCAACTCAAACGGTTCTATGATTCTGTGTTCCCAAAGGTGTGTTGGCGTGTTCTGCCACTTTCTATTACGTGCATTTAGGCTGCATAGCTTTAATTATAAAGAGTAAGATCAAAAGGCTTTAAAGATATATAAATCCAAAGAATTTATAAATTCAAAGCTCTGTCTCAGAATAATATACTGCCACTGCTTAACATGTAAGTACCTCTTAAAATGCATTATGCATTTGCTCCTTCTTTATCTGCTTTTAAAGTGCTCATGTCAGAATTTTGAAGTCCCTCTTGCACTAGACACTGTTCTCCAGAGTACTGAGTTCACTCTGTCACAAAAATAGCTCTACAGCCTGATCCTTGATGTCAAATTATCTACCTTCCTCGTGTTAATCATTATAGTAACCAAACATATCACTGCATTTCAATAGTGTCTGTGGCAGGGAAGTATTATCTTCTTCTGCTCCACAAATGTTAATCTGAAGCAGTGTAAATTATCAAGAAACACAAGCGTGGCCCCAGACTGCTGCTGTGACTAAGCCCAAAGCTTCTGAAATCAGCACCCTGGGGTGACTGTCCTACAGCTCAGGCTGAAACCTGGGGTGGATCGAGCATACATCTCAGCAAAGCACAGAATGGATCAACTGACTGGGTCTTGCTGGCCAGCCATCCTTCACTCAGCAGAGGTGAAACTTTGAGCAGGCGGGAAACATTTTTGCTGAAGTTGATGCAGGTTCCACTGGTGACTTAAATTGGAATGGAGAATGAGATCAGAACTGGTAATTGAAAAGACCAGATCAAGGAAGTGGTTCAGTTTTGTAAAGACTTATACACATGATCAGTCATCTTTTTGTTATGAATGGTTTCTGTACAGCCCAAAGGCTCCTTCAGGTGAATTCAGAGATCCTACCATGTAGAGACTGGACTTGTCTTCTGATCTTCAGCACCTTTGATTGATAATCTTTGATCTGATTTTCTTTTACAGCTTCAGGATTATCCATTTGTCACACTGGGATGAATGGGAAGTCGGGCGAGTTAGTTAATTCCAAACCTTCCATATAATGACTGCTTTGCAACTGGTGGGAAAAAGTAGAATAAAATGGGCCTAAGACTCAAAAGTCTAATACTTTTGAGAAGTGGCATCAGGACTTTTATTTGTTTTCATGTTAATGTGTTCATCAGATTTGTGGCGAATGAGCTGGCCCCTTTTCACACGTGCAGGTTTCACTGGTGGCAGAGTTAGAGGCAGTGGTGGGATGTCATGCAGAAGGACTCCACTGGAGATGTGCAACGGAGAGTGACATTTGGAACAAACCTTGCCAGCTTATTCTGCTCCCCATGCTCCAAGTAAGAGTCTGTTGACTTAATTGAGCTCTAGCATTTTACCATAATTTCCCCGTCCGTCTGGGAGGGAAAGAAGCCTTGGACAAAATGCTGGGATTCCTTTTATAGCTGGCATCTTTCAGTCATTCTTGAGAGTTATCACAGGGATGCCAGCAGGGATTACTTGCGGTATAATCGGGAGTGTGTGAACTCACTCTGTGTTAAAACAGTGGCTTAAAGTACTTTGGTTTTGCCAACACCATCAAAAATATCCTTGCTTTTAGCTGCTTGAGCCAACTAATAATCAGCATCCCTGTACTCAGGCTTCATGTGGCAAGAGACTGCTTAATGTTTTTGCACTGTGTTTTCTGGCATTCATCAGAGGTTGTTCTTAATAGGTGTTAAAACTAGGAGGGTGTAACAATCTGCCATTTCACTACTCAGTTATGTTTTCATTACAGTAGATGCATCAGTCTAATTTTGTAAATGTTTTCTCCCCCAAAAGTATGTCCCCAAATGTATATACTGAGTTTTGTAGGTAATAATACACAGATTCTAAAATTGATCTCCAGTGCTCCGTAAGTTGTTATGGACAGATAATGTCTATCTGCAATGCAGGTTTACAGACAGACAGACTGAGGTGTGGGAGGTGAAATGAATTGGACAACAAGTCAGTGACTAGGAAGCATAATTATAAACACACACAAATATGTCTGCATGAATATATACATAAGACAGTCTCTCCTGAGATAAGAACCATTCTATGAAAAAAGTTAGAAAATTCCCATGTTCCTCTATTATATAATCTTTTAATAAATTAGGTATAGTGTAATTAAGCACCACAATCTGTTTGTGTTGCTATACATAAAGAAAATGCTGGCATAGTGATAATTAACCTTACTTTCACCCCAGATTTAAATTAAGTAAATACTTTGTAAGGTGAAGCCTGTCTCCTGGCTTGCCTGCTTTACAGCTCCCTAGGAAGGTCTATTTTCTTCTGCAAATGTAAGCAAAATAATATAGATCCTGAGCTGTTCGAGTCAGTGGAATCTTTAATCAATTCAAAGAAGGTCATACAAGTGTTTTTGCAGTACATACAGCAGATGCTTTAACTAATAGTTATTGGAGCCAATGGCTATTCATCATCAAAGTTTCACTGGGGCTTGTGCCGTGGAGAAGAAACAGCAGATTTTCTTATGCAGCTCATTGAAGTCATTCTTGTTTGCCCGTTAGCCCCTATGACAGCACAATATTAAGGCTGTCCCAAGAGTAGGATGTATTTTTCAGCACGTCGTGCTCTTTTGAAGTATGTGCTTGTCTTTCTAAGGTGTCCTAATATATTGCATTTTGAAATTACAGGTAAGGTGGGAACAATTGTTATTGGAAAGCAAAGGATTTACATCACTAAAATCCACATGAATGCTTGATGTTGTAAAGAAGACACACACAATTCCTGCTCAGGAAGGATTTGGATTTTGTATCTAAGTCCTGAGACACTGCAGGTATGATTGATATTAGGACCAACTCCTTGGCTGTCACAAATTAATTTACCTTAGGAAGGTGGACAAAACTCTAGCTGGGCTACCCAGCTAGGCAAAATAGCTGAGGCTAGTTTGGCCTCAAATATATTGTGAATAAACTCTATGCTCTGCTTCTTTGGCTATTGATAGATATTTCACCATTCTGTACTAAAGATAACTGATAATAATGTGTTCTTAGAGGGTAGAATGTCATGGCTGCCAGGTGTCAAGCTCTCTTGTTTTTACACCGCCTCTGTAGGAACTTATTAACCACTTTGTTGGCAGTGCAATCTGGGCATTGTTTTATATCTAACCCTCTTACTAAAAGCAGCAGAGACCTCCCGTAGAGACTTAGCTGAAGTATGTGTCATTTCAATTGGGATCATGAATGTGATTTTGAAGGCAGCCTCTCAGGCAGTCCCAATTTCAGAGTAAATTCAATAAAAAAAAAAAAGGTTTTCCAGGAGGAACCTAGTAACTCCGGCTGCAGATCTATGCTCAGTCCCTGGGACAAGGCCAGAGTCAGTGCAAAGTAAACCCTGTTTGTAACACGTCACCGTGGATGGTGAGTCCTCAGCAGGAGATGCTGAGATGTTTTGCTCTACAGAGTCTGCGCCACTTGCCGGCATAGTCTAAGAGCCCCAGGGGGATCACGCCCAGTGGGACGTTAACACAAGGTTTTAAATAGGTTTTTGAGTGATAAAAAAAAGATCTTCTAACATGAACCATACTTGAGACAGTGAAAATCAACATGAATTTCCCAAGCTTCCTTTAAAGATAACAGTTCTATATTAAAATGCGTTGCAGTACTTTAATCCGAATCACTGTAGCCAACAGAAGTGTTAAAACCGTACTGACAAAAGCAATATCATAAAATATTAAAAAAAAAAAAAATCATAAAGTGAATCCACACTAAGTTTTGTCCGAGGCTGGACACCGCATGCTGTGCCAGATTTGCTGATCATGCCTTGTTTTTCTCAGACAGCGCTAATTAAACAGCTTGATTTAAGTACATTACCCTTCTACTGAAAAGAGGTTTAACGGTTTCGTGTATTACATAAGCTGTTTAAATACATGTTAATGCAGCTTCGGACCTATTGCTTTTTTTAATCATTGTCAAATTAGATTGGTCCACTGAAGTGTATTCCAACATGCGGGAACGAAATTAGAAAAGACCGTAACCTGTCAAGATGAAGCTGCTGTCAAAAATATCTCCGAGGTCGGACTGTAGCAGGCAAAGCAGTTTCAGAACCAGCAGAGAAGTACTGGTGCTACTGTGCACATCACTAATTAGAATGCATCCAGAGCAAGTGTCCATGGCTGCTAAATTCAAAGAGGAGGAGGTAAAGAGAGATGAGCAAATATGATGATCAGGAGAACAGAGATCCTGTTTTATGGACTGGAAGAGCGTGCTGCTTAACCTGATAGAGCTAAGCCAGAGAGGGGAGATGATTGCTCACTATGAGTGTCTCGGAAGATAAACATCAGAGATGAAGAAAGCTGTTTAAGCTTAAGGACAATTTCAGCACTAGAATAAATGGAGATAAACTGGCTAGGAACTGAATTTAGCCCATAAGGAGGTTGGAACGAGGCTTTCTCACATTTGGAAAGGAGAAGAAAAGAAAACAATATAGCTGATTTAAAGACAGAGCTTAAATTATTTATGAAAGAGAAGTCACAAGGGAGTCACCTGTCAAAGGAGGAGACTAAGTTAAATGATCCCACACAGACCTTCAATTTTCTATCTTCATACTTTAGAGGATAAGGACAGTGTTGAGCTACACAGAAATTTACAGAGCTTTCCTTGTCAATATGATTTTTCCATCAACATTTGTACCAGATTGCTCGCAGCCTCACAGAGCAGTAAATGATTTATGCGGAATTCATAAAGATTCTGAAAGCTATGTAAAAGCTGAAAAATAATATGATTGAGCTTAAATGTGTCATGTATTTTGACAATAAATGATAGATGACATTAAACTTTTTAGGGGTTTAAACATTTCCATCTCATTATAAGCAATTTTAATTCAACCATGTACTGTCCGTAATACTGATCTGGAACTCTCAGCAAAGGTAATTAAATATGTAATAATAAAAAGAGGGTGATGAATATCTTCCTAGAGTCTCAGCTCTGCATGTAAATGACACGAGACATTAAATGGGAAATGATGGCAGCAAATGTAAAGGATTCTGCGCTTAATAACAACTTCATAAATTTGATGCTGGCTTCTATAAAGCTGATCTTGATGCTGACTTCTCTAAAGCTGATCTTGATTTACACCAGCGTAGTCAAGAGCAAAATGTGTTTCAGAGCCACTTACTCAATCTCAGTATGACTTCGATCAAGTGAAAAATTAAGTGTGCAAAAGTTCATTGAATTAAATGGCCTTAAGAAATCAGGATTGTACGAGTATAGATTTACTCAGACCTAGACTGGAGTTCAGCTCAACTGATTTTTTTATTACTGATTTTAAAAAGTTCTAGTTTTCATAGATTTTCATTATCATTGTTAGCAAAAGCATTTTGGTTTTTTGTATATGCATTTCCTTTTTTTTTTTCCCTTCTGGAAAATCTGCACCATATCAAATGCCTGAAAAACAAGCTGTGTAAAACGAGCCCTGGTTGCAGAGAACCTTCCTCACCTTTACGTCTATTTTTTATCATGGATAGTTAAAGTACATTCCCTGTTTCTTCTTCCTTTCATTTTTACTGTTCTATTAAGATGACTTTTGACAATTTCATTATTTTGCTTCTAGTGGGGCAGATCACACATCGGAATGACAAGTCAGTTAACTACAAATTGGGAAAATATCAGTTAGCCAAACGATTAGATATGATTTTCCCTGAAATGGCAATGGTACAATGATTGAATTATTTCCCATTACAAAGTTGTGGGGTTTTAGTAACTTAAAAAAAAATAAATCAAATAATTGCCTTTGACATTTAATGAATATTGAAGTTAGTTTAGTCTTATAAACTGATATATTTCTTAAAAGATTTAAGCAATGTCTTGTTGATTGTCAAGGACTTCATGCCTGCAAAATAAAGAATAGACTGTGAGCCTGTGTTCTCACATTCAGTGATAAACTACAAAAACAAATCCAGCTTTATAGCTCATTGATTTTATACTAGTTATGCCCTTCTGAAGGATTTTTTTTTTTCCATGCACATAAAGTGGAGGTGGAATAAAAAAGAATTATTCTTTTCACAGAATTACAGGCACTATTCATTGCAAGTATTAATTTTGGCATTGAGGGAAAGGTATCTGGTTTGAAGGTACCATGGATAAGGCAGAACCAAGGAAATTTGTTTCTATCTTTCAGGTATAACAACTCGACTGTACTCATAATTTCCGTTTGTATTAATCCTTTTAGTTCCAAGCACTTTCTAAGGCCAAGCACTGAAGTCACTGAATTTCTGTTACAAGTAAGATGAACAATTTCCACAGCTGAATGAGAGGAAATAAAATTCTTGAAGCACGTGAAGGAAATGATAGCAATGATGCAGCAATATTACAGATTAGGCTCTCTCTTGTTCCTGAGTAAGGAAGTACCTACTGACTCTGTTTTACTAATTTTCATTTGCTTTGCTTATAAGTAGTGCTTTAGAAGTAAGAAAATCCAAATGCCTTTTATTTTGCTGCCACTCTGAAGACCATAAAGTTTTCTCCTGGTTATTTTCCACAGCAATGACCTGACGATGAGTGAGGTAATGCACAGTAGATGGCTTCAGGGATTATTTTCTGTTAACTGCTACCTATTCATTTGGTAATTGCAGGTAGTGTGATTCTATTGCATGTCGTATATTACCTACACTTGCAATTTATGTAGTTCTAGTGACTTTTGGAGATGTTTGTTGATTCATTATTTCTCTCCCTTCCGGTGTTCTTTAGACAGGGCTATTCTGTAGGTTATTTTCAAGGCACCTTCTGAGGCTCTTCTTGCCCGGTAGAAGTGATCTGATGTTTACAACTTAACTTGCAAAGGAGAAAATGGCGATTTTTTTCCCTTAGCCTCCTAAAACTATCTAAAGGATGTTTATCCCTGCCTCAGCATATAGGTGCGTGTGTGCCTGTGTGTGCGTGCTTGAAAACTCACTGCAAATGCACTTCACATTGGGAGATGTTAGTTGGTGGCTGATATTATTCCTAGAGGGAAATTTGAAGTGAAAGCTGCCGCTTGCCACTGTTTGGTATCTCTGGGAATGTAAATTCCAATGACTCTCTCACATGCAGGGATGCAAGTTAAATCGATCTGTAAGCTGATACATGACAAGTTAGACCACTGTTTTTTGCCTCAATAGAAGAGGAAAATATATCCCTAGCAGAAAAAGAAAAAAAGTTACTTTAATCTTTCCAGAAACAAAGCAATAAAGAATATCAAACCGTTAATGAATTATTCGATACCTTTAATACCTTATTACCAGTCCAGATTGTAAGATATTTTGCTTTAGAACAATTAATTATACTTGATTTGCAAAACAAAAGTAGTTTAGCAACACCCTTCTATTCTCATATTCTGCTTGAAGAGAAAGCCACAGAAAGAACTACACATCAAAGAAAAAAGTCTAAAATTTCACTTTCCATTTTGCACCTCTGCTTCTGTATCTATATATCATATTTTTTGCATTTTACATAAGTTAAGAGTTATGAATTTATTTTATTATTACCTGATGTTAAACAGCTTTTTAAATATAATGAATTTAAATTAGAAATCTTCCATTCATGTGGAAGTCACTATTCAGGGCAAAATATTTTCTAAAGCGAATAGTATTTTTCAGTTTCCAGTTTCAGAAGTTGTAGAAAAGATAAGCAGGTATTTCAGAACTTTGAAACTCAGGTACTTTAAAGATGACTAGGCACCCAGAAGTCAACTTATCAATAGTCATTCCTTATTAGAGACAGTTAAGCCAAAAGTTTAATAACAAAGTGTACTTCTCATCAGAACACAGCCGAGGTGCTCATCTGTAAGCAAGGCTGTAACAAGATACATCTTTAGTCACAACTTCGAAAAGAATCCAAGTAGATTGCACTGAATTAGAAACTAATTAAGAAAAGTCAAGCCTGAATCCATCTCTCTTGCTTCACTAATATGGTGTCACTACCTTTTTATATCCTTTTCCCTTCCAAAAGCTATTTTAAGCGCCTGTTATTAAAATATACCTAATTTAAATTTCCATGTTTGCAGCAAGCATGTGTCTCACAACGTAAAGGAAAAATAGAACTGCAGAGAATAAAAAAATATATTTTATAGTAATTTTATTCCTGTTTTGCTTGTATATTGTCTCAAATTCTTTTCCACTTCAATTTAAAGTATATATCTTTTTTTTTTATTTCAGGTAAAAAGAAGCAAGGATTTATCTTTTTCCTGTGCTGAACCAGGCCCAAAGTCTACTTGTGTGAGTGCGTGTGTGTGTGCATGTAATGTCAAAAATATCCAATAATATTCAATATTATCTTTGTTTTAGGAGATAGAGATTTTCTAAATTAGAGATTATCCTGAAATTTAATATTCCTTCCAAATATTTATGAGCTGTTTCTTAGAATTCAGGATAACTTTGTCTATCTTAAAAACTTTCACCTTGTCTTATGTTCTTGACCTCAGAGCTTCCCATAGGCAATGGGTACCACACTTTAATCCTGTAATATTGAAATAAGAAAAAAGCCTTTTTTTTTAAAGTATTTTGAATTATTCATATTTTCTGCAGTCTTATTTGAAGATTTCAAGACAATTCTACAATCTTAATTTCCCATTTTCTGCAGAGGTAAGGATATGAGACCGTTTGCCAAACTTCGCTATAGTCAAAGTTAATGGTGGAAGGAACTACTTTCCAGTTTGCTCAGGTAAATATGCATATGTGCACAAAAATTATTCCCTTTAATTCTATAGTGAATGCCAATGCATACTGATTTCAATGTCAGAGGGATGCTTCAAGTTACTGGATTTAGTGAAATTATATTTCAGGACAGAGCTGCTTGTTTGTTCCTCTATCCAGAAGTATTATTATCACTGTGCATAATTTCTGAACCTTTTCTAACACCTCCTAATTCTCAAATGGCCTTTTTAAAAATCTATCATTATTGGTGAAAAGAAAACTTATTTATGGTATTAACAATTATAGCATGAGATAAAAATGTGAACCGTAGCAGAAACAAACAGGAATCACCACCTAATTTTCTTATGTATTTTTCAGACTGTGATCACTTTTGTGACATAAGTCTATGGGTTTGCATCAACAGAAAAGAATAATAATAATAATATAAACGGCCTTAAAGTCATTTCAGTGCTTTAATGGATGAAACAATGAAAATTTGTAATTTTTAAGTTTATCTAAGTCATACTTTATTTTCTGTTGTAGTGAAAATAGTAACGTTGCAACCTTATTACTATTTGCCATGGGAGAAAGATGTCTTTACTGCTGCATAGAGATGACATCTGCGGATTACTTTCTGGAAGAGACAAACCGCAGAGCGCTAGACGCTCCGCTGAAGGAAGCCAACCTTCAACAGAGACATAAGGCAATACGAAAAAATCTGTTCGCTGTTAACAATGGGGAAGAGATATTAGTATTTATATGCTTGGAGTATGGATGTGGCAGTTGTGAGTCTGTGTTTCGGTATTGCTATTTTCCCTGTAGCATAGTGGTCCCAGCAGCAGAAAAATTCCAGCCCTTTCTCAAATAGCCATCAAACTACTTTATAATAAATGTTGATGAAAGACATCATTTCAGAGCTTCCCAATCCCATGAGAGTTGCCTGTTCCTCAGATGTAGGGCCACACGTTCATCAGCTCTCATTTGCGGAGTCTCAGTTGGACAGTGAAATTTTAATTCATCCTGAGAACAGCTTTGGTAGGAGGGACCAAAAAAGCTTGGTGATCACTTCTCATCTCAGCCTGGAGAACTGAAGGCTCTGAAGAGACCTTATAGTGTCCTTCCAATACCTAGAGGACGCTACAGGAGAGATGGGGAGGGACTCTTGATGAGGAAGTGTAGCAATAGGACCAGGGGTAATGGTTTTAAAGTGAAAGAAGGGAGACTTAGATTAGATCTCAGAAAGAAATTTTTCAGTGTGAGGGTAGTGAGATATTGGTCCAGGCTGCCCAGAGAATCTGTGGATGGCCCATCCCTGGAGGGGTTCAAGGCCAGGCTGGATGGGGCTTGGAGCAACCTGGTCTGGTGGGAGGTGTCCCTGCCCAGGGCAGGGGGTTGGAACTGGATTGTCTTAAAGGTCCCTTCCAACCCGAACCATTCTATGATTCTATGATTGTTGTTTGGAAGAGTGCTAGCTGGGCTAAAAAGTGCATGAGAAAACATCCTCAGAAAACATTTTACCAGATGGTCATTTTCCAGTGTCCTGTCTCTGCTAATTGTTCTAGCACAGATATAGGTCTCAGTGTCTGGAGACCTCAGTGATGGGAAGTTAAAGGCCAAAGGATTGTGGGTGTTCCTCAGCAACAGGTGAATACAGGCCTTTTATGTCAATGTTGTAGTGGAAAGGCTACAGTTTATATACAGAACTGTACATAAAACTTTGAACTACTTTTGCACTCCTGTAATTGTCTTTGGCTTAAACAATATCTCCTGAATACATGACTAAGGTGGAATAAATACTACTACTATTAAATGAATACTAATGATAAACAACAAAACTACAGAATGTCACGAAATTCTGTAAAGCCTGGCACAAAATTTGCCACAAGAGCTGGTGACTAATTACAACTGCAGTTTAGCGACTGTTGATTTTGTCATTTATGAACTAGAACAGGCTGAAACAATAAATCAGAAATTTTGCATTAGATTGATGAGAGGTCAGAGTTTTTATATCATCCATTAGGGATGCTTTTATCATCGTGGCTTATGAGATGTTGAAACTTTGGCAGAACTGGCCTTCAAAAGAGCGAACTTGACCCTTGGTTTTGGGCCGTACCATTGAATGTCTTTGTGCTTTGATATAACGCATGTGTTATGAAGTCTTTTTCTAATTATAAGCATTAGCTCCAGGTTTGAATGCATAGAATGGTGGATGATCGCTCTTTACTACAGACTTTGGGGCTAGACTGACATTTACATGAAACCCAGCTTTGTGATTGTATTTCCTGTCATGTATCCTCATGTCTTTCATGTCCTCAGGTGCGAAGCAGAAATACATGTATACTTCTGCAAAACAGTCTGCAAAAATGGTGACATTTGGATAATACGAAGGACTCAGGAGATTTGGTGAGTCAAAAGCAATGTGATAAATTTAAAACATCAGTGCTTTTTTCCAATTTCCAATTAAAAAAAAAGCATTGTCTGAGGTAAATTGAACCTTTAATGGCTCTGGAAATGAGGCTGTGGAAATCCTCAGGACTCCTTAGACAAGTTCTTCCTTAGTCTCTTCCAGATGGATAAGATGAATCCCAAATGTAACTTGCTTTCTGATTTCCCCAAATCTGTTTTCTTTCTACGCTCTATAACATTTTTGCCTTTTCTCTTCCTACCCTTGAGTCCTTGAATTGTTCTAGCAGTACAACAGTTCTCTCGCAGGCTGCCACCAATATAGCATGAATTCTACAACTGCTGTTTATTTTAACAAAGTCTGCTACTCATTTCTGATTTTTGGTCATAAGTCACTCAGTTTTTCCACCTTGTACTCCAAGAGCAATTTGGGTGATAAAAATCTAAAGAATGAGGAAAGTGGAGTTTATTTGATCAGTTTTATTTTTTTCTTTTATTTTTTATTTTAAAAAGTTTTATTTGCTCAATAAAAACTCAAATACTCAATACTCAATAAAACCCCAAATACTCAATTCTCAGTAAAAACCAAAACATATCAGATGAATACAAGCAGAAAGGGTAAATATAATTCCCATGAAACCCAAGGGTAGCAGACTACTACAATAAGAAAATTACTTTGGTGATTATTTGCAATCTTTCTCTTGAGCACAGCAATATACCATGCCACAAAACTATACAGCTGGGAGAAAAAAAAAAAATCCATTTGGGGAAGATATTCAACAATGGAACAATTGTGGGGCAATATATGATTTCTCACTTGAGTCTACAGTCTACAGAGAATATGACAGACTGATGTTTTCAAATTAACTATTGTAAGAATTTTCTACTTGAAAACCTTTTAGATGAGAAGTATTCACAGCGGGCTCTGTTCCTGGATGTACAGCTAAATATTAAGTTGTCCCAGCTTCCGTTCACCTCCCTTGCTTCTGCATTCTACACGTTTTCCCATCAAAGATGATGTTAGATCCCCTGAGTTGCCCTTTTCTCTTTTCGGGAAGTCTGGTCGCATTCCTGGGGAGGCTTTTACCTGCTTATCAGACAAAGTAGAGCAATAGGAAGGTGTCAGAGCCATTTGTAAGTAAGCCATTTGTAATTTCTCCCCCAGAAAGGGTGAAGAGAAATTCAGGGGTAGAAGCAGGGCTGACAGGAGGGAAACTGCACGCTGCTGGGGGAGTCAAGATAGCCAAAAGACAGAAAGCTGATCACACCCAAGGACCACGGGTAGCAAAGCTCTTTCTTTTCTCGTATGAGAAATGATATCGTTTGATGTTTTATTGCCTTGAGTGTACAGATCTCAGTAGTTCAGGGAATTAGGGAGACTGCAGTATACAAATTTTCTTTTTCCTTCCTTACTAGGAGTTGAACAAAGCTCCTAGTAACTTATAAGTATTTGGGGAATAGAAAGCCTAAAAAGGACTCTTTAAGCAACAGTAAGGACAATACAGTATGCTTGCATAAAACCAAATTGTGATTAATTCTGTAAGCACCATTAAGACCTCTGCATTGGTCCTGCACAGAAATGTGGTATTGCAGCAACTGCACATTTTGAGCGTGCCATTACGCCATAGTTATTAGGTACCTGGAACGGAAAAAGCAAAGGGGTTTTTTTTGGTGTTTACTCCTGTACCTGACTTCTTTCTGTGTTCATATCACACCATATAAGAAATGACCAACTCAGCTTAAATCCTACAGTAAGCTTTACTTTCTCGGATCCATTAAACCCAATTTTTCTTTATCTTATTGTAGGTTTTGGCACTTCGAAAATATCTGGCATGCTGGTAACAACTAGGAAGTTTGCATGGTCAATATGTTATACTTACTTCCTCCTCTTTGTCCTTCAGGGTTAGATTTCTGTAAGGATCTTCAAAATTCAGTAGCTTTTGTATTTTTTCTAGATTCAGATTAAGCCAATCTTTAGTCTCATCCGTTTGTGATGTTCCCAGCTGCACTTCATCCTAGCTTTGGGGTTCCCGTACCCATGTAAATTTGCTATGTTGCCAAATGTATAGCTCCTTTAAATCCAGGTTTACAAGTCATTTATTAAAATAATTTATAATTAATTGAGTTTATAATTTGCCTTTTGGTGAGGCACCCCTGGATGCGCAGCATTAAAGATTCTATTGAAGTGTGGGCTGATTAACTGATTAATAGATTTTGCTTTTTACAGGAGCCTATTACATATGTGAGCATAATTATATTCTATCACTTTCAGGGAAAAAATGGAGTCATTCAGGCAGAGAAATGCTTTGGTCTTGTTATTTAATTAATTTAATGTTGTGTGAAAAGGCCAGATTGACAATTCTGCAGAATCAAGTTCTCTTTGTTTGTACCACTCTTCAGCATTGAACTGACATCTCTCCCCGCCCCACCCCCAATTGCCATAACTCCCTTCTGCTTACCAGTGTGATCCAAACTAAAGCAGAATTAGTTTTGAAGGATCAATTTACTGTAGAATGCTGAATTGTCTTGAATATAATTCAAATTTATGAAACTAACATCCTTGTTATTTTCTAGCTCCTTTTCTTCCTTCCAAAGCCCTCGATTTCAGCAGTCTTAGGTATCTCTTTATAATTTGTTTCCCTATCCTATTTATTTTTTCTCTAGAAAATTTCTTTCCTGTGGTATTTGGATAAGATTTCCCCTTCCACAGTACCTCTGAAGGCTTCAAGTATCAACTCCTTTGTAAGAACAGTGGTGGTCTTGGAATGCAGTAAGATGCTATTTAACCCTTGCAGTGTATACAAGATACAAAAAACCATGGAAGCTCTTCCTGCCTTGTAGGAATGGAGGCTAAAAAAATCTCTCCTAACATGCATTTGCTAAAAAGATGGGCATATTTTTACAAAATGTCTGAAAGGGCATCCACTTGCATATGTGGTGTAGGGTTCCCTGGAATCTTTCAATATCTATACTCAAGTAACCTGAGAACTGACAGAGATATTTTGTATATCACTAGTGATAACTATTTTTAGGGGTGGCAGATTTGTGTGTCAATATTCCTACAACACCTTCTACCTGTAAACAGATTTCTATTTGTAGAGCACCTGCAAGAAAAAAATAAGATTAATTTAATCCATTTCAGATGAAAAAGAAAGAAAATATTTCAAGCTGGGTTGAAAATTGCAATTGCTTTGCAGA
Source organism: Tringa tobata (assembly GCA_033628505.1). Lineage (NCBI taxonomy): Eukaryota > Metazoa > Chordata > Aves > Charadriiformes > Scolopacidae > Tringa > Tringa tobata. The sequence continues at coordinate 1,267,949 of JAHREE010000316.1, read as the reverse complement.
AAGAAGCATATCATATGTTCCTATACAGTAGTACTTGAAATGAAGAAAAGAGCCAAAGAACTAAGTCACTCATTACCATAATTAATGAAGGCTGACTGGACTTTATAGGAAAAATCTCATTGTCAGTGCAGCACCAAGCTGCACTGGAACCTTCTCTTCTCCAGGCTGAACACCCCCAACTCTCTCAGCCTGTCCTCATAGCAGAGGTGCTCTAGCCCTCGGACCATCTTTGTGGCCCTAAAGGGCACAGAAATAAAATTTCAGGAAGTGTTTTTAGCCAACAAAAAAATCCAGTGTCAGAAAATACGCAGTGTGCACTGGCAGCCCAGAAAGCCATCCTGGGTTGCATCAAAGGAAGTGTGACCAGTAGGTCACTGGGCAGACCTCCCATCCTCTCTCATCCAGGGAGACCTTAGAGCCCCTTCCAGTCCCTAAAGGGGCTCCAGGAGAGACGGGGAGGGACTCTGGATCAGGGAGGGAAGCCATAGGATGAGGGGTAACAGTTTTAAACTGCAAGAGGGGAGACTAAGATGAGATCTCAGGAAGGAATTCTTTGCTGTGAGGGTGGCGAGAGCCTGGCCCAGGTTGCCCCGAGAAGCTGTGGCTGCCCCATCCCTGGAGGGGTTCAAGGCCAGGCTGGAAGGGGCTTGGAGCAACCTGGTCTGGTGGGAGGTGTCCCTGCCCAGGGCAGGGGTCTTAGGACTCGGTGATCTTGAAGGTCCCTTCCAACCCGAACTGTTCTGTGATTCTGTGATTGACTCTATGATTTGAGACATCCTGCTGATGCTAGGACTTTCTTCACCGTGACTTTCTTCAACAGAAAGGCATATATGCAAACCTCGTACTGCTATTAAGGTATCCAAAACTGTTTCACTATTGCTGGAGATTTATACAGCTTCCCATCACAGTTTACAGTGACCTTTCCGTTCTTCAGTGGCTGTTTTTACTTTGGTTAGTCTCAGATCCTGAAGGTTGTGTTGTTTTGCTGTCTGTAGTTTGAAGGGGCTACAGATAGAGTCAAGTGTCAGTACAGTGGCATTTCCCTGATCTGCGCTCCTTGCCTGGGACTCCCCCAAAACACTCTGGACAGTTAAGATGTTTTTCATGACAATAAAGAGAGCAACTCATAGGCCAGTGGGTATTCACATCCTAAAACATTCACTTTGGAAAATGACCTTTGGGACTTCTTGCTTCTCTACTGATTGAAGTTATTGCTGACTAAATGCTTTGTAAGGAAGCTTGAGAAGTGACTACAATATTGATGCCAACTGGAGTTTGGAAGTACACACTTAGAAAACAAGATAAATTCAACTAACTGTACGCAACTGACGATGTTGGGTTTTTTCTATTGAGAAAAACAAATATATTTACTAGTTTTAAAAGCTTTTCTTGATGAGCTGCATTGCTGCACTGTAGAGTTGAAAACACCTCTAGCGTTTGCAGACAGTATGAATAAATCTCTACTGTATGGTGCAAAATAACTCTTACCAGGAAAACAAGCCTGTGCCCTCTGTTTCCTTGAGTGAAAGATTTGGAGCTAATTGAACAAGCAGCAAAGTTTTAACCCGAAATAGTGTCTACTTCTAAAATGGTATATCTCAATTGTGACATTTCAGTCCTGGAAATGCCTTCATAGAAGAAGGTTGTGAGAGAGCATCCTTCAGCTGTTACTGTGATTCATTGCAGCCCTAACCCTTCGTGTATTTGCAATATCAGGTCTCACACTCCTTCACCTCTCCTGTATATTACAAGCAGTAGTAATTCTTATCTGTGGTTCCCTACTATTTCAACACAGCATTTTGATCTTGGCTTCCAGCGCTTTCTAAAATAACTTTCCTCTACTCCCCAGGCAGCTTTATCAGAACACCTCAGCCCTGATCCTCCATATTCCCTGGATGTGGGTCTCTCTTGCACAGAAATACATAGACATTGGAAATCTTCTGTGCTGCTTTTGAAATGTGCAAAAGTGTGAAATAAAATATGACAATTCTAAGGAACTTTAACAAATTTTAGTCCTGAGCTGAGATTTAAATGGCACTGCCTTTACATTCTTTTTGTTGTTGATTACTGCGACACTAAATCAACTCTTTCTCTTTGTAATATCTATCTCAGTGTTGTACCATTCTGGATGAAAAGTTAACATTTTTGGGGGGGGTCAGGATAGTCAAAATGGTATGTCAGCCTCATCGTTTTAAGGACATTTTGAAATATAAAGGAAGATGGTAAGTAATGGTTTAAAAAGAAAAGCCCAAGTACTTTGAATCTAAAATGTTCTCCCACACTCTGTTTTTTTTTCTCCCCAAGAAGATTAAATTAGTTCAGTACAGCTCTGGTTATAATGATCTGATTCCTGGTGCTACTGTGATTAAAATGGGTGCATTAAAGTAAGCAATGATAAATTAAAAGCACAGTAGAAATCTTGGTGGGTGTGAACAGATGAGTAATCTTAATTGGAAATAAAATATGCCCATTATTCTGTGCTATTAATGGACTTTTATATCATGAATTGAAGAGATAAAAACTTTATGTGTGATACAGTTCCACATTAGGGAGAATTTCAGTACAAGTGTATGGAGTAAAGCTGTTTCTTAGATTATTAAATACAAACACAAGCTTTCATGATGTTCAGTAGCATTTCTTTGCATGTGCAAAACCAGATGCAAAAGTAACCTTCCTGTTGAACATGCAGATTTTCATAATTCTTTTAGAAAATGCCCTGTAAGTACTTTTCTCTAAAGTGATGACACAGTGCATTCCCATGTATTTTACTTCCCAGTACTTCCCAGACTAAGTAACATAATTGGCACTGGCTTAAAATCCATACGAAATGGCAGAAATCCGAAGCTGCAAAGTAATTACTTAAAGCCCAAAGAATCTTGGAAAAATCTGTGTCTTTCAGTTTAATGGTGCCACATGATCAACATGTATGACAGAACCCTCTCTACAAAGTGTATGGCCACAATCAACTTTTATGAGAACTTGTTTTTTTTTTTAATTCAGAATTAGCACCTGCTATTATCTCGCCTCATTAGTAGAGCCTCTCACTAAATTTCCACTGCTTCTCAGTAGGAACAGAAGAATGGGACATGTGGGTTGGGTTGCCTATTGATAACACACAAAACAAACGTATTTGAGCCTATTGAGTCAAAACTTTCCGATCGCTACCAAATTTCAAGAGCCTGTTTTATACGATGCTGATTGTGAACAATTCTTAGACAAGTGTTTTGAGGCTCTTCCTTTTGTGATTACTGTGTGTGGAGCTACATAGATCTTACAGTCAAAAAAAATTACAAAAATCTCTCTCTATTTCAGAGCATTCAGAGTTCTAGGAAGCAGTCTAAGGTGTAATTTGCACTTCTAACACATACAGTATTTTTTACCTGAAGCTAAGTGTGTTAAAAGTAAAAAAAAAAAAAAAGATAAAAAACCCAACTTCTACCATTAAAATTAGGAACAAAAATGAGACATGTAGTCTTGTGTTCATCTATGTAACCTACACCTCCAAATTTATACAAATGAAAGGATTTTGCTTTTGAAAGTAAGATTTCATGGAGCCAAATGATCAGTGAAAGAAGTCATCATATAACTTCTAGTGTAATTAGACTGCAATATAGCAATGAACCAACCTACATAATTAACTGAACAGAGAAGAACAAGAACCATGTCAGGTCTGAGTGCTGACAGCTGGTGCTCTGTGTTTGCCAACATGCCCTGCTGTGTTAAATTTAGTTACTCTGAAATAACCTGTATGCATCGTATTTGGACTAAAAGATTTTGTTTTGCTTTATAGAAGTGCTGCACTTCATGCAGTTCAGCAATCTGAGGGCCGGAGGTTACAGGGACATAGAACTCACTATGCTGCAGAATGTGACCTAAAAACTTTGTTCTGCTTTAGACCTCTGACCCTCATTTTAAAAATTATTCACAAGCGGTTGACTGCCAAATTCTTGCTAAGTCTGCTTTATGCAACATTTCCACTGATCCTAAACTGCACAGGATCTGAGGGAGCCACCTTATGAGCTCATATATCACATTTATAAGCATCTCTAGAGACAGCTAATGCAGAGATACAGATAATGCAGAAAGATATTCCGTGAACTGCAAGGTTTGAGGGCCTGTAGTCTTGAATTTTAAGTGGAAAACAAGGTATGTTCTGGCTCTTGCTCATGTTTTGCTTATGCCAGCCCAATTTCACTGAAGCAAAATTTATTTGCCCATGTCACCAGAATAAATCTATGAATTAATCCAAAAAAGTATGTGGAAATTGATAGGTATCCTGCTCGAGAGTCATTAGCGCTGGAATTAGCTTTTCTAGTTGGTCCAAGGAAGCCCAAGTGTGTTAATCCTCACATTCAAGACATGGTGCAAATCTTACATATCGTTTCCATCTTCTTCCTGTACTGGAGGTAACATAGTGAGAGGAAATACGCCTTTGCTCTCAGTACAGTACAATAAGAGAATTAAGTACCTCTGTACATACTGATACTAAAACTCAGCTTTGAACAAGACGCCTCATAAACCTTTGAACCTATTCAAAGCTTAAGTTCCTACCTCCCTTTTCCTTGGTCCCCAGAGCTGAGGAATTTGCAATTGCAGGGAAATGCTACTCTACTTCTGGTGTACAGGAAGCATTTGTAGCCAGAAACAAGTTAATCCCCCCAGTTGCAGCTGGTGGTGATGTTCTCTTGCCTTTCTTACCATAATTGTCATTGCAACAACCGTCAAACAAAAAGAAGCCAAAATTCACTTACTCTAACGGGGCCAAAATGTTAGCCCCTCATGGGGCTCAAATCTCTCTTCTAGAAGAAAATTAGTAGGCTCTAGATTTAAAGGCTCTTCTTGAACTTAGTCCAGAAAGTGTTTGCTGGCCCTGAGTCAAGTGGCATCACTCATCTTGTCTACATTCTTAGGTATGAACTACTTAGCTTGGAGCCTTTCTCTGCACGCTCAGAAGTAGACCCTGAAGGACCGTGAACCTTTGAAACTGAGCACAGGCAGAACCAAAGATGTTACTGACCTATCCTAGGTTAAAAATGCACAGATGAATGATTTTCACTGATTTGGGCCTAGGAGTTTGTGAAATGCTCACCCAATATGCCATTTCCCCATGAGTTTACAAGTTATAATGACAACAGCAGAGTCCTTTTATCTTTTGTAATATTTACTAATAGATGTGTGCATGCCTTTGGTGAGGTACTCTAATAATAAATTGACAAGGATAGTATTGTCTGGCTGGGATTTAACAGTGAATATTCGACTTTTGATTGTTTCCTTTATGTTTAACATAAAGTTGAGGAACTCATCATTCTTTATCTGGATTTTTTTACTTTGCTATCTTTTTTCATTTGTGCTGTCTTTAGTGGACAGCTTCAGTCCAGTAACTTGGCATGAGGCCGTCAGGCTTCCTCACCAGATTTATCAAAGGCAACACCACAAATGAAGGAAGTTCAGACTGGCATCCTTTAAGGTTATAGAGTTTAAAGAAATTCACATTGGCCCTTTATCGACAATAACTCTCCTCGCACACCTTGCTTTGCCCTCTTTTTTTATGCTCATCCTCGAGTTAATTACCACCCTTTAACCTGCAGTGACTTTGATACCAGATCTTCAGCTATTAGCCATGCACAGTGATCTGGATGGTTCACAGAATTTGGGACTGTGGTGGAACTGGTAGAGGATAAATAGGGTTTTCTTCCTGTGTTCTATTGGCTGACACTGCCACCCTGTGAAATCATGTCGTTCTTCCTAAATAGATATATACATGTCCATTTGGAAATGACACTCTCTGTGTTTTTATCTCATGGCACTGAAAATAATGAGCTGCGATTTTTAGGGAGCCTTTTATTTCACAGACACTGTTTAATTTCATTTTATGTTCCCTGGCATGGCTTAGAAGAAAAGTATATCTAAGAAATACAAACTATTCAGCATCAGATTTTGCATATGAAAATGATGACCCAACTAATGGCTCACTAATTATAGGCTTCCAAGAAGGCTGACTAATATATCTTGAAATAGATTTTATTTGATCAGCTATTGGAAATTACATCCTTTTCAAGCAGCTAAGTTTAGAAGGTTGTTCTCATATCAATATAACGCATGTGCCCCAGTAGACATTTTTTCCATCTTAGTATTAGCAGTTCCTCAATATTAAAAAGTATTTCTTACACATAAAGAACTCAATTTTTAAAGCAAGACATCTAACTCCCTGAAGTTATTCTGTACAGCTCACACTAACAGCTTGCAGCTGCCCGTTATGCAACCAAAGCTGTAGGACACCCTTAGCATGTTGCAGGTTTTTCATAAGCACTGGAATAGGATCTATTAATCATATCTGTCGAACCACAGCGTGAGTGACAAATGTAAGCTGTGCCTCCTAACTTATTGTAACAGCAGAGTCCCAGGAAGGCATCTTTGTGGCTGTCAATGCAGTGCGAGTGTGTCTCTGGAGTACTTCAATTCTTTTTATAACTCTGCAGCATTTTATGTGACATGTAGGAAAGACTGAGTCCGTATTTGGTTGGATGTTTCCTCAGGTTCTAGTGGAAATCAGTGTCACAGGTAATCAGTAGCTTTGTGCGCTAAGGGAGATTAATGCTGGGAAGATGTATAAAACAGCTGCTGGAAGCGTATGGGTTTTTTCAATATGTTCCAAAGGCTGCAGATCAAATGTCTTCTTCAATTTGTAAGCAGAAGACTATTTGGGGAAGAAGGGGCCTGTTGTTCTTTTAGTTTCTTTTTAGTAATTACAGTTGGTTTTTTTTCTTGAGTCTTTCACATGCATTGGTCATAAAGATTTGCTGGCCAAATTCTGTTTCCATGATGTCTGTGAAAAAATGGTTGTTCTGGAAGTGAGGGGAACTCACAAATGTTGTCCTCTATAGGATACAGTAATACTGATGAGGAGTATTAAGAATGGGGTGTTTCAACTGCTGTTACTCATATTGCTCTTCTTGTCTATTGGAGAAAAGGCTGGAACCTCCAAACAATCAAACAAATACTTTTCTCAATAGTTAAATTCACATGAAAATAGGGGGAAAATTATATTCATCTAGTAGAATGAATGTTTGATGTATCTAAAGTATCAATTCTAAAATGTTCAATAGTGATTTCAGAAAAGTCAGGCAATGTAGTACTGAATGCAGAGCTGGAAATCTTCTTCTAAATGTCTTTCTGTTAATACAGTCAAAATTCACACTGAAATGTTTCTCTTCTGAGCTCCTGAAAGCAGTGAAAAGTTCATTGAGTTTCCACATCTATTGAACTACTAAAACAATCTAGCAATCTACTGAAACAAGGATTGGAAAAAGGACCTTATGTGAAAGTTCAAACTGAAGTAGAGAGGGCATTGCAGAGCCACTTACCCAGGGTGAGTTAAGATAAAGGAGGCAAACTGGCAAAAAAAGAGAAAACCCACATAAAATAATAATAAAGTTTCTCCATGTCTAGATGGCAGAGGTTTTATTGGCTTCAGTGAGGAGCTAAGATACTACAGGGATTTTACTGAGTCTACCTTCTCAAATGAAGAGTGTCCTCAGAACATGGAGATGAAGATGAAAGAGTCAATACCCACCTTTTCATGCAATATCCATCCAAGTGGTTAGAATAGTCCTGTGGGTTATGAACAAATGAATTGCTGATCTGTCTTCCTGTAGTGAGAGAAACGTGATTATAACATCACACTTCTCAGAAAAACCGTGCTAACAATCGTGTAGCGAGGGGTTCTTTTCAGTGCTTGCCTATTTATGATGAACCGTTTAAAGCTAATATGCATTCAACGGTGGCAAGTTTCCACATGTAATTTAGTATTTAGTAACTAGAGTTACCCTGAAGGATACATTGATTTGCATATACTTCAGAAACACAGAAAAAGGATTAATATATGCATTGATAATAAAATGCATATATGATATGCACATATATGCTACATATATCGTGCTATATAAATACCCTGATTTTCCTTATCCCTGATGACTTTTAAATGAAGTAAGGACGTTTGTTTCTGCCTCTCTTCATCAAAGTCAGACTAATTTTATTTCAGTTCTTGTGAATCCCAGTAGAGGTAGCATCTTCTCCTCGTCTCTGTCGAGGATTCTCTGTACCTTTGACAGGACAGACCTGGGCACCTCCCAAACCTTAATATTTCCTACAAAGCTGCTCAGCTTCCTGTTTTGGGGGAATGAATTTTTTATGTCTTTTATACCTAATTGTTGCTCCTAGTTGTTGTGTTGTAATAAAGATCCTAGTGTTCCTCTGGATGTCAGCATGGCTAAACTTTACATTGTGTTTAAGCCCTAATGGTGACTGTAGTCTTAGGAGTCCAGTTTTCATCCTGTGTGTCTGTTAAAATTCCTCCACTCAAAGCTAAAGCTTTAAATAGTTACACGCATACAGATTCTCAAAAAATATTTAATGTGAAAACTGAACTATTCTCAATACGTACTAAACCATGATGAGGGGCCAATGTAATAAAAGCAAAAAGCTCTGATTGTATGTGGATACTAGGTTTGACTTTTTTCAGGTAGAATGGCATCAAACTGCTGCTAATCTCCAGCTGATATCAGAAATCATGAAAATGCATAAAGAATCTTAAATAGTGATAAAAGAGTAAAAACATGGTGGATCAGTTATTGTGTTCTAACTTATTTGACTACAATGTGAAATACATAAATCTGTCCAAGGACATAACCCTAGCTTTGAGGTTTGAAAGCTTGATGGTGCTGTAGTTTTTTGGACACAAAAGATGTTAAATAGTTTCAGAGACCTGAATGGACCTTTAATGAATCTCAGTAGCAGAGAAGTGACTCAGAATGAATGGAGATAATTAACAGATTGAAGTTCTGCAAGCAACAAGTAATTGGATTATTGGTGGATAATTTGTTTCCACAGACATTTTTACTATCTGGCCATATGCAATATTTCATTCTTATCTTTTTATTCAACAGAAAATTGTCTTCAAACCTTCGATTATCCCCAGTATGATCTTGGCTATTAAGTTACCGCAAGAGAAAGGTACCATTTAAAACATATAATTTTTAGTGATTGTCCATGTCTCTTGTCTTAATTGTAAATAGCAGTTGTTTCTATTTCCTTACGAAGGCTATACATTCAGGATCCCATAAGGGTTGACATTAGGATATTCTCTTTATTTTTTTGACGTTAAACATACTACTAGTAGTGATGCTCCTAATTAAGGGACTATGGCAAATTCATCAGCAAGCCCTATAAGGAAATTGTATAGAGCTTCATCAAACAAAACAAGTGGGCAAATGATAGATTTAAAATCTGAAATGATTTCTTGAACTGGTATTTGTGTATGTTTCTGGGCTTTTGTGTAAAGATAACTCTGTTAGATATGATCATGGAGAGTGTGACACAAACCTCTCCTGTATTTCCTTCCTTCATACACAGTAGAATTGTTTTCTCCTCAGTCCTATAAAATGTCTTTAACTGTAGCCCCCCTCTCCAGAAAACTTGAAATTGCTGTTCCCTATATATCTGGCCCCCATATGGATAGGATTAATGTTCCATGGTAGATTTACTGTCTACCAGATACATTGTGTTGTCTTCTGCGTTCCATCATTCACACATACATTTTCTTTTATTGTCTTCTTTCCTATATGGCTGATTTTTAAATAGGCCAAGAACTAGTCCTAATGATTTCTAAAAATACATATAGTCAGTGCTTCTGCACAAATTAATTTAATAGTTTTTTTCCCCAAGATTAATATTAATATCAATTGTACCTTTTCTTCCTAGGAATTATTTTAATGATTTTGTCATTTGGTCCTTGAAAGCACACCAAAGTACCTTGGTTTTTCCATGCACTAACTCTAAAATCCAGTCAGCTGGAACAGACAAAAAGGAACACAGGGCCTAATAACATTTTCATCGATTGCATGTGAATTTCAGTTATTACAATCTAACTGTCTAGAAGGATTGGGAATTTGGTGGTTATTTGTGCATGTTTTTGTTTAAGAGAGAGAGCAAATGAAGATTCTTTCTTGATGCTGGGTACTTATAGAAAGCTTCTCTGATTTCTTCTCCAGGGGCACTTTAAAATTGCCTTGTCTTTGCAGAATGAGTGCTATTCCATTAGGAATGGGACAGTAGATATTTCCTACTAATTTGATGAAGACGGACAATTCTCTATTTTTGTATTATGAAGAGCTGTGGGAACCTGTCATCTCTGACAACCTGTCACATACCCTGACTGCCATTTACTGATGGGAAGAGCATGTTCTATTTCACCTTTTATCCTCTCCAAATGAAAGCAGTTGACAGACACGATATATGAAAAAGTAAAATTTTTTTTTTCACCATTATGTGAAATTTATTTTTAGGCACAGAAATACAATTAAGCTGACACAATCATCTCCTCCAACATTAAAAAAACGTAGTCAGAGGTGACACCAGTTAAACAACAATTGTGTTTCACCGAGTGAGAGTTTGAAAGGATCTTGCTGGGTCAAGGCCTGGCTGCTCGTTAAATTTGGACCATTGGTGCTATGCTTGGCAGTAAGAAAAGCAGTGGTTTCTGTTTGTGTGCTTTATGATTCATTTATTATGAGTTACTGACATACATATCTTCTCTGGCAATGATGACTACCAAGTGTACTGTGCTCATAGAAACCATTTTCCATTCTGATCCATGTTACTGCAATGTCAGGCTCTGATGTACATGTTGTCTATATCTTAATTCAGTAAGTTTTCTTCCTTTACAGCTTTGGAGACTTTTTTTCCCTCCACCAACAGTTTACATAATTTGATGCAGAATGTTTAAGAGGCAGTATTTTTTATTTAGAGCAGACATTGGGAAATTCTGATAAAAGAAAAGTTGGTGACTTAGTAATCTAGACACCACTTTTTCCAGCAGGTCATGATGTCAAGTCATCCCTTTTACAGATCACTGCTACTACAGAGGACAGAATACTTAGAACCATATTATCACCAAAGACATTTGCAGCTGACATTTAAAATAGTGATACTGCATCAGGAGTATTCTCCATGCCTTGAGCACGAACAAATCCCTTGTCGCATTACTTTTAGCTAAAAGAGGTGATAGAATTCAGTGTTGAGCAAGTAGGCAATCAGTGGAGTTTCCACCATCATCCTGTGGAAAATGACTTGTTATAAATTTAATAGGATTGGCAAATTTCTGTTTGGCTTAATTGTCAAAGTAAGTACATTAATAATTATTATAGCATATATAAATGGCTAGATAAAAAGAAAAGGACATACTGTGTCGTTATTTAAGGCTTTATGATTAAGTTCATGAGATAGCTTGGCAAGGTCCATAAAAAATGATCGTTGTGCTCACTTATTGTCATAGTCAACAGTTTATCAAATGAATATCTGGGCTGAGGATGATTTAATTGGTTCATTGGATTCTCTTCTGCTCTGGTTGAAAACTGTCATTCTGATTTCACAAACTTTACGGGATAGAGTGCAGCTGCTAAGCAAGTGTCTATTTGGTTGGATCAATCCAGAAAGGTAAAAATATGCTGCCGATAGACTGATTTGGCCTGTGAAAATGAATGTGTGTGAAAAGGTTAAACTTTAGGCTTCAAAACAAATAGGAAAGCAAGGGAAAGTAGTTTTGGACAAAATAGACTGAAGAAAATATGGTTTTATGAGTCAATTGAGATCCCCTTAGCACAGTTTCTGATGTTGGTGTGAGAGGAGAATGTGGAAGCAGAGCTTTTTACACTTTTGGTATTGAGTTGTGTAGGCAGCATAGCAGAAAAAAAAAAAAAAAAGGATTAATATAACTGTCAGTCTTGAAATGACATGGCTGCAGGGCAACAGAGAAAAAGGGGGAGTCCTGGGCTCAGAGTACTGGGCAAGCCCAGTGAGAGGTCCATTATCACATGGGAAGACTGCAAAACGTTGTTTAAACCATATCAAAAAGGAGTGGCACAATATATAAGGCAGCCCAGGGCTGCCTTTTTAACCAGCTGTGGTTTCATACTGAAGTGCTTTATTGAGATCAAAGACACTGAAACAAAAATGCAAAGGTGAAAGATGAAAGGTTTATTTCAAAATTTCAATACAGAGAGATTGTACAATCTAAAAGCATAATTCATCAGTTGAATTCCTGGGGTTCCTGTAATCCACGGCCTGAGAAGTTAGTAATTTATGAGTACTCATTTGACAAATCTGACATTAATGACGCTTGATGGTGTGATTCATATGATGAGAATGCTAGCACCAGTGGTAATGGTCTATGTAAGTGGACAAAAGTCAGATGACATTAATGAAAAAGGCCTCTTTCTGAGTGAGTCTGAAAGAAGATTGGCTCCCTACAGACATAATTGTTGTGTTTAGGAAAGAAAAAAAAAATCTATATTATCATAGGGGACTTCAATCTGAGTGGCTTGCTAGAAAGCTGAGCAATAGTTAAATAAACTCTAGAATTTTTAAAAATTATAGATTACATCTTCATCAGTCAAAAGAGGCTGCCCAAGGCATAGGAAAATTTTCTATTAGGTATGATTTCATTAGGAAAAGAACTATTAGCTAAATAATATAGAGAAAAGTACTGAAGAGGAAAATGTAAATGACTTTTGGGAATCACATTAAGACAATTTTAGTATATAAAAGGAAAAAGTTGACAACACTCATATTTTTTAAACTATATATTCCTTAAAAGTAGAAATAGAAGGAAATTCATAACAAACCAAGAGAACAAAGGAAAATCGTAACATTGGCTGTAATAGAAAAAAACTAGATTATAGAAAACTAATAAAGGAAGGAAAAAAACCTCAAAGAGTGATCTTTGAGAAACTGGTTAGGAGTAAAGAATTTTCACAGTAGTACTGGCATAGTATACTATAATGCTACTGTAATATGGCACTGAATGGAAATAGAAAAATGTCAGTAACAACATACAGAAAGATAAAATATTAAATAAGTATACCTATTTTGTATTTGAGAGGAAGGTATGTCAGAACCAATCCTGGCAGAAACTAGATGCTGGAGAAACCTGGATGCAGGAGGGCTACAAAGAGTATTAGGGGATTAGAACATCTCCCTTATGAGGAAATGGTGAGGGATTTGGGTCTTTTCAGTCTGGAGAAGACTGAGGAGGGATCTGATCAATGCTTATAAATACTTAAAGGGTGGGTGTCAGGAGGATGGGACCAGTCTTTTTTCAATGGTGCCCAGTGATGGGACAAGAGGGAACGGGCACAAACTTGAACATAAGAAGTTCCACCTAAACATGAGGAGGAACTTCTTTCCTGTGAGGGTGGCAGAGCCCTGGCAGAGGCTGCCCAGAGAGGTGTTGGAGTCTCCTTCTCTGGAGACATTCAAACCCCACCTGGACACGTTCCAGTGCAACCTGCTCTGGGTGGACCTGCTTTTGCAGTGGAGTTGCACTAGATGATCTCCAGAGGCCCCTTCCAACCCCATATCATTCTGTGATTCTTTGATTCTGTGATTCCTGCTTCTGAACATAACTGAAAAGATAAAGGCGGGAAGTATACAGAATCCATAAGGATTAACGGAAAAGAGATGTAGTTGAAAAATTTTGAATGCTATACATAAATCTAGATATCCTTATTTGGAAGATTATGGTTTTGCTTGAAGAAGACAGCAAGATCCATGTTACATTTCCATAATACATTTTCTTTTGCCTCACAACATTTCAATTTAGAGAGAACAATAAGACTAAATCAATGTGGCATACATAAAATAGCAAGGTAATAGGTCTGGAAAAAATACCATGAACTGAGTTGCTGTATTTCTAGAGAGGATACAAGTAATTACTCCTTGGCCTCTGTGCTATTTAATACCCATGGCTTGGAAGAGGCACACCAAGTCATACCTGATGAAGTTTGAATGTGATACAGAAGTTTGTGAAGTAACAATAAGAAAGGCAGGTCCCTCATATGAAACCCTCTGGTTAGCTGGCATAACTAAATAAATTATTTTATTATTATCAAATGGAAAGGAATTCATAATGAACAGGAATGTGATAAGTGTTTTCCAGGCAGGGGACACTAAACTTAGACTCCTGGGTCTTAATCAAAAACAGTACTCAGAAGGACTAATGCGATACCAGTATGTTTAGATAAAGTAAGTAGAGGAAATTTATATTTATGTGTGTTGCTGCCATGAACTGCTATTGGAATCCTTTATCCAGCTCTTGTGTTCACAGCTGAAAATAGTAACGAAAAATGGAGAAGAAAGTTCAGATAAAACCTACATGGTATGTCACTGCTGGCTGGGAAATGTTCTTTTAGGGACTGATGTCTTGAAGTATGCTGACTCTAGTTTAGGATTTGCTGTTGGCTTCCTTCTTACTGTACTTATTCTGTTTTCTCAGTCATTATATTCCTGCATCAAAGACCAGAGATGACTACAGTCATGGGAACATAGATCATACAGTTAAAATGTGATGGTGGGAATAGGTTGGCATTTGCATAAATAATTTGTTGTGAATGCTAGTTTTACTCTTTTTTTTTATTATTTTTATTGTAGTTTTCTCCTTATCTTTGAGCACAACACTTGTCTAAGTAATAAAAATGTGTTTGAAGGGGATGCATTACTCCCTTATTGCCATGTCAACCAGGAAATTTGTCATTTTTTAAATTTCTAGTGAGAAGAACACAATACATGCTTGATTAGATGAGGCTAAAGGTCTATCTAGCCCAGGGTCCTTCCTCCAGCAGTGACAACAAGAGATTTTTGCTTGGGGATAAATAAAAATAAATATTGTATGTACACTGCAAAGCCAAAAGTACCATTCAAATGCAAAGAATAATCTCCTATTATTTGAAAATGATACAGGAGTTCCTTCATCCCTTGCAGAACAAGAAAATGTGGAAGAAATGTCACTTCCTACTGGTGTGGTTTAACTGTGAGGTGAGGTAAGGAAGTAGAACAAGAATGTGGATGCTGAATCCCCAGATGGCCTCTCTCACTGCTGCGCAGACTTGTACAGGGAGGGAAAGGGGTGCCAGAGAAGAGGCGGCGTCGGGCTGCTTGGCCAAGAGAAAATCATAACCAAGGTGGGGAAAGAAGAATAAATAAACCAAGGGAGAGAAGAAAAGAAAGATATGAAAAGAGAGAAAAGTCCTTCCTATATGCTTTTCCCATGGCCTCCCCGTCCCCTCACATTTTGCTTACCCCTCCCAGCTCTGCTCCTACTCTGTCTTCACCACAAAAAGAAATTTCACATCATCCCCAAAATTTTAAACTTGCTGGAAAATTATATTTTGCCCCAAGTTTTTTAGCTATCTTTGTTTCATTATGAATATATACAGAAACTGCTTAAAATACTAAACTGTATATTAAAATAACAAGATACTTTGACAAATAAAAATAAAACCCAAAGTGAGCCTGATATAGCTTGTTTTGATGGTTTATTCCACGGCAATTGCACATATCAAAGGGAGACAAGCTTTTCCCAAAAGAAGTAGTGTTGACTAAAAGATAGAAGTGGGGACCAAAACAAAACACAACACAAATCCACTTGGGACATCTGCAACAGTGTAATTGAGGAATTACTTTCTTCTCCAGTACTTTAAAACAAAGCCTTTCTTTCCTCATGTTATATGACATAATCAAATATTTATTTGCAACAAAGCAAAGAAGCAAAACTGCATAATTAAGCTTCACGTTGAACAGGATAATATTGCATCAAGATGCAATCTACTGCTGAATCAAAATTGAGCAGTAATGACTACTGTTGGACAAATATAGCAGAGAAGTATTTGGGAACATTCATTCTCACTTAAACAATTAATTCACTTTGCAAGCCTCTCTTTAATTCCACCATCATTCCTGTGAGCCAAATTTAACATTCTACAAGTATGCATTTGAGTTTGTATTTACATTTGAATAACTTGCAGATTCGATTTTCGTAAACCTTGCCAGACCACGATGCCATTTATCATGGCAGAGAAAAACACATCTTGAGACATTATTTATTCATTCAGTACTTCTTTAAAAACCTTCAAGGTATGCGCTAAAATGCTTATTTGCATGGAGTCCCACTTCTGTGAATCAATCATGAACTGCTGTATCTGTGACTAAAACACCAGTTCAGGTGTGCACATGATGAGCAGTCAGAGAAAGGTTTGAATTCTGGAAAGTGTTTAGAAGCTCTTTTCTATTTATCTGAAATAGAAGTCAAAGTGATCAGAAAGAATTGTCTAATAATTAATTCATGGCTTTCTAACATACCGAGAAATGGCACTTCTAGAGGCTGAAGTCCAAAAAAAAGTAAGTTTAGTCTGGAAGTGAGGTCTATATTTTCTAGCTGTTGCAGTAAAAGGATGTAAACTTGCATTCATCACTCAAGGCCTGATATTTCATGCCTTGCACAGGAATTACTGTGCGAGCCTCATTGGCTTTGTGATATATGATATAACAGAAGACCTACGCCTTCTGATTTTAGGAGCAGTGAAACTGGGAAGAGTCACCCAACCCACCAAAACCTCACAAGTCGTTTGGATTAATATGTGTAAAGCCAAGACTTCAGTGTTCTGCCTTTTTTTTTTTTTTTCTTCCTCGGGCTCAAGTGTTCAATAATTTCACAACAGCGCTCTTCAGTCTTTGCTCAAGAGCAATGAGCACACTTTTCCTGAGCTGGCAACAGGGCTTGTTCTTTTCTGTGTTTGAATGATAGTACAAGCCACACATAACACATGGGAAGCAGTGAGCCAGGTGAACACGATGTTATTTTTAACCGGGGAGGGGGGAATAATGTTCACACAGCAGGACAAAAAAAAGTGAAACACACAGAAGTTGCAGGAAACGCTTATCAAATAGGTAGTAAAAAGGAAAATTTCCTTTGTTTGTCAAAGCTTGCTTGTGCTTCTAGGCTACTTCATTTCTGATGTTGAAGAGAATCTCTCTTCAAAGATACTTAAGACAAGAATAAACTTTCCAACATCTAAGGAATGGAAAGAACAGTGAATAATGAGGAAATATTTATGTTGCTCCTCAAATCAAAGGGAAATTTGAAAGCATTAATAAAAAAGGCACCCTGGGTAGCTAAAGCTGTATTAATACCATAGGGATGACAGGATGATTTAAAACATGGTTCCAGTTCATTTGAAAGTGTTGAAAAGGATAATCTCCATAACTGGAGGTGATCCTCACTAAACTTTTACATCCTTTTTATTTGCCTTTTTCAGGGTCATAAGAATGTGGTTTTCTCTCTCAAATTGCAATGGCTATGTGCAAATACATTACTTCTTATACTGAGGGTAGACCTAAAAGACTTGCTTACAGAGAACGTGTTTTTCATGACAACACACAACATTTTTAATTGCTATGAAGCTACAGATATAATGGTCCCACAGGGTCAGTGTAAGATTGGAATTGATCATTTTTCAGCTGAACTTTATGATCCAGCAAAGAATTTAAACCTGTATTTTATGTCATATACAGAGCTACATTAACTGCAGTGGAATGTACTTACTTACTGTACTTAAACATTATTGTGCACTTAACTGTGTTACTGGATAAATGCCCTTTTTCAGGTCACTAGTACTGAATACCTCTTCTTCTGCCCCCTCAAAAACGTCACTGATGATCCTCATATAGGCTCTAACCCTCTGCGACAATGCGTGAATTCTTGTGTATTCACAATGGCTACAAATGCAGGATGGAGACCACAAATCCTGACAAACAGACCTAAAAAACACACAGACATTGAGCAACATAAAAATTAGGATAAATTTTCCTTCTTTTTTTTTTGATCCACAGGGCTTCTTTCTCTGAAACAAAGAATAAATTTGGGAAAGACAGTAGGACAGTATTCCTATTTTTATACTGGATTTGTCAGTTGTGGCGAAGAACTTCAGCCTGTTGGATTCCAATTCACTGTTGCTGACTTCACTGCAAAAAAAACTACAAGGCAGGTAATGGCTCCTGTTCTGCAAAAATGATGTTGTAATTACTTCTTAACTAAATTTCCTGGAAGAGAAAAGTGTTCCAGCACAATAGTATTTGCTTCGAAATTCTTCTCTACATGTCTAATTTTTCTATGAAACATAAAGGTCCAAGAATTAGCCTGTCAGCAACTTTCAATCTTAGATCAAATATGACCATAAGGATTTTCATTTCTTCCTACTCTTCAACTATCAAGGACTTAGTTGTGACAACAAGAACAAAACTAGTTAAAATCTACTTTTGGACCTGTCTTCTGTACAATATACACTAATTCTTTAGATTCCATGCCTTTCAAAATACACTGTCTTCAGTTTACATTTATGTTTGTTTGTTTCTTTTTCTTTCACATCTTTAGAATATATAATTTTATGCTCTTTTCCAACTTCTGCTCCATCCTCTTAAAATACATTTCCATTCTGACCCAAACCACAGTCACTTAGATATAACAAACCTTCATTTCCAAGTGCAGCGGTACCACACAATCGCTCTTCATCTTTCAAAGACCCAAAAATTTGCCCTTAGACTTGATTCCTGGGATGAAGTCTTAACAGCTTTTAACATTTTAATCTGTCTGCTGAGATGATTTCTTACTTATTTTTGCTCTCCACAGAATACGAAACTTAACGTATGTTCTTTCTGCACTCAACTGTAATTCTTTGTGGATGATAACACTAGGAGTTATATCATCTAATAAAAGACCAGAATAATTACAAAATATGGGCCTTAACTGCTGATTCCTAAAAAAAAAAAGGTAAAGCAGAGCTATCAAATGAAGCTTTTTGTCTTAAAAAAAAGAAAGAACTTCACTGAAATTTTAGAGTTGGAAGGGACTATAGAGATCATCTAGTCCAGCTCCCCCACTGAAGCAGGATTGCCCAGAGCTAGAGCATGTTACTCAGGACGGCATCCAGGTGAAAATCTCCAAAGAAGGGGACTCCACACCCTCCCTGGGCAGCCTGTTCCAGGGCTCTGGCACCCTCACTGTGAAGAAGTTTTGTCTCATGTTTGAGCGGAACCTCCTATGTTCCAGCTTGTGCCCATTACCCCTCGTCCTCTCACTGGGAACCACTGAAAAGAGTCTGGCTCCCTCCTCCTTCAAACCACCCTTTAGATACTTGTCAGCATTGATAAGGTCTCCCCTCAGCCTTCTCTTCTCCAGAGTAAAGAGCCCCAGTTCTCTCAGTCTTTCTTCATAAGGGAGATGCTCCAATCCTTGAATCATCTTCGTTGCCCTTCACTGGACTCTTTCCAGGAGCTCCCTGTCCCTCTTGAACTGGGGAGCCCAGAACTGGACACAGTATTCCAGTTGTGGCCTCACCAGTGCAGAGCAGAGGGGGAGAATGACTTCCCTCGACCTACTGGCCACACTCTTCCCTACGCAGCCCAGGATTCTGTTGGCCTTCCTGGCCCCAAGAGCACACTGCTTGCTCATTGTCATTTTGCTGCCTACCAGGACGCTCTTCAGAACTTGTCTCCAGCAGATCCATGCCTAACCTGTATTGGTGCCTGACATTCTTCTTCCCCAGGTGCAGGACCCTATACTTTTCCCTGTTGCACCTCATGAGGTTCTTCCTTGCCCAGCTCTCCAGCCTGTCCAGGTCTCGCTGGATGGCAGCACGGCCCTCCAGGGTGTCAGCCACCCCTCCCAGTTTGGTATCATCAGTGAAGTTGCTGAGGGTACAGTCTGTCCCCTCGTCCAGGTCACTAATGAATATGTTGAACAGGACTGGACCAAGTATTGACCCCTGGAGGACACCACTGGTCACAGGCCTCCAGCTTGAACCTGCTCCATTAATCATTACCCTTTGGGTCCTGTCACACAACCAGTTCTCAATCCACCTCACTGTCCCCTCATCCAGCCCACACTTCCTTAGTTTCCCAATGAGGATGTTATGGGAGACAGTGTCAAAAGCCTTGCTGAAGTCAAGGTAGATGACATCTGCTGCCCTCCCTTCATTGAACCAACCAGTTATAGCATCATAGAAAGCTATCAGCTTGGTCAAACATGATTTACCCTTGGTAAACCCATGTTGCCCGCTTCCAGTAACCCCCTGCTCTTCAACTTGTTTGGAGATGACATCTAGAATGAGTCTCTCCATTACCTTTCCAGGGATGGAGGTAAGACTAACTGGTCTGTAGTTCCAAGGGTCCTCCTTCTTGCCGTTTTTGTAGACTGGAGTGATATTTGCCTTCCTCCAGTCTTCAGGCACTTCTTCTGTTCTCCAAAACCTCTCATAAATGATGGAGAGTGGCTCAGTGATAACATCTGCCAGCTTTCTCAGCACCTGTGGGTGCATCCCATCAGGGCCCATGGACTTATGAATGTCCAGTTTGGCCAAGTGGTCCTGAACCTGGTCTTCCTCTACTGGAGGAGAAACTTCCTCTCTCCATACCCTCCCCCTTGCCTCCAATGCCAGAGATTATGAGAGGCAGCCTTAGCAGTGAAGACTGAAGAAAAGAAGGCACTCAGCAACTCTGCCTTCTCTGTGTCTTCCACCACTAGGGTGCCCATCTCATCCCATCAGGGCCCACATTATCCGTAATCTTCATTTTACTGTTTACATTCCGAAAAAGAAGAAGAAGAAAGAAAAAGTCCCACCCCCATCCTCAGAGTGCTCCTCCCCAGTCACAAAATGGCCATCCAGCTACATTTCCCAGACCGTGTATGACTGTGTTTCCAGCCTGCCCTCCCTCTCCTTCCCTCCCTTCATATAATCTATCAATGCGTTCCATGCTTCGGATCTGAATGTTAGTGAATTACTGAAAATGTAATTACAGGTACATATTTATAGTTCAAAGTTTAAATGTAAGCAGTTTACTTCTCACAAGTGTAAGCAGTTTAGCAACAAATTCGAGCCCATTTTTTCTTTTAAATCAAAGGAATTTTTTTCCTAACTATGAACCTTTGCAAATCTGAACTACAAACATAGGAATAGATGAAACTACCCTCTAGATCAACTCAAATTAACATTAATAGAGCTGATAAGAAATAAAAAAGAAATAAGGGGAATTGTTTCACTCTAGTTGGTTTTCCTGGTGTGTCAGAAGTGGCAACTCTGATTCAGCTTCACTCCTTTTTCATACATGCTTAAAGTGACATTATGCTGTATATTACCCATGCATTGTACACCATTCCAAAATGTCATTTGATTTCAAGGGTGCTTAAGTTCCATTTTTTGTGAGGGCTTTCATAGTTTTAATGTCTATCTGTATAAAACATACATAAACCTGGAGACTTGGATTTTAGTGGGAATTTAGCACTTAACTTCTATATGTTGCTTGGAAATCGATGTCTCACTCTCTTGCCCTCCCCTCTTTCTTCTAACATTTTTATTACCAACTATATAAACCTTTAATCTTTTCTTCAAGTCTGAATTTTGGCCTTAATGGTATCTTGTGGGAATGGCTGCTGCAAATGGACTAGACATTGTATATGATCTTTTTCTGTGCTTTGTATTTATTGCTTACAACACTCAAAGCAATTAAAGATCTTGAAAGCTGCCTACTCTAATACTATCTTATATCATATTTATTCTTCAGAAACAGAGAAGCAGCTTAATCCTTTTTGTTTGTTGACATTCTACCAGCACTTTGTGTTTCAGAAACTGTA
The DNA here is from genome assembly GCA_033628505.1 of Tringa tobata. Lineage (NCBI taxonomy): Eukaryota > Metazoa > Chordata > Aves > Charadriiformes > Scolopacidae > Tringa > Tringa tobata. The sequence continues at coordinate 1,246,432 of JAHREE010000316.1, read as the reverse complement.
CATCTTTTAAGGAATAACATCAGTCATGCACACTGTGGAATTAAACACATCTTCCTATCAGGGCTATTTCATATTTCCTCTTCAGGAATTTTGTTTTAAATTCCTGTCATCAAATTTTTGTTCTTGTAAAATCACTTCTCTTGAGTGACTTAGATGTCATAAAAAAACATCAGTGACCCAAATAATTGACATCTCATGCTTCAATTATAATTAATTTCAATGTTTTTAGACTCTTAAGATTTTTGTCAAGTCATGTTGGATAAGTCTCTAGTAGAGAGCATCTCCAGGTTTATCTCAGCCAACAATAATCCATTTTGGAATATTTTTGCAGAGAAGAACCTCTTCAAACCTCATATTGGCCAAAAATAAGCCTCTTTGGTCTGGAGCCCAGAATACAGCACATTGTATCATTGCCGTTTCAGTCCCCCAAAACTGTCACAGGAAGTCATACAACCATAGTTTCTTCACACAGGACAAACAGTAGACTTTGAAGGCACTGAATTTCCAGGACAGTAGCCATTTTCCCTTTTATGATATGTCTACAAAAATTGCACAAAAGTGTCTGCTCCTTTCAAGTGTATGTTGATGGCTATATGAAACAACAAACACAAGTATTCATTTTATAGACATATGAGAAGCTTTGAGAAAGAAAAAGATAATAAAAGAGACAAGGAAAATATCTAAACCTCAAATTATAATATATGTGATAGGAGATTAACGGATACAAAACACAATCTTGCATATTTCTGGCCTTAATTAGGCAAAACTGCCACTGAGATCAAACTATTTTAACATCAAATCACTGTAGAAATCGGTCACATATAGCTCATTCCACTTTTACTTTCTTCCAGAAAAAAATGTCTCTCTGCCTCAAGGTTAGTGATGCGTTTTGGTTCTAAATCTGAAGCAAGACAAAATGAGTTTTTGAATGTTTTCAAGGAAAACATTCTCACCTGACACAAATTGAAGGGGGATGACGGAAATCCTGACCTCACTGCAGTCAATGAATATTTTGCAACTTACTACTGTACTCGGGCAAAGTAAAACAATATCACTTTGGAAAAGTGATGGATGATATTTGTACTTTCTTTTTTCCCTCACATAAAATATGTATGTGTTCATTTCAGGTCATCAGATAAAGGGTAAATTATCTTTCAAAGTAAAGGTTTACTGCATATAGCCAAAGGAAAGGAAGTCAGTCTGTAATTTTAGAGAAGAGTAAAATATAATTCTTTGCACCTTGAGAAAACACTATAATCAATGTGATTCAGAAGCTTAATAGGGAATAGTAAGTAATGATGTCTATCTGCCTGAAATCATCACTATTACCTGTGAGTCGAACGCAGTGCTTTCCTTTGTGCTAGCGCTTTGTACAAGGGCGACCTTCTTCCTAACGTAACAGAAAACCTTGTGCTTTTCAAATACAGGATGCCATGGCTGGTGTTCAGACTAATTCAGACACAGACACTTTTTAAAGAAAACTTTTCATCGTGTGAACACAGTGAGTTTGCATTCAGGAAGAAGTAGTTGAGTTTTCAGGCTTGAAGCCATCTCAGCAATCAAAATGAGAGCATTTCACCTCTGTGCAGTAATATATTTCTGGATTGCTCATCTGATTATCGAGCGTTATCTTAACGTATTTAATATCGACACCAAAGATTAGACCTCCATTTCTCAGTGCTAGACCTCTTTGTCATTATCAGCTGTCCTGTTAAAAGATCCTGGGAAAAGCCACATCTAGCACCCTTGAGCTAGGAAAAGACACAGTCTGATAGGGCTTCTCAGGAAAAAAACATCTGGTATGAAGTTAATAGATTCACTAGATTCGGAAAGTAAAAGTTACTTTCTCATCTCAGCCACCGAAACAGTGTATAACCACACGCAGGTAACATCCTCCCATATATTGCTATTTTGTAATGTTTCTGTTTCTTATACAGTAGGTGAAAATCAAGTGGCCAAATTCCCATCTTTTACTGATTTCTGCTCACACAAAAGTATTTCTTAAGTAAAATGAGCGTTTGTATTAGGAAGAAATATGTAAAAGTTGTTCAAGTATTTGTTTTTAATTGCTAGCTCAATTGACTTCCTGAAATTAGCACATAGACTTCATATCTCTCTCTCCGTTTACTCTTTCAGAATGTGAGATCCATGGCAGCTGCAGGTGACCTCTGTGAGCTGACACATTTTAGAAAACTGATCTACAACTAACTATAAATACCTGATTTGTGACTCACAACGAACCTTTGGAAGTCCTGCAATAGGTGTTTAGTCCAGGATTGTGATCTTCATAGCATTTGGAAAATTATTCTGTAAAAATAACTAATAAAATTTGGTTTTGTGTTTGAAATAGCTTGTTGTGTGTTTCTTCTTCTGGAAAGTCGCTGAGTAGTGTAAGTAATCCCATTCAGTTTTATACTTACCAGGAATAAACAGAAAAGACCTGGGATGGCCCCTTCGGGTTGTAAATGAGAAAAGAGAGTTGTTTAATTGTAATAAAAATTCAGCTGTGAAGAAAACAATTGGCAAACAGCACAGGGATTATGTTATACTTAAATATTCACTGATGCAGCGAGCAGAATGACAGTCTTCCAACAAATTAAGCTGCTTCATTGCCTACGGAGTCATTTCCACATTCTCCTTGGCTCAATGAATATTTAAATATTTTTTACAAAGGGGAAGAGTTTCAATGGAAGTGACACACCTCAGTAAGCGCAAAGGCTTATATTTCAGTCCGATAACATTCTGACCTACTTGAGCATTTAGGAAGCAACAGTATCTCTGTCTTTATGTAGGCATAGCTTAGATTTCTAACTCCAGTGAAAAGATACGACCATGAGTACTAACAGATAGAAGGACTTCAGTGATTAAGAAAGTGAGACAAAGCACTGTCCTTGGTGGCATTTTCTGCTAGAGAACTTCCCGCGTTCCTGGCTTGTAGAAATATTTTATTTATTTTTTATTTATTTATTTATTTTTAATTAAGTCACTCCATGAGCTGTATGGGGATTCTGACAGCCCACCTCGGAAGTGTGAACACCCCGACAGGGCAGGTGAGAAATAGGAAGTTAAAGTCCTCTATAATCTAGTTTGAAGAATACAGATGCGACAGGAGAGAACGTCCTGCTGAGCCTGAAATGTCTTTCCACAAGCACATAACGCATACCTAAGCACGCCATTAAAGTGTATGAAGAAAAAAAATGTAAACAGTGAGAGAAATGGTGACACAGACTCTCATCAGAAGCCAGTGCAACTGATGATCTGCCCACAATATTTTGTGCATTGTTAATGAATCGATTACAGACAGTAGGGGCCAATTCTTCTTTCAAGGAAGAGATGCAATTCCTGCTAATTCGAAACGATTTGTCAAATCTTAACTCATTTAGATATCTAAAGCAAAGATAATATGAGAAAATCAAATTAAGTAGGACTTCTACAGGTAATCCATTTCTCTCCCTTTTTGGTTCCTTTGATTCAGATAAGTGCTGAGTATCTCCTGTCGTATTGGGCATGAATTGTATTTAAAAGCAATGGAAATCCACTGTAGTCAGGAAAGATACCTAGTGTAGGCTACATGTGTCATATTATATATGAGCTTGCTTTTCCCCTTATTGTTGGAGATGTCTCTCCATAATGCTTTGCAATAGACTAAGTGGTAGATAGTGAAAAGGGGTTAGGCTAATATCTTTCAGGTAGGAGCTAGCTAAATAGTCATAGCAAATATTCAATATGAATTGACCGCTTTTTTTCTTCTTCTAGAACATATTTATTCCTAGTTTCAGCTGATATAGCAATTTAAGCTTGTAAAAAAAAAAGGACATATACAAAGGTGTAAGTTATTTTCATAGTAAGCTGTTTCACAGCTCTTCTCTATGTCTGCAAGTATCACCAAACTGTAAGTAGGTGGGCATTCAGAGCATCTGTTAGCTGGAACTTAGACATGTGACATATGTTCTTCTCTAGAAATGCTATTTAAATGTTAAAGATTGTGCATTCTTTCCTGCATCTTCTCCTGGATGATTGTTTTGCTATGTTTGCTGACTGTACAGATAACTGTATTTTTAATGAAGAAAAGAATTTTTCTCTACACGGATGCTTTTGGTCACCTATGGATATAAGGCCTGATGCGCTAGACAACCTTTCATCAAGATTTATAAGAATTAAAACTTCCCTGCACAAATGTGCATGGATAGGACTTAATAAGAAGGAATGTGGTTGAACCAGATATCAATTCAGCATTAAATAAATATTCATAGACACTGTTTTGCAGTGTTAAACCAGCTTCAGTAACCTTATGTAAACCACTTTCTCTGTCAAAGTTATCTGCTGCACTCTCCTGTGTTCATGTGGGCATCATTCTGCTTGATCTGTCTCACTGTGTAACTCGATGGCTCTGGAGTTGTACTTGGGGCTCCCGTATGACAATGAACCACGAAGAAGATGCAAGACGTTTTTAAAAATCTTGCAACCTTTCCAGAAAAATCACAATAACTGATAATAGCTGTCTGATTCATTATTTACGAAAGTGTGTGTTAAAGGCAGCTGAAGGAACGTCATGAATACATTCTCTCGTTAGGCCCTGTTTATGCTCCAGTAGTTCATTAAATGCTATCCTGCCGTCTGCTTAAGCATATGTTTAAAATACCTTTCTGACTACATGTACTTTGCTGAATGAAGGTCTAAATGCATGTCTATTATTGTTCTGATAATGTGCCTAATTATGTATTTTGGATAGATTAGGCTGTAGGTGTTTAAATTTTCTGGGAAAACAGTCCTTGCATGAGCACGGATACAACTGGGTCAAGACAGAATCTGTCTAGAGAAAGGATGTGGGGGTAGCTGAAGTGTAATAATAACTTGGATGGATTTTGTAATGGAAAAAAAGGGTTATGTTTTGTTACACTTTCAAAAAAACAGTTTTCAAGATTTTGATATCGCTTGCCCATGAAGCACTGCAAAGACTCATAGACGATGCTCTTATGGACCTGAGGGACAGGCAGAATATCACAGGTATTCATGGTTATCAAGGAAGATGGTAACAAGTAATGTTTCATACAGGGGAGGAGAGGGAGAATTGTTTTGGCTGTGTTCAAATAGACATCCACGAGGAAAAATTATGATTACAGTCTGGAGATTTTTTGGACAGAAAAGGCAAGACTGGGACATTTGAGAGTAACTCATATAGAAACTGAAGATAATTTTGGGTCAATAGGTGACACAAATCCAGACTGGAGAAACAACAGACTATGCAGTGGGTTGACCCTGGCCAACAGCTGAACTCCCACCCTGCTTTTCCTCACTCCTCTATCCTAGGAGGTAGGAAGAAAATACAAACTGAAGGAAGGTAAGAAGACTTGTGGGTTGAGACAATGACAATTTAATAAGAAAACCAAAAGCACTGATTCCAAGTGAAATGAAATAAGGAATTCATGCACTGCTCGCCATCAGTAGGCAGATGTCCAGCTAATTCTTGGGAGCCAGGGCCTTAGCACACCTAACAGCTGCTTGGGAAGACAAATGCCATAGCCATGAATGTCCCTCCCTTCCTCCCTCTCCCCCCCAGATTTTACTGCTGAGCACAATGTCATATGGTATGGGATATCCCTTTGGTCAGTGGGGGTCAGCTGTCCCAGCTGTGTCCCCTCCCAACCCCCAGCTGACTCGCTTTGGTGGGGCAGGAGTGGTGAAAAGAGAAATAGAAGGCACTGCCACTGTGTCAGTGCTGCAGGGGTGTTTTATCAACCTTGTGTTAGCCATAAGAGCAGAGCACTTGTACGGGCTGCTATGAAGAAAGTGGACTTCATAACTGCATCCCAGCGAGACCCAGCACAGACAGAAAAAAGGTGGTGAACATTAATGCCTTCGAAGTGATTCAGAGAGAAAGCCCAAAGAGAGGACACAGCAGCCAGGTCAGAATATCCAGCAGCTGCAAAGAGAAAGGAACAGGTAGAATTAGGAAAGGACAAAAAATGGGAACTAGGTGGGGGTCTGAGATACTCTGATGGGTATGCAGAGATTTAACTAGAAGCCTTTATGGAGGTAGTTTTAGTTGACTGCAACTTAAAGCAGCTAGAAAATCTAGGAAACTAATTGACTTAGGTGGAAATTTTAAAGGATGTATTCAACTATTTTAGCAGTAAAGGGAAGAGACAAATAGGGCCACCAACATATTATTTCTAACATGAGAAAGCAAGGAGAGGCACAGAGGGAGAGTCACACACAGGCAAACATTAAAACATGCAGTCAGTTTAACTATATTTGCATGCTAATATTTCCCACCTTCCTGAGAGGAGACTATAGACCCTAAGTGTTCAGTTCATATCCTTGTATTGGAATAAACACGCAAAAGAATGTTTTTACTTACAATGAAAACAGACCTCACATTCTGAATGTTTAATTTTCCTGTTCTGAACTGTAATTTCCTTAATGCTGCCTACATGGTTCTTTTTCGTCTCATACACATTGTTACTGAGTTTAGATAAAATCTGTTTATCCAATTTCTTTAACTGCTCAAAGAGCTGAAGTTTGATAGAACATGTTAATTACATTCCCTTTCACAATAATTTCCATTAGCTACTTTCTATTTAATTTTAGCACATTTAAACCAATTTAGGAACAGAGCTCCCTTCGTCTTTTATACTCCAGAAGCCATTAGAAGTACCCTATGGGTACAAAGACTGCATTAGCTTCACGGGACATTGGATCAAAACCTGAATTCCTTTACACTGATACGTAATTTCTGATAAAAGTTTACATGTATACTAAACTTTAAAGCATTTTGTAATAAAAGGGTTTTGTGATATATGACTACTTGTTAAGGGAATACTGTCAATATGAATATAAAATACTAGATTTCAAGCCTTTACATATTATACCGATAAGTTTTTTGAACTATAATGTTCCAATTAATTTTGAAAGGCTGGGCCTGCAAACAAGTTTATGTTTTTCATGCTGCTTTCAAACAAGAAACCTTTATTTATCTGAGCCCTTACATTTAAGATGCAAGTAGGTATATATCCAACAAAAGTTGGAACTACTGGAATATTTCAGAATTGAGTATAAGCTGTGTAAGATTGTTATTTCTTCTAAAGTTCGCTATATATTCATAAAGCTTGCATTAAAGTCTAAACTAATAGGATTTTTTACCCCTTTTCAATCATCTTTAAAAAGCCAGGCCAAATTCTCATTTCAGGCTACTCCAATTCACTAACTTTATAATCTAGTGGGGTAAATGAGAAAGGGGATTTGATTCCTGTGATTTATGGTAGCATAGACCATACAGGAGAAAATTAGGTCTCTGGAATCGTTAAACTAAAACTGATTTGAGCTGTGAGTAGAATCATTTTATATGCCCTTGTGGGGTACAGCAGAAATGCGATCTTTTCTAATCAGGAGATACAAGTGTGTGGGTGCTTGCAGCATTTACACATTAGACCTTTCCAATGGATAGCTCTCTCTGAATCAAATTTGCTTAAAATATTAATTATTTCTGAGTAGGCTAAGGTGGAATGGAGATTGGACAGTGGCGATAATAGGAAGGAAATATAATAAACAATATTGCTCAGTAGGTCTTCAGAACAAATGAGGACATTCAAAATTGAAGTATTTCCTAAGAGGAAGGAATGAATTTTAATGGTAGAAAATATAAATAGCAAGTTAGAGTCAGTTGCTCTCAATATCAGGGACTAGCATAGTGGGGATGCAAAGCCAGCTTGAACAGTCTTGCAGTCAGTAATATACTTACATGTATAATTACTAATGTGAAACTAAAATGCATTGAAAACATTGTACAGACTGAGGTGATTTTTACAATGGATCAGAATATAAAATCATGGCATGCTGATAAGAAACAGTGCAATCTGGAAACTGGACTATATTTGTATCTGGATGAAATTCAGTACTAGAATCCCTCAGTTTCCTGCCTAACGGTATTCTACTTCATATAATCTTTAAGTATTGTAATATATATGTATGTGTTTATGAATATGTGCACATCAACATGCACACAGTCTTCTTGGCACATACGTAGAAAAATACTGAGATTGGTTCTGTAAAACTTAACCTTACATAGTGAGTTTTGTTTGACTAGTCTACTTTGTTGAAAGAATTCACCTTTTATTTAAGGAGAATAGATGCTGCACTTCCACTACTTTGAAAATAATTTTCAATTTCATTTCCAAAAGCTGAATAAAATACCAGTCAAGGTTTTTAGAGATTTCAGTTTGCTTATATCCTAGCCCAGACTCCAAAAATGACATATCCAAGTTTTTGCCTTGATCTGAAGTGTATTGTGTGCTTCAAAGCTTACAAATGTAGCATACAGCACATCAAACAGTGCAAAGAATTCCATATTCCACATTGATGGTGTTGCACTGCATATATACTTCATGTTTCTGCACTGTATATATACTTCATGTTTCTAAGTGAACACGGGCCATGACTTCTCATATACACTGTGTAGCTCCAGGGAACCTACAGCTCCATTGGAAACACTGATGTAGGTCTTTAAGAGACAATATAGTCATAAGGTGTCTTACATTTTTTTATCACTAGCCCGATCAGTCCTATATCCTCCATAGGAAAGCACATTAACTAAAGCAGGAAGAGAGCATCTTGATAATCTTTCAGGGTTAGAGCATCTGCAAATGAAATAAAATATGTGACCTGGATACTGTTCAGCCTAAGGAAGGAGTTAAACCCATTTTCCCCCGCTCTTTGGGTGAGCATCCTACAGATAATTTCCAGCAGACTCTTCTCCATCAACAGTATAATGAGTGACATCCTGACTGCAGTGGTGTGTTCTGTGCACGCGTACTTGCATTGCACAGAGCAGCAGACCTGCACACTCTCAAGGTGTGCAATTTTCACAGGTCTTCACCAGCTCTGAAATGTAAGTCTCTACTTTTGTGCTTAGCTAGACCTTCAACTTTGAGCAACTATTTATTTCCAAACCGTCCAAAACTAAGGACTTCTGACATGTATACAATTTTATAGAAATCAAAATGCATTGCACATTTAAATTGATGTTTGATCTTTACTGAGCTTCCAGAATGTATCTTGTCAACAAGTTCATCCTCCCATACATTTTGTGTGGTAGGTTTTTCAGCTACTAAGTATAATTTTTATCCTCTCTTATAAGTAGGAAAATGACAGGAGAAAATGAAGTCATTGTTGTCTTTATTTTTGGGGGTGCCCTGACAACAGAAAGCATCCCAGGTTTATGTAAGAATATTGGATGCACATCTTATGAAAGGATAAGCCTACCTGAAAATTGTCAAGAGCTACCCACTTTCAATCATTCTGTCTTTCTTAAGTATGTAACAAATGACAGAAAAAAAATCCTTCCTACACAGTATTAAAGGGCAATATGGTACTAAAAAAAAAAAAAGTAAGAAAAAATGTATTCAGTTTTGTCATTTTTGCCTTAACCAGTATAGTTTCTGAAGGACAGAATAATTATACCCATAAGACTCACTGAGAATAGCAGTGCTGGAAATGCACTGTAGTGGAATTGAATCAATAACTCTGAGACTACTTTGAGCTTGTTTTAAATATTACTCTCTGCTCTCCCTAGATTTGGGCTATTGATTATAAAAATCGCTGCCAAGCCTTCTTTTCTGCATAATTATATCCTATACTTTTTACTTTTTTTTATAATGACACTGGAAAATATGACACTTGGATGAGTACATTATTGAATATGAAAAGGCTTAAGTTCGATGGTGGGCTTTCCCACTTTTTCTAGGTAATTCTTGTTTTCATAAACAAATGCATTTTGGAAAGCTGTATGTGATATCATTAATTAACTGTAGTTCTTTTAAATAAGAGCAGGTGAGGTACAGATGCCTTTGAATACCTGAAAAACTTAATACACATATATGCAATAGGCAAAACTATATGTTTTCTTAAAGATTTTTTCTTTTTTATCTAAAGAATTACATTGAAATACAAGCAGAAATCAGTTCCACTAGCTTGAGGCTTGATTCTCTGAGGTGCTGAGTACCCTTCGTTTTCATGGAAGAGAGCTGAGACAGCTGAGCATTTCACAGATATTTTCACTGAGTGGTTCATTAATTACCTTTTTTAAGAAACAGACATATTTTCAGAATTTATCTTTACCACAGATGCTGCCCTACTATAGAGATAAAGCTTAAAATCCTGCAAAATTTAGGTAAACCTACTGAAAGCGTCAAAATGTACATCCAGGTTTACATTTCCCCCCACAGATTTCCCTTAGAATATGAAACAGCATGGATTTCTTCTATGTATTAATTGGCTAAAGTGCATTGAGTGGTGACACAAAGGTGTTTGGTTTGCACTTATTTGGGATAAACTTCAATCTACCAAGTTGTTAATTCTGCAAAAACCAAGAGAAACATAGACATTACTTAAATTCTCATATGAAAACATTTAGATGCTACATACTATAATTACTACTGGCCTAAAACATGGATAGTGCACGACCTCTGAACGCAAGGAGAAATGTTTTAACCCTTCTAGGGTTGTGTGACAGGGTTTGTAACCCAATACTGTTGTTTCCTATGGTTTTCATTGTTGCAGGATTTCACTGTTACAGTCCAAATCCTAGTAAAAGCTATGGTAAGAAGTGACCTTTTTGAGGTACTTCTGTGTTTATACAATGTTAGTTTCTAGGTCTTAAAGTCCTACACAATCACAGCAGGGATTCTGATTCAAAGAGCAAATCGTAGAAACATAAAAGTTCGAAAAGACCTTTAAGATCATTGAGTCCAACCTTTAACACAACACTGCCAAAACCACCACTAACCCATGTCCCTCAGCACCACGTCTGCCCATCTCTTAAATCCCTCCAGGGATGGTGACTCCACCACTTCCCTGGACAGCCTGTTCCAATGCTTAGCAACCCTTTCAGTGAAGAAATTTTTCCTAATATCCATCCTAAACTTCCCCTGGTGCAACTTGAGGCTATTTCCTCTCATCCTATCACTTGTTACTTGGGAGAAGAGACTGACCCCCACCTCACTACAACCTCCACAGGTTTTCCCTTATCCACTAAGTAGGTAATCTTGTCATAGTAGATCAGATTAATCAAGAAAGATGTGCCTTTCATAAACCCATGCCCAATCACCTGGTTTTCTTGATTGTGCCATATGATGGCACTCAAGATGATCTGCCCATAACCTGGCACAAAGGTAGTTCTGTAGTTCTCCAGATCCTCCTTCCAGCCCTTCTTGTAGGTGGGTGTAAATGATGTTCCATTTTCTACAGGCTCTTTTTAATCCTTTCAGTCTGCATACTTCAATGATTTACAAACTATAGACCTGATCTTTCTGTCCTTGCAAAAGGGAGAGCTTTTGTTTTCTACTGCAATCGACCTTCTGGTTTTATTCTTGATGAGTCATAATATATCAAATTTTCATACTTTAGACAGTCACTGGCAATGTATTTAATGTTTGTAATGAACCATGGCCATTTGGAGGCTAATGTGTGGCAAAAGAGGCACGAGTTTTTCAAATGCTTCTAAAAAAATGGCAGACATATTTGAAGCAGGCACAAAGGGCAGAAGATGTGAAGAAGGTGATGCATCACATAATTGTGTAATTTGCTACATTAGTATTACCAACATGCAAGTAGTAGATATCTGTTCATACAATAAAAGCTGGTAAAGTGTGTTAGTTGCTAAATTTAGCTAAACAACTGAAGTTTAAAAGCTGATGATTTAGCACTATGTAAATATTATTGGACTAAATTGGACCAAAGGGTCATAGATATTTATGCAACCCTGTTACTGTACAACGCAGACAAATGAGGTCAAGGTTTTAAGCAAAACAAGCAGGAAAACAGAATTCCACATCTTATGATATGCTAACAAATCCTAGACATAAGCTCTGAACTGCAAAACAAACTAAGTTTAGGCTTACTGTCTTTTTTCTAGATATGACTTCTGCATGGCCTGTTTAGGTCCTTTTTATTCTGTGGTTATTCTCCCCTCAGGGAGGGAATTAACTTACAAAGAAAAGGAAACAGAGCAGGAGGGGGACAGGGAAGGACAAGTGTGATACAATTGTCTATCAAATTACATTCATAATGATATGCTTTAAAAAGGTATAAAGTACTTTTAAAAAGGTGGAATGTATTTTAGAAGGTAGATTTTCTCACTAAGCAAGAGCAAAGAGCTGTAAAAAGGTTACAAGATTTTATGAAAATGGACACTTGGTATAAACAATACATTCTTTGCTAATGAATATACCCTTGAAGAACAGAAGGCTGATACCAAAGCAACATCGTTCCACAGGACAGCTGCGGGATGAAGCATAAAGTCAACAAAGATATGCAGTAACTGGGGGAAAGGTAAAGGCAACAATAGGAGATCGTGACCACCAACTCCGAGACTGAAGAGGACTACCCCTCCACCCATCCATACTGGACCATGCATACATCAACTAAAGGACCTTGTAACTTTGAATGAAAGCAAGACTGTACTAACCCACTGTCAAACCAGGACACCAACAGAAATTGTTAAGATAAGGCACTAACCAATAATTATAATTAAGGATGCATACTTCTGTGTTTTGAACCATATTTGTAGGAATTTGTAGGCCGGTGTGTTAGCTCTGTTGATGTTGCCATTCGGGCCAAGTTGGCCAATGACAAGACAACAGACGCTCTCACAGAATCAATGATATGGGGTTAGAAGGGACCTCTAGAGATCATCTAGTCCAACCCCTCTGCCAAAACAGGTCCATCTAAAGCAGGTTGCGCTGGAACATGTCCAGGTAGGCTTTGAATGTCTCCAGAGACAGAGACTCCACCACCTCTCCCTCACCTCTGCCTCCAAAGAGAGGCAGAAGAGAGATAAAGAGATTTATGAGTTTAGAAAAAAAACTAAGCTACCATAATTAAATATTAATAAAAAAATAAAAAAGGATATAATGAAATAGATATATAAATATGCACAAAATATTACCAGGCTCCCAGAGAGATGTCACCATCAGGCACTGGGAAAGTTTCCAGACCGATCTCAGCAGCAAATTGGAACTGGATTCTGGAAAACTCTGATCAGGATCAAAAATAGACAAACTGACAGGGCCTCCCTTGGGCATCAGTCATCAAAGAAAGAGAGCCATTGAAGAAGCAGCCATCCAGGAAAAGCCAGCCAGACCCCTTTATACTTTGCTTTTATACTTTTGCTTTTATACTGTGCATGGTAGATAGGATGGAACACCCTATTGGTCAGTTTGGGTCACCTGACCTGTCCTCTCCTCCCCACAGTGGCTCCATAGGGTAAGCAGCCGAGTCAGCTGGTACTGCGCAATGGGTGTAAGCAAGAGCATCTCTCACTGAACAGAAAGTTGTCTCTGCTCCACCCCAAACCAGGACAGCAGGTTACCACCTAGCACCCATCTCTGCAGAGATCTTGCACACCAGGTAAATGACCCCACTTTGGGACAACAATAATGGGTCAGGATTGAACACCGGCTACCCTCACTATGCTCCAAATAGGCTGATGACCTACCCCTTATTTAAGGTGTATCTCCCATTTAATTCAATGCTATATGAACAAAGGGAAGGCTGAATCCACCCAGTACATCTTTGCAGAGTATAACTGCTGAGAGTACAGTATAACTTCTGTAAGTGCTGAGTTTTGCTTTAGTGTCAAACTAAGCTTGAAAAAATCCAGTGTTCAAACAAAGTTAATCTCAGAGCTTTGAAAGAGTTAAATCTATACTGACTGGCTTGTTAAAAAAAAACTATGCTGGAATTCAGAATTTTATAATTTAGTATAAAAAAGAAAAAAGGAAGAAAACCACAGAGCAAGAAAACTTCTAGTGATGTTCATTAATAACCAAGGTAATTATCACTTCCTTCAACATACAGATGACAATATTTTTAATTGAGGGGGGGGAGGAGGAGGAAAGAAAAAACAATAGGAAGAGCTTTATGCAATGAGTACTTTACAAACTCTAATGGAAATCAGCTCCTTCTGATATGATCTCAGTGGCTTACCAGAAGCACCTGGAAACGTTTCCCCACGATGAGGAGTTTGTGCTGAAGAAGCATTGAAGTTGCTGAGGACTTGGCTATATGTCACTGCTGGGCTGTTCTCAGCTTCCAGTGAGGTTTCAGAGCGCAGCCTCTGAACTTGTGGCAGAGCTGGAAAAAAGACATGTGAGTTCTTATGGCCTAGGTGGGGAGTTTGGGGGAAGAAACAGACTTTAAAAGTGTTCTTATAAAATGTGAGTAGTATTTCTTCCTGATCTTGCCACTGACACAATCCTGGAGAATCACAATGAGCCACACACTGGGAATGGAGAACAGTTTAAAGAAGCTTTATGAGTTGTCGCTTGCCTGAAGGCTTGTCCTGGTTTCAGCTGGGAAGGAGTTAATTTTCTTTCTAGTGGTTGCTGTGAAAGGAATGTCAACAGTGTATATTGTATTAGTTGTTGCTAAGTGATGCTTATATTTTTCAAGGACTCTTTTCAGCTTCCCATAGAAGCTGAGAAGGAACACAGACAGAATAACAGAATGGCCAATGGAATATTCCGTGCCATACACATCATGCTCTGTATACAAACAGGGGTTGGCTGCGGGGCAAAAATTCACATTCACTCCTCGGGAGGGTGCAAATCCACCAACTTACTGGGTGGTGAGAATGACTTGTGCTGTTATTATTACTATTTTCCTTTTCCATTATTGTTCTATTAAAATGTCTTTATCTCAACCAACCAGTGTGGTTTTTTTTTTCCCTTTTCCTTTCCCCTCCTTTTCTCACTCTTCTCCTTGCCCTTTTTTGGGGGAAAGGGGGAAGAACTGTGTGAGCAGTTGTGGTCCTAGCTGCTGACTGCGGTTAAATCATGCCAAGGCTGAATTGTGTTTGGTCTTCAGCATATTTTGGTGTAGCTTGTAGGAACAGAATTCTTTAAAAAAGCTGATTAGTGAAAATGAGACAATTTAGAAATACAGAAAATGTGATGACCAATGCAGAAGGAACAAAAAATTACTAGCATTTTGTCAGACAACATCCTTTTAGATCTCCCGGTTTGCATTTTTTTCTGGCATCTTAGTGTTACTTGGTGGCACGGATGGGGTGGTGCACTTCACTCGTAGAGTGAAACAGAGATGAAAACTAGGGATTTAACAAAGTTTGATAGTAAATGTGACATTGGTTTAACAAAATTTGATGGCAAAGCACACTTGGCTATTTACTGCATAGAGGACAGGGTTAGACAAAACTGTTAGGGAGACTCTCCTGTTGAGTTCAGAAAGGACCCCCTGGCTTTCTAAACTCCTCAGAGAGGAGCCTGGGTGTGGCTGGATCTGGTCCTAGTCCCAGACTTGGTCAACAGTTTATGTCTAAAGGATTATATACATGCAATCAATCCCTCATATCACTTAGCTAAGATTTCAAAGTTAAGCACGTTATTAGTCATTTACTGAGGACCCTTTGTGGCAGGGAATCTCTGAATCTTGAGGAATGACCTTGAGAGGTGCTCCTGCCCAAGGGGAGATCCTGGCAAGCAGCCACTGCCAGGAGAGCTCAAAGGGCTCTTGGGCTCTTCAGTATTTGTGGGGGTCAGATGATTTATCTATAGTCATATCTGCATATCAACCACAGTACCAGTACCAGTACCAGTATCATGGTGATGCAGGTGCATTGCCCAAGTTAACCCTTGGCTATTTTGTTGTTCTCTGGTGCTTGAAAAAACGTTGAGCTTGATAGAGCTATCAAGGTTAGTAGCACCCATTATGACCACCATGGGTGGTCAGGGCAGGGTTTGCTTTGGCAGGGTTACAGGAGATACAGGGTGGTGGGGGAGAGGGGCGTGGGACACACTGTCACACTTGGTAATACAACAACTCCGTGAATTTTCAATAAAATATAAATTTTGCTTTCAGTGAAGAAAACAATTAACAATTTGCTTGGGGGCAGGGGGAAAGGGGTTTCTGTGTTTTTGTTTTGGTTTTGTTTTTTCAATTGTTTCTTATTTTTAAAGGAATGTATTTTGTCTGCAAGCACTTCTCCTTCAAGCCATGGAAATAGCAAAATGTTTTCAATAGTTGCTTGTTACCAGTCATGAAAGAGAAATAACCCATTGTCTGTTCATGTATTTTCAAGTCAGAAACGAAACTGCATTAGAGACATGAATTACCATCAAATTGTTTGAAAATTGACAGTGAATCACCATACGAAGCTGTTAACGATACTTCTAACTTCAAGAAATACCACTCTCTGTATAGCAAGGAGAAAGGAAAATGAATGTTTTCACCTACCTAATTGTCCGGTTCACACGTTGTACAACAGAACAAAGCACGGTACATATAATTATGACTCGACTCTCACGATCGACAATCACTTTTTATCTGTCAAAACGTTATTTCATAATGTCCTGAAAATGTCTTTTAATATAACTTTAAACTAAAACAATCTAACTGTATGTGAGTTACCGTTAATAATACACTTAATCATAGAATGCGTTCATTGAAGGTTACATTTCAAAAAAGTATATGGCAAATTTTTTATTAAATTATTTTTAATAATAATAAAGCTAAACAAAGTAAAACAATCTTCTTCACTGTTAAGTGCCTGAAGTGAATGTTGGAATTCATTCCTTTTTTTCAAAGAAAAAAAACCCAACCTATTTTTTTCAGGAACATCATGTGTTATCAGAATTTAAATTTTGATAAAGATTGGGTAATATGGGTTATTTGCATAAAGAATTGTTTAATGAGTCAATGTAATTTGTAAATCTTCTTTGTGAGTTCTATGTTATATTAAGGGCCAATGTTTTACAATCCAATACAAGTCGACTGTTTCTTGGAGGTCATGAAATATATTACATTACTTTCCACCTTAAAATCTGCAACATTACAAAGACGTATGTTGTTTGTATGTAATCAGATTCAATCACGTCATAGAAAAATTGTAAGTTTTGTTTTTCAGTCACCTGAATTTCATATTAAGTTCATTTCAATTACAAATGTAAAAAAAAAAGTTTTTTAATAAAACACTTGGATTGATAATCAGATGATTGATTGATAATCAGTCATATAACAAAATTAAAAGAAACATAACTTAAAAAGAAAAGAAAAATCATTACATAGTGTCAAGAGGTATTTCTCTACAACAAATCTAAAAGTAAATTGTATCTTTTTCTTTTTTTTTCATTAGGTCCTTCTCTATCTGCATCCAAGAGAGTCAGTCTTAATTCTAAAGGCTGAGGACAGGAGCAGAACTGAATATTTGGACTAAAGTAGCAGTTGTCTGCCTATCTCATGCATCTTTTAAAAGTGTAATTTGCCCTTCAGGATTTGACAGTCTTTTTAGTCTTAAAATGGACAGTGTGGATTAATAGATTCTGCCCTTTTATTTGACTTTACTCAATTTCAAAACCACTTTTAGTACGACTCTTTTACTGTGTACTCCTGGTTTCTACTGCTTATGATATTTCACTGGCCAAACTGAAATAAAACCCTACTAGTTTTGACTCATTCTATACGCAGTTTCTTTTCTTGTATCCCTGTCTGTCACTGTTTGTATCTCCATCTTATTGTAACATTTTATGATCTTTATTAAGGTGTGAAAAAATATTTGCTCAAGATTAGGTGGATGAAGGATAATAATCTTATTAGATGTCCTTCCCAAAAAGAATGAGAAAAAAAACCTGCATGAGACTCTAAATGTAGAAGTTGCGTTTTTCTTGAGAGAAGCATACATAATGGTGGTTTAAAGTTTCACAAGTTTAAATTTACAATTAAATAGGGCTTGATTCGGGAGAAAAATAAAGACTGAATGCTGTAAATACCACAGCCACCTAATTACAAAACTCTGTCTTTTCAGTACTTGGAAAAGGCTGTAAATCAATGTCAGTATGAGTCAGTACACTTGCTGACAAGACAAGCATATGCCATTCATATTTCAGATTTCCTGAACTGCCACAGTGTGGTCACTTGATAGGGCAGGGACAAGAAAGATTTGTGTCAGCGTAACATAAGGAGTCATGTCAGGTTTTATGTCTGATTTTGCTCTTTACAGCTCAGAACTAGAATTCCTCTGGCTTAACCTAAAGCGTAGTCTAGACAGAAGGCATCTTGATGGCATTTATTGATGGCATCTTGAAATACAGTGGTGGCTTTATTGACCGTTCTCTGCTGGGTCTCCAGTCTGTTGTCTCTGCTGCTGTGCTCTAATGAAATGCCACTGGGGCTGCAGTGGAACACAACCAGCCCTTCGCTGCCAGAGCACCAGGGATGCGTTTTTCTCAGCTTACGTGGTCACGGCTGAAAAGTGGGCAGTTTTGTTTTGTGATCTTTTAATGTTATTGACGTATTCACAGTGACTTTGCAATCACCTTCAGTACCTAGAATGTTCTCAGTGCTGCAGTGGTACTCATGATTTACAAACACACATAGATTTTTTTAAACTATCTGCCTCTCAGGGCGTTGGTTTGCAATGTATGTCTACGCTCACTCTGCAAATATGAACATATCAACGGCAAGCATTTAAAAAATGTGCCATTTTGGACCATATCCTCAGCATCTTTCATGTGATACATAGTGCCTCAGTCCGAAAGCCATCCTAATGGAAAGTACTGTAAGGAGAAAAACTCTCAAAGGATGTAGAAATCAAACATTGTCATTTTGACATTAGGATTCCAGTCTAAACCCCAGGAGACCGAAGTTCGCTAAAAGAAAGGAGGAAGGAGAGAAGGAAAAAATAAAGAATATGTTAAAGACATCTATTTTTGTCAGCTAGTGAAGCAACGGAGTATATTTCTGGAAAGCACCTGCAAAGAAGGAAAGCAAATTGCAAACAAGGAGAAAATCCTCATACATGAAAGAAACCAAACACCAGTGGTGCTGACTACAGCTATGGTTTCTTCAGGTTGGGTTCTATTTCATTTGGATATTTACTGTATACCTATATTAAATCAGTGTTAATTTCATTGATTTGATGGCAGCAAAATTGAAATTTTCATCACATAACTAGAGTTTGAAAACCACTAAAAGAGGTGTAGTAAAGACCTGTTAATCTTACTTTTATTTATCAAGGAAGAAACGTGTGTTATCTGCATACCAAATTGAAAAATACTTGGAAACATGGATGACTGGATGATTTGCTCCAAAAATTCCACTATTTTCCACTACCTACAAAGTTTTCATGTCTTCTGGTTTGAGTCTCAACTGAGTGAGAAAACATGTCTATTCCACTACCGAAAGCTAAACATTCCAACACAATACAATTGTATCTTTGAGAATTAATTTTCTATGAGAGCACTTCAACACTGCAGTGAAGCTGGCAGAGATATAACACAGGACTTTAAAAAAATGTCTTTCAGCCCACTTTCAGTGTATCTAATGAGGTTAGCTGTTAAAGACACGTATTGGAAAATACAATGTTAAATAGTGCATTGTCACTTCATTGTTGCTTGGTACAGACTGAAAAACTATTTCATTCCTATTAAATACGCTTTACTAAAGATTCCACTTTCCAAAACAGTCATCCTGTTTCAATCACTGGTTTGCCCATTGCTGGTTGAATTCAAAACATTGACAGTTTTACTGAACGTAAGGAAAGGCCAGAAGAAAATCAAATGTAGCTGAAACCATAAGACAGACCTAGCTGTATACAGGAGTGACTAATATACAGCCTCAACTCTGGTACTTTGTGAAGCATCTTTGTGGGGTTTTGCTTTGTACATGTAGGTGTCCACATAGTCATACATTTATTAAAGGATTGGTTTAGTTGATTGCATTGCACCTTTTGAAACAAGGCATATAAAGCCCATGTAGACGGCAGAGGGAAGGCAGTGCTTTTTTCTGGGGTCCCAGGAATCTGCCTATCAGAATAGTCCTATGATTTAGATGAGTGAGCAAGAGCTCCATGTCGGAATTGAGCAGTGGAGTTCAGGACTGGATTATCAGGAGTATTGCAGGGTATCATGAAGTTTTCGTTGTCAAATAGTATTGTATGGAAAATTATTAATCTGATTTTCAACCCAGTTAAGATAGCCTGACAAGTAGGCACTAAATTCATTCTCACATACATGTATGAAAACACTGTTTGGCTTTATGGAACCTGAACAAAGAACTTTAAACATTAACATTCCAAGCAGGTCCTTGGCTGATGTGACGGATAATGTTTTGACCAGCTCAAGACTTATTTTGCATTGTTATTATCTTTTTTTTTTTTAATCTTGAAAGGTCAGCTGTCAATAAGAGCCAAAGTTTATATATATATTTTTTTTTCTTCCCCTCAGGATTTTTAGTTAGTAAGAGATAATGATGAATTTCAATAGCAGGTACTATTTAAAATCTCTCACAAGAATGGAAGCACGTGTGTAGTGTCCTCAGGTATATGTCTACAGTGGTCTTGCCAGGAGTGAGGAACAGGTTTAAATGAGGAATGTCAAATACAAGCCTACTCCAATATGTAGTCTTGCAGAGGAATCACTGGACCAAAGAAATCAGACTAAAATTTTCACTTCTTCTCACGGAACTGTAGTATAGATGCTCAGTTTGAGTGGAGACTTAAATATCTCACCCTTTTCTCTGTAATTCAGGAGTTTCTGTAGTCATATTCCAACACACAGGGGCTTTGATACGAGTCAGTTATCATTTAGAATCCAAATTACTGGCAAGAGTAGGCAGCAAGAACTCATCTTACTTCTGTTGAAATGGATGGCAATTTCATTGAATGTAATGACTCTGGATAAAGGTCCTGATTTGCTTTGACCACAGATTGTTGTGCTGACCATTTTATTTGGTGGGGTCCTCTATCTTTTTGTTCCCCATGCGTTGTTGCTTGTCTATATGAGAAAGTGAGAGGTGCTGTCAGAAGCTAAGACACTGAATTAAACTAATGCAGTTTAATGCAGTGATACAAGAATAGCACATTTACTCTGTGGTTAAAAAATTAATTAATTAAAATACTTTTTCTGATTATTTTATATTGCCTGGGAAGTACTGTGAGTTAAACTTGAGTAGTTACCTGCATTCCAAGAAGAAGGTAGTTGCTAAGGGGGTATAATAAAGGAATATAAGTTATGAACTTTTCCATGGTGATGAGGAATTGGGTGGTAAGCCTTCAGACAGAGAGAGTCTATATCATTGTTACGCATGTACAGCTGCTGTTACAAATATGTCCCTAATCCTGAGAGACATCATTGCCCACTGCAGTGCTATATGTAATAAACAGCGTAGCAGACACATTTGCCAACCTGTAAGTGATGATCACAGAAGGAAGTTCTGTTCTGCTCTCTTCTATTTCTGATAGTACAGCACCTAGGAAAAACAATGAATATACAAGTCAAATATTTTCTGCAATGAAATACAGGAAATATAATGAAAATCATTCATTCTTAGCTCATCTAAATATCCTAATCCTTTTTATCTGGTCTTTTTTTATACACAAGGCATATACTGTGAACCTGAGCTTCTATTCCTTAGTAATTTGCACTGTCTTTTACTTCAATGTAAGCAAGCGTTAAACTTTCTGAACAATTGAGCAGTATTTTGCACAGATAGGAATGCTGGTACAAGCTACAAGCAACAAAAAAAATCAGACCATGAATATCCATTTTGAGCCCTCTTTTACTTTGTGCCCCTTAAACATGAGTCACTCTTGGCAGGAACAGCCAGACCTTCACGTGCACACAAATGGTATTCTGTTTTGACTGGCTGTGTTTCAGTAAATGATTTATATATTAACAAAGAGTCAACGACAGCCTGATTTGGGATCTGGAGCCCTGGACTGAATCCATCGCAGGCTCTGGCACTGATGATTCTTGATTGCTAATGTTCACAATGGCAGCATTGGCAGGGTACTAAACAAAAAAATATTTCTGTCTTCTGAATTGCTGTCTTCAACAGCTCATGATTTTCTTTTTCAGTTGGTCCTTAAATGTAACAGATGAGAAGACAGAAATGGGGAACACTCGAAGTCAAATTACCTGAAAAATCTTTTTGTACAGTTACTAAACAGTTAAAAATGCAAGACTTACCACCGTTCTTGGAACTAGCAGAAGACCAATAGACTGTTTAAATTCCAATTAAATTCTAATTTAGGGGTATAAATGAGTTCAGAATCCTTATGCTGCCTATCTACAAAGATAGAAATTTCAGTTTCAGATAGATGATTCTCTGGAAAACACAGACTGTATATGCAGGGACCAGATCAAAATGGTTGTGGAGGGACTTTTTGTATTATTGGTTATCTGTTGCATAAGATACTTCATGTTATGTTACTGAAAAGTAGAACATTTACGTAGCATCTTTGATAGCAGCTGTAGTTCATTATTGTTTCCCTGGAGTCTGAACTGAATCACGCATAGTCAGTGCATAAATGCTCAGGTTTTCTTTATGAGTTGTCTTGGTCATACAGTGTAGACATTGATACTCAAACAGTAAGAACAACAAGAAATATATGATATTTCTGAAGACAATAATAATCTCTGATACCTCAGCAATTAGACCTATGCAAGCATTTCACAACATTAAATACTATATCACCTACTTTTCAGTACAAACTCACAATAATAAAGCCACATGTGATGCAGTAGATCTCTAAGCGTAAGAATCACCAAAACTGTAAGAACCAGGAGAAGGAAATACCAAGAGGAATCTTGTTTCCTAAATACTTGTCTCTCTCTGGGATATAGGATTTAATTTGCAAGTCAGTTGCTAATTCCACTGACGAAATTTTGTAATGAGATTCCTTTCTTTTGTTTAAGGAAGACAGCTGTGGGTGGAATACTCATGCATAGGTCAAGAAACCCATATTCTGCTGTCTCTTTCTTTCTGAAACTGTTTGATCTTCCAGCTTTCAATAGTCAGCTGTAACTATAAGTTGTGAAGAAATATGAATCAGATGATGTTGTTGAAGATAATACACTCTGCGTGTATTTATGTGCTATTGTAACGGGAAGAACCCTTGCATAAGAGGTAAAAATTCCCAAACAACTAATATAAAAGAGCAAGTAATTATATTGAAACTTGGATTTCTCTTTTCAAGACCCCATGAATCTTGTAAAACATAGAATCAGACTTCTTTCCTTGTGCCATTCATATTTAATGCGCTGATGAATAGTAGGAATTTCTCTAACTGGGAGAGAACAACATGTCTAGCAGTGGACATGTGCTCTGCCATGGTGCACCTTGGAAATTTACAAATTTGGAGCAATCACCTGAGCTATGAATTGATGACTTCAAGCAGCTAAAGCAACAGAACATAGTCTGTGTCCTGAGCAAAGCCTTGTCCTGTGCTAGATGTAATAAATAAATAAATAAAGAAATAGAATCCTTTTTGAGAAAAGACTAGTCTTTCAGATGCTACAACTTAGTGCAGCTATACGTCATAGAGTTATGTTCCTTTGTTTTGGTATTCTAGTCCTTCAACTGTCCCCACTGCCTAGGCAAATGCTGAGATTCTCCCTGATATGTAGGTATTTCCTTTGATGAGATGAGTAGGAGAACTGAGGTACACTTGAGTGCTCTTCCTACATGGAGAATAAGTGTTTAATCCAAAATTAATCCAAATACAAAGAAGCTATATACCGTAGATCCAGCTTGTTTTCACCACCTAATTTCAAACTATGGTGTGCAGGTATATGCCTCTTTCATAGACAACATCGGTGGAGCCTCTGGAAAGATCTGCAAGAGCTAGCTGTGAAGAATAAGGGTGAAAAAAGTTACCTAAAAACCCATCCAAAAATTATTCTGCGTCAGCCTAGAATGTCAAGTAAGGAATTTTAACACTGGAAATGAAGGAGTGGCTATATTGTGCAGAGGAATACTGGACAGATAGGGCAACGCTAGTGAAGATTTAAGTCACTAAGTTCAGATGGCAGCTCTTAGCCAGAGCCAGATTGGATATGGAGGAAATAGAATCATCTAACTTACTAACCGTTATATCTCCAAGATGAACACATGAAGTGGTCAACAATTCAGAAGCCCCTGTCTGCTAGGGAAAAAAAGAGGTGCTACGTAGCTTGCTCTGTTAAATAACAATTTTCTGACATCACTGAACACCAAGTAAGGTAGTTCTGTTGTTTAGATGTCCTACAATATGAGATAAGATTGCAAAGAGATACACAGGCTATCTCAATATCATCTCAGTTTCAGTAACTGTTACATGAAAACTCAGTGTCATGAACTTTTGCTTTTGATATAGAAGTAATTTTCTGTTTCCCGTATCAATCAATTATCATTTATACAAGCACACTGAATTGCTTATTGGCATTGACCCAGAAGACTCGTGTCCAAAATTGTACAAGTGTATCAAGATACCGTATTTTTTTGCAAATTAAAAAAATCATACATACACATGGGGGTTTTTTCCAAACATGGATTAAAAATGCTTCATGAGAGCTCTCCGAAAATGCAGATTTTGACTAGAGCAGTATTGATTGAAACCAAGATATTTCCCAGAACATGATTGAATCAGTTCACCTGACCTTGCAGCTCCAAAGTTGATTCCAAAACTTCAGCAGGCCCCCAACTTTTTCAGCTGTAGTGTAGATCTGCCATGCATTCCTGGCCCAGGGCTGGCCATTCTGGACTTCCCATTTGTCCCAGACCTGTGATTGGTGAGTATACTGCTTGCAGAAAATGGTAGCTTTGATGTTCCAGGTGTTATTACAGCTCACCTAGATAGAATCAGAATGGTTGAATTTGGAAGGGACGTTAAAGAGTTCCACCTCCACCAGACCAGGTTGCTCCAAGCCCCATCCAGCCTGGCCTTGAACCCCTCCAGGGATGGGGCAGCCACAGCTTCTCTGGGAAACCTGTTCCAGTGTCTCACCACCCTCACAGTAAAGAATTTCTTCCTAGTGTCTAATCTAAATCTCTCCTCTTTCAGTTAAAAACCATTACTCCTCATCCTATAGCTCCACTGCCTGATAAAGAGTCCCTCCCCATCTCTTCCCCTATTAAAGAAGGATTCTTTCAGAGGAGTTGGCAAAAAATAAAAAATATTTCCTTCCAAGTACTATTTGGGCATTTTGAGCCTGTTCTTTTAAAAGCATTATTCATATCTATTTTAAAGGGAGTAATGGTGCAAGAGAGACAAGTTGCTTGCCAAATGCCTTTCTGTCAGCCAGGTGCAGAGACCTTAGTAGGATACTATTGAAGAAAAGTATTTTGTTTTTTAAGGTGGATATCTTAATAATACTAAGCTATCTAAGATACAACTACTTCTACTCTTCACTAAGCATAAACGCTGCAAAATTTAGTCATCAAACTCCAGATTAAATTATCAAATGGAAATAACCAAGATTTCAGAAAAATGTAAAATTATCCTTCCCATTATTATTCATATCTTCTCCTTGCAGAGGCGGTGGAACCTTCAAGAAGAGTAGGTATCTGTAGCTACTGCAAAAATCTGCATTTTGTGTCTCCAGTTTGGACAGCTGTGAAGTTCTAGCACATAATATGGCTATGCTGATTGGCATAGGTTAGTTTATAGGATGACATGATCAATGTGTTACATAAGTTAAAACAGGATGGGTATGGTACTTTGCTGCTTCTGTTTTGGAAAACAGAGCATTTACCCTATTTTATTATTTGTATTTGTGATTGCCCCATTGGAGAAAAGGTTTTCTTCGCTACTGTTAGCTTTTTCACTTCATCCTGTTAATATTTCCAGATTCATATATTGTTTTACCATGAGCTCAGAAGGATTAAACACTGAAGCAAACTTTGAATTAGTCTGGTAAATGTAGGAGAAAAGGATGGAAAAGGAATGGCATTGCCTGTGACAGAAGTATTTTGTAGCAAATCATTTTTATAACTTTTTATTCCAGTCAGCTCGATATTATAGCTGAGCCACCACCGAAATGACAAAAGCTCAATCATAAATTTGCAGAAGTTCAGCGTTTTCAGGGTGAAAACTACTGTGATGTACCAAGGCAAACAGATGTTTGTCTTGGTGTGAGACTGAAGACAGTAACAAAACTCTAGGCATAAATAGCAAGAATTCTGAAGGTCTAAAATGTACTTTTTTTTGATTTCTTCTAGCCAGGATAATGGAAAAAGACTACTGAAGTTCTGCAATTTTCACCCTTAGCAAAAAAATTGAAATTTTAAACTGTATAAAGCAGAACTCTTCTGATAGAATAATCAGTCAGTTTACATAAGGCTAGTCTTCAGTCATGACCTCAAAGGCTGGACTTTGTTGGTATCTGACTGCAACCCCTAGAAGAAAAATCAAGGAACTGCAGGAAGCAATACCAACGATTTAGTCAGTGGGGTTGTTGAATTAATGGCCTGCCATAAGGCTAAAAAGCTTTAAACTTTGTGTTCTGCTTTAAATGCTACCCACTGGATCCTTTTAAAAAAACAAGGGTGTTGACCAGGTTGTAGTACTGTTTATTGGGGTGTAGGAACAAAGCACAACCTCCGCATCCTGCGTCTCCCCTTAATGTTAAGCATTATATAAATAGGCAGCAGAGAATACAATCATCGCTTCAGAAAGCTTACAATCTGTGTGTCAGGCAGGTTATGACAAGCAGTGGAAAAAGACCAATTAAGTATGTTTTGTGAGCAGAAGTAACAATCTTTTTTTGGTTTGTTGTTTGGGGGTTTTTGTTGTTTTTTGTTGTTGTTTTTTTACCTTGGTGGTTTTTCTTCCCCTCCTTTTCAACTTAGTAGTGAAATGAGGGTCTGACAGGCGAGGCAGCTTTTCAAAGAGTTAGTAATTTTTGCGAGGAATTTTTCTTATGCTTTAAAGGAAGCTAATGGAAGGAATTGTGGAGGTGTTACAGTAAGCATCAGAATTCTCTCACAAGGTTATTTATATATTTTCAAAAGGTGACAGAGTTAGCCTGAATGTTATACATAGCTAAACTCTGTAGCTTTGGCTAGTTACCATGATTTTCTACATGTTTTGTCCTAAAATGTACCTTAAAGCAATGAAAGGAATTACTGTTTTCCACCTTACATCAGCCTTTATTTCACTGGAAGGCAAATTAAATCCTGAACATTTAGGAAGAACATTTAGGAATCTTTCAGGGTGAAATGTATTGTGCCAAAGAAAAATAGAATGATACTCTGAAACTGCCCCATAAGATCAAAACCCAATGATTCATAAACTGAGCAGCAACAGAATCTTCAGGATTTTTTACTGAGTGATAGGCATTCATGACATGAAATCAAAAATAGTTCTTAAAATCATGTACACTAATTCCTTATTGGTATTTACCTGCCCTCCATTCTCAAAGGTTATCAATTCAAGACAAGTATTTCATGCGGTTCAGTGGAAACACATTCACTGAGCCGATCCTGAATCAGCTTTTTGACTTTTCTTTTTCTTTATCATTTTCTGGTTTTAATTTTAAAAAGGAGCAGAGAGGAGTTGAAATGGGTATCACTAGGATGTCTTAATGGTATGGAAAAACAGGTGGATTCTGTGTTTGTTGTTTCAGGCTGGGTTTTCTTTTTTTTTTTTTTTAAAGAAATACAAACCTAGAGCCATGATGCCTGCTAAAACAAAGTACACAGCATTTCTTTGATCTTTCCTATAAACTGTCTAGTCCTCCGGTGAGTTGTTCTTATTATAAACAGATCTTTCTATGAGTTTTTTTTTTCATAGTTTAATAGCCTCAATCTACAAAATCTTATTCACACATGTTTTTTTTTAACAAGAAGATTTCAAATGTTTGCAACCAGAAAACTTATTTGTGCAAAGCATCTGTGTAGATACTTGGAAGATTAAATCTAACTAACAAGGACTCTCATAACTTAGAATCATAGAATCATAAAATTGTCTAGGTTGGAAAGGACCTTTAAGATCATCTAGTCCAACCATCAACCTAACTCTGACAAAAAACCATCACTAAGCCATGTCACTGAGCACCATGTGAACCCATCTTTTGAACACCTCCAGGGATGGTGACTCAACCACTGCCCTGGGCAGCCCATTCCAAGGCTTAAGAACCCTTTCTGTGTAAAAGAAGTTTTTCCTAATCTCCAATCTGAACCTCCCCTGGCACAACTTGAGGCTGTTTCCTCTTGTTCTATCTCCTGTTCCTTGGGAGAAGAGACCAACCCCCTCTGGCTACACCCTCCTTTCAGGGAGTTGGAGAGAACAAGAAGGTCTCCCCTCAGCCTCCTTTTCTCCAGGCTGAACACCCCAGCTCCCTCAGCCACTCCTCAGAAGACTTAAAGTGGTGTAAACCTGACGAAAATGATTTTAATTTACATGGATTTTTTATCTTGCTTGCATGTAGCTGATATTAGAATAAGATCCAATAGAAACATCAGGAGGATCACCTTCTCTGCAAAGCAAAAGCCGTCTTTCAAGTCAAACAGGAAAAAGCTTCAGTTATTAACATTTTCTACTGCTGCTCACGTGCCACATGGGAAAGTATGATGGCTTTTGTGACCACTGTGCAATGCATGGCTCGACTCTGATCAATTTTACACTGCGCTCTGTTTGGATTGGTTTTGTCTGACAGAGTGTATTCCTGAGGTTTGAGCACAAAAGGAAGAGAAGTAAGTTTATTGTGTGCTTTTTAAGCGTAAGTGCCTCCCCACAAAGAGTTGGTTTTGCTATTTCCAAACATGAAAGGGCTGGGAAAATGCCTCCTGGCATCTACAGGTATTCGCAGCTTGGGTTGGAATAGATCCAGTCAATCCTTAGTTTTCTGCAGTTCTGCAAAGGAACAACTCTGGATGCCTCTGAAAAACACCTAAAGGATTCAGTAGTTTATTTCTTAAATAGAAAAGACTTCCCAGGAAGCCTGTTTCTATTAAATTTGGTGACTTTCAGCTTGAATTGAAGCATGATAGATAGAGCAAGCAGTCAATAAACTAAGATATCTAAGAGAATAATTACCTTTGTATGCTTTCTCAGAGATTTTGTTTTTTGCTCTTGTCGTCTGGGGGATTCTCAGATATTTTGTAAGACATGTCCATTTCTCTGCATTTTGTCTTTATTATTCTTATATAATATGAATGTTGCAAGCTTCAAGATACGATAGGAGCCCTACTTCTCCAAATGTTTGAATGAAATTCAGTAAGCATGCAAAAGTAATTTTCAGTGAACAGCTGAACAGAAAGTTGTGGTTTCCTATCTTATGGTAAAAGGTATGACAAGCAATAAAATTCCCACAAACCTAAGTTAGCAGGAGTTCCAGTCCCCATTTGCACTTCCATAATTACAGTAGGTAGTGTATGTAGCTTTGTTATAATTGAAGAGGGAGAAATTAAGTCCCATTTCTGGGACACAGACTTTGCAAGTTGCTTTCTTACTCTTACTTCGCTTAGAAAAGTGAAGGCATAGCACGACAAACTTCATATATTTGAATTTCATTCTTGTGTTTCCACCCCTCAAATGCACAGTAAATTGTTAATTTCCATCTAAATTTTCCCAAGAGATTTTCTAAGCAATTTTCTCATAGGTCTTGCCACTCTTACATTCCTGTTCAGTGCCATATGGCCACAGCTTAGACAAGAACTTTCTTATTCCTGGAAAGACCTGAATAAGGATTTGGATTAAACCAACTTAATTTCAGGGTTTTATAGAATACTCACCATAACCATAAGCTGATTTTCCAGCTTAAGGTTATAGTGTGTATTCCATAAAACTTTCAGGTTTTTTTCCAGTTATAACGTACACTAATGAAACTTTGACATGCATCTTCATTTGGGAGGGAGAGAAACAGAATAATACATTGTGGAAGAAGAGTTCACTGAGGGACTGTGTGTAACAACACAAAGCTGGCTGAAAATTAGCTGCAGCCTACTTGACTCATCTTGCTGTTGAACTAAAATTAAGGACTAGGCTCATAAAGTGAAACACTAAATGATTTTCCCCCTGCTCTTGCATGGTTATAAGTAAATTGTGTAAAAATGAATCAACTCCAGAGGAAACACTAGGCATAACTGAAAGTCTCAACACAAAAGCCTTATGGAAAAATGCACTAAATAGCTCATATTCCACAAATTAAAAAGTGATTGCCTAATAGCTCTCTAAATATTCTTGCTAATGGGGAATCATCGATAGGTGTCTTTCTATTTAAGCTCCTTGGAGGTCCCTTTTAAGCTTAATACTACCTAATTATTTTTTTTTATCATCTAAAGAAAAAAATATATTTAGTCCTCAAAGAGGTCTATACACTTGGGTCAAATCCTGAGACATTACAAGCACTGTCTTTACAGGCTAAATCTTCACTTGTTCTCTTTTTATTAAGACTAGAATCTTACTGAAAATGAATAACTTTTGTCCACATGTAAAGCCTAGTTCAGTCCTGGAGGTTTCCCCACAGTAAAATGTGAGTAAAGGGAAAAAGAATTGACTACAGATATTGAAGCCTGATAGTTCTTAAGTCTTAGATTTTCTTCACACTTTAAGCATTAAAACAGCAGTAAAATCAATACAGGGATTCATCCAATTCTAGAAAGGACCATAACACGTCATGGAAGTGTCTGGACAATAAAGACAAGACCACGTACTGTTGTTATAAATTTAATTCTATTATTCAGTTATTAATGGACTTAATTGATTCTTCATCACTTTCAATTCAGATATCGGAATCTTATTGATGCTTGGAGGCCTGAACCCTTTTGAATTCCAGAGAACATAATAGGTTTGTTTCAGTAAGGAACTGTACTCCAATTCAGTAAAAAACACTAAAGTTGAACATTTTAGAAAGTATTCAGGATAGAATTTAACATCTAGCTAATTGACTGTCTTAGTGAAGCCTTGAAAGAATTTTTGGGTATTCTTTCTTAGTAGGTACCTCATGAATTATTAAGGAAATAAATAAAAATGCACTATTTTATCTCAATTTTCTCAAAAAAGTAATGTTTGATATTCAGATTTTAAGTAATTTAGTTTTACCCATTTTTACAATGTCTATACAGAAGTTGTGCTGGAATACCTGCATTTGTCAGATTTACATTTCTATTCAATCGAAAACAATGGTGCTTTGCTAGAATAAAAATACAGGCAGTGGGAACCAACTGAGGAATTCCTATTCCATTAAGATATTTTCAGGAGAGCTACTGCAGAATTCTCTGTGTAAATATGTGCTGGAACACTAATTATCTACAGTAATCGTTGCCTTTTACACTGCAGAAATGTAAGCGGAGGTCAAATTCTTAGCCTTTTTTAATTTTCTTTTCTTTTGGTCAAGACATGGCCTTTTTGCAAGCTTGGGCTTCACATTATTTGAATAAAAGATGGCAATTTCAATCCTACTGGTGCATGGGGACAACAACAAATCTGTTTTGTTCCTTTCTGTGGACTTGTATCTTCACTTATTTCTTCCTCCACTAGTCAAAATGTCAGGTGTTTGATCAAGAGCAGGTATCTATTTCTCACAAAAAAGAAATGAATGTTGGAGGATGGGTTTGGATGGTTTTGGTCATGTCAAAAACATGAAGCAGCTCGTTAATCTAGCATTGTCTGGTAGAAAAGAAATAGAAAAGCTTTTTAGGTTGTTTTCTTTTTTTCCTATTTATTTATTTATTTATTAAATAACATGTATTTATTTGGAAGAATTTTGAAAAACCCAGGGGAAAGAGGCTGTGCTTATAGCTGGAATATTTCTTCGCCTGAGTGAACAGAAACAAGTGTCTGCCTTTGATAACTGTGCAGACATTAGGCTCTGCATATTAAAGAGGGTTGGCAGCTACAGTATAAACTGGGGCACTTGCCATTTTTGGACAAACTGTATCATTCTTACTGGAAAGTCAGCTGGTAAATGCTCTAGCGTTTTGTCTGCTGTGTTTCTTCCTTGGCAAAACAGAAGATGAAGAATAAATGATCTGAACTGGGAATTCTTTAAACCGGTTATTTTCAAGAAATGAGTTCCCAATTTAGCTTTAAATGTGCTATTTTTTAGTGGAATACCAGTGCTCAGAGGGAGGCTGATTTGTCAGTGGTTTGCTGTACATATAATAAAATGCTGGATAAATCACAGATAGTAGACAAAAAAAAAACAAAAAAACCCAACCCAACCTGCTCTGGTCAATACAAAGCCTCCAAGTATTTGGACAAGCAGAGAGATAAATCAGTCTGCAGTATTTCCCTGATAATCCACGTCAAACCGGCCAGTAGGCTGTATACTAATATAACAAAATACAGTACACTGTGTGCATGACTTCTGTTAGGATAGATGCCATCGTACTCCTGAAGAAGCTGCATGCCTGTCACTGGTGAAATTACTGCCTACTTTTCATTTAGATAGTGCATATTTTAATCCTCAGAGGAGCTGTCGTTTGAAGGGACTGTCTCCCTGCTGTGGATTGAAGTTGGGGTGGAGATGGCAAATACTGGTGGAGCTGGGACCAAAGCTCGAGACTTTTCTTACGGGTGTCAGATACAAAAAGTCAATTGACTTTGGTGCATGGAGAACCAGGCTGGTAGCTGTTACCAACAGCCTGCCTCCATCAGTGAAAGGGACCTCTGCGTAATTTCTCATCCTAGTAGTGTTTTGCACACCTGCAAAGCGGCGGTTGCAGCCAGCCTTAGGTGAATTATAGTATTTATGGGTTTTAAAGGGCAACAGCTTCGTGATCTGATTGTTTGTGTGTGACAGAGAGCTTTATGCTTTTGGTATTATGCTTTCTGTCTCTACTGGCTGTTTCACACCATTGGTATGAGAAAACCTTAACTCAACTCAAGTGCCTGGCATGCAGCAGCATATGATAGATCTATATGAAATAACTAGACATGTTCTAGTTTAATGAGAACTATGCATGAAATCCACATATGCCACCGACAGTTTTTTGAGACACTCACTTATCTGATATTGGAAACAATGTGTTTGGTAACACCTGCTTGATCTATTTTAATTAAGTTGTGTGTGTCATTTGAAGAATCATAGAATCATCGAATTGTCTAGGTTGGAAGGGACCTTTAAGATCACCTAGTCCAACCATCAACTGAACTCTGATAAAAACCATCACTAACCCATGTCTCTAAGCACTACGTCAACTTGTCTTTTAAATACTTCCAGGTATGGTGCCCCAACCACTTCCCTGAGTATGATTTAACTTTAATTTTTATATTTTTAGCCATTCTGACTGTGTTTTCTTTCTGTCCTGCTGAGGATGATGGGTCAAAATTCTACCTCATGAACAGACCTATTTCAAGACTCTCAAGTAACTTAAAATAGTTTCATTTTTACTGTCACCTCCCTGCTTTTTTTAACTTTTGTTTCTATCTCCTTGTTGTGCTGAGGAATTTAATGATCATGTTCAGAGTGATTTACACTTTTAGGCCTTCAAACTGCTTATCAAACATTAATAAAGTTTCACAGTGGAGCTGCTCAGGAATATTTTGATCACCCTTTTTATGGAACACACAGATTCATCAAAACCAAGAATCTGTTTTGATAAATTTTCCATTTAGAAAACATTCTGACAGAGCTCTGAATCAGACAAAGCCCATACAGTTCAACAAGAATTCCACATATTTTGGAAATATCTTTTCGTTTGGATGATAATTAATAATTTAAAAAAGTGAAGCCAAATTAAGCATTTTAAAAGCAGAAAAACAAAGAATTTAGATTAATGAGATCTGAATTGATCAAACATTTACTTCCCAAGTGTTTTCAAAATTTCAGTTCAGTGTCCCAAAATGTCCTTGATCAACGAGATCAAGGCAGGAAATGCAAAAGGAGTACACTTACCAGGGAAATTGAAGCACCTGAATAAATCGCTGAACTGCGGTACATTACATACCAAGTCTTGTCCTTACAAAAGTGCTTGGAAAGAAGAGAATTTGAATAATCTAATGTCTGTCCAATGTGCAGTTAGTAAAATCTCAGGGCACTTACAGATATGGCTGTTCTTCTTGCTATTCACAGGAACACACCTCTCTGGAGAATAAGCAAAATCAGGCAGTCTCAAGAGCAGTGTTCACTTTTCTGTTTTATTCCTGCTATACTAACCTATATATGATGTTGCCTTCCACAAATTAATGCCTTTAATGAAATTAGGCTAAGAATCAGAGAATCACTAATTTCCATTGGCTAATTTAAGGTTCAGGGATATTTAACTTTAATGAGTTGACTTGCTAACCCTGTAGGTCTTTTTTTCTATTTTTACCTATTTCATATGTATTAACACAGTTAAGTGCTATTGTACAGCGTCTTGTACAGTGTGATAACATACTATTTCAGAAGCAGCATATATGAGCACATAAACAACAGCTGATGTAACATCACACTGTATATAAGCGACATGAGACACAGGTGGAATTCAAGGTAGCCGCCAAAAGAAAAAAAAAATTACTTTGATCTTGTTTTTGTCAAGCACTTGGTTTGACATTGATCTGATCTGAAAAGGTTTATAGGCAGATGACATCAATACTAAATACTGAGGAAGAAGACAATACTCCGTAATTAGTCCCAAAGCTGTTTTCTAAGCCCTGGGTAGGAAGCTCCATTCTGCAGGGTCCTGGGGGTCTATGGAATGATGCTGGAGGCTCTCAGCTCTCCACTGGAAGATGCACACAATCTGTGCTTCAGAGCAGCACTCAGCATCTTTGAGGATGAAGCCCATCGAGATCAGTCAGCACACTGATCAGAGAGCAGTCTGATCCAGGGTTTTAATTTCATTTCTGCTCCCCAGAATCAGGAAGTTCGTCAGTAAGATCCGCTGTCATTTAGCACAATAGGATTATAGGGTCAGCAATTAGATGCTGTCATGAAGACAATATGCTTATCACTGGCATTTCTCATTCCTTTCTCATTTAGAAATAACCTTCAGCATGTAGTTGGTTTTTCTTAGCAATTAAATGCATAGGCTTTAAATAATTGGGCTTTCTCAGCTACCTCAGTGTTACAGTAATAAGATTCATTCAGCTGATAACCCTTTCTGGAGCCAAACTTAGAGTGGGGAACTTAAGGAAATACACTGTTGTGGTAAGTAGCCGTGTCTGTAGCTGTTTGTTGGGGCTCTGTTTGTTTGTTTTCTGAATATTATATTCAAATAATGCAAGAGGCACACTATTAGGGTTTGACTGCGCTGACAGTGATTTGGCCAGTTCTCTTCAACCCACAGATTTTTCCCAAAGTCAGTTAGTGTTAACTCACTGCTATTCTTCTTTCTTGGGGGTTTGCCATCCTATACTCTCTATGTTGCACCAGTAAAAGCAAAGCAATATTCAAAGGACAGCTCAGCAACGGCAGGCTGTTATTTAAGGCATGGAAATGTCTCCTCTCTTGATGAAGTAGCATCACTTTTGGGCAAACAATTCAATAGAGAAGATGCAGAAAATAAATTTGTTGGACTCAGCTTGACAAATTTATCTAGGAATGGGAAAGAGTTAGCTTCTAATAAGCACTCAGCAAAGTTTTGCAAAAAATCAGTTTTTACATGGATATGAAATACAGAATCTAGTCTAGGAATGAAGGCTAAAAATCCGTACTTGATTGTCCTTTCCCTGATTTTCTCTCAGCATATCTTGTATGTTCCAAATATCAAGTATTTTCTCATGTCTTTGAATGGCTTTAGCTTTAGGAGGCGATGGTTTGGGGAGGGATGTCAGATGGATTCTGTTTTCCAAGGTGGCCACTGCTCAGTTTTCACTCAGCTAGCTCTAAATGTATCTCCTTTCTGTATTCTGCTGCTATTTGATTTTGTTTTGAGATATCTTACATAGTGTAGGGAAAAGTACATGTCTAACACAGCTTTCTGTGCTCTACTGCAGAGAAACAGGAGAGTAGTGTGGTGGGAGAGAGGGGAGAGAGCTCTCGAAAGCTACCAGGATCTACCTTTACCTTTGTAAGTTCTTATATCCTGCCTAAGGACAAAAAAAAATCTGTGTCATGCCAAGAACTGAATTCCTTTTCAGTTATTTTTATTTTTTCCTGGAGTACATGTCTATTCTTCCTAACAAAGTACTGACCTAGCATAATTTATGAAATCTGATGAGACTGCAATCCGCTATGAAATAAGTTCAGGCTAATTTACTTTTTATGTTGTTGTAAAACTACTAAGCAATAGTCAACATGTGATTTTTGCAATTTCAAATTTTGCACCAGAACGTAAAAGAGTAGAGGTAGAGGTACGGGACACCTGGCAGAGCTGGTCCATATAGAAGAGCACAATATTTAATGGCCCACCTGCATGCCTGGGATGCTTAGGCTTCATCGGGCTTTCCTAGCAACACCAGAATTCTAGCAGGGCTAACCTGTGCCCATCGTACATGTGGAATTGAAGAAACATCTTTCAGTTTCCAGCTTCTGAATACATTTTATGACAAACCTGCACCCCTGCAGTTTTCGAAGTTTATAGAATAGGCACCAAGCACACAGCTTTCTGAAGTCTGCTGCATAGAGATTGAAAGGTGAAAAT
This sequence comes from Tringa tobata, assembly GCA_033628505.1. Lineage (NCBI taxonomy): Eukaryota > Metazoa > Chordata > Aves > Charadriiformes > Scolopacidae > Tringa > Tringa tobata. The sequence goes on along the minus strand of JAHREE010000316.1, from coordinate 1,210,150 downwards.
GATGATGTACCAAAGTCTGTCTGCATATCTGTTGTGGTTCAACCCCAAATGGCAGCCAGGAACGTGCAGCCACTTACACAGTTCTCCCACTTTCCCCCCTCAGAAGGGCAGGGAGAAGATGGAGAAAAGAAGGGGTAAGAGAAAGTACAAAAACCTTGTGGGTTGAGGTAAAGGCAGTTTAATAGAACAATAACAGAAAATAATACCACCAACAACACAAGTCACTCTCACCACCCAGTAAATTGGTACCTTCCTGAGCAGTGAACATGGATTGATGCCCTCTGAACAACCCCCACTTACACATGGCGCATCATGTCCACGATGTGGAATATTCCATTGGCCATTCCATTGTTCTGTCTGTGTCTCTTCTCAGCTTCCATGGGAAGCTGAAAAGAGTCCTTGAAAAGTATAAACATTGCTTAGCAACAAACAATACAATAGGTATTGTTGACATTCCTTTCACAGCAATCACTAGAAAGAAAATTAACTCTTTCTCAGCTGAAACTAGAGCAACATTATATTTTCATTAACTGAGTATGCAAATGGTCTAGTATCATCGAAAGATATTATTGCTGCAAAAGGAAAATTCTATCATCTGGTTATTGGTATATAGAAGAGAGATCTATTCTTCTGAGGGTGTTTTTTTTTTTTTATAAGGCATTGCAACTACTGTGTTCATGAGCACTTAAAAATTCTCCAGTGTTCAATGTTTTCTATTTACTGTACTCTAGACTCAAGAGAATTCCAGAGCAGTGAAGAGCAGCAAAATCCTTGATTAAAAATAAACCACTTAAAACCAAAACAGTTTCTGGCTTTTATTCCTCTGCAGTTTCCATGGAATTCTTATAGCAGTTTGCTAGAATGTGATTTGGTTTTGTGACTCTCTTAAAGTCACAGTTCAAAGTTTAAAATAGTTACACTTTAATACCAGGAGTAGTTCTTTACTTGCAAGGGGAAGAAATGGGAGCAAGGGAGAGTTTATGGTCTACAGCTGAAATGGAAACCTTGCTCCTAAGTTCTGTTTGCAAAAAAGCAGAGAAATAGCAATCTTTAATAACTGCAGTCTTTTGAACATCCAGAGACTAAAAAGGGAAAGAACTCTAGAAAGACCCTTTGTACCCCACAGCTCTGTGGTTCCAAAGGATAGATTTTCTTTTTTTAGATCTGATTACAGATAGCCTGAATTACTATCTACGGTCCCACTTAGTTTCTCCTGAGACTTTCTCAAACTTTTAAAATAATCAGTTTATGTTACTTTTTACATTTAATCCATAGAAGTAACAAGCCGGACTAGCTCATCACTTAGCAGTTTTTGAGAAGAAAACAGCAGTATCAATCTGATTAATCTGGCCTTCCTGTGCTACAAGCTCAAAGTGTGTTAAGCAGGAAAACATATCCCTCACTTATTAAAGAATACAGTTACAGAACCTGTCTCAGACATAAGAACTGTGGGGAAGCCAACTACAGTAATGGCAGACAATCAATCATAATTTGATTTTGTGCATTTATATGTTTTTTAGAAGAGTATAAACATAAATGCAAAATTCTATGCCCAGGGTATCCACAGTTTGATGGTCTCATAGAAAATCGTATCATAATTACAAAGAAAAAAACATTTAAAAATTGGGGACTAATTGTAAAACGAATTTATGTAGTAATGTTCTTGAGCCTGGGATTGTTGCTGGGTAGCATACTGTTCAAGAGGAAGTTTAAAATGAGCCTATCTGACTGTGTAACCACCAAAAGATAGAAACAAGGGTACTCTAAATTCTTGTGAGTAGTGAAAAAAAAGTCAATGTGATGTGACAAAACACCATGCATGACCTGTTGCAGCAGCAAGATAATGTGTGTGCAGGATGGAAAATAGAGAAATGAGCAGAAGATTCATGTGTAATTATTCTTTGCTCCTGGAAGATGACTGCTAAATGAGAACAGACCTATAAAGGAGTTGAAATCTTCTTCTACGGTAGGATGATGGTGAAAAAAAAAAGGATTGAACCCTCAAATGCTTAAACTAAACAGGAGAAATCAGTAGATTAAATAGCACAAAGTAAAAATAAACTAGCAGATCAATGCAAAACCTGAGTAAAACAGAGTGCTGGTCCCATGAGTCGAATAAGAGACTAGGTGGGAAACTGGTTGTGAATTATGTATCACAAATATTTTTCCTTTAGAAAATAAAGGATGCAAAGCACTAACCATTACAAGATTTTGGATGTTTTCTGCTCCAAACTGTTATGGGTGAAACTGATCGTATGAATGAGTTCATATGTCCCTACACAAACTCCTGAGCACATTTGCTAGTCGACCTGTTATACTAAAGACTCATTGTAAATACAAGAGTAAATTGAATACACATTAATCACCATTGGTTAATGTTGCGTGGCATCTCCTTCTTGTCCCCTGCCCACTCTCTTCTCACTGCTTATTCCCTTTTGACTGGAATGTATTTAACAATTTCTTATATCCAGTTTCTCTTCTCACTATTGAAATTCTTTTCAAAGATTCACTTTTTCTTCAATTCCAGCAAATAGAGTCCTATATCTTCTCTGCCATATTTTCTCCTCTGTTTTGGCAGAGGAGAAAAAAGGTAAGAAGACACATAAACCAATTTCAAATATTCACTTTCTTTCCTGTTACATCCATCTTTTTATGTCTATTCTTTCTCATAATATCTTATGAGCAGATAACACAATATCTTATGTTCCTTAGATAAAGCTCATATCATTGTTATCTCCTGAAAAAAAGAGATAAAATTTAAGTTAATGACTTAGAGGCACATTTTGTAGTTTGTTGCTGCAAAAGGCCTTATTCTCTACTCGGTTACCCACATAGAGCACAAATACAGTGGTCCCACTGTCAATGGAATTAATTCCAGATTTAAATGGTGTAGATGAAGGAAGAATCAAATCTGGAGAAATTATAAGGTGGGCAGGAGGAAACACGACCCATCAGCAGGGAGGATCACAGACTATTGAGCATCCCAGTTTCCAAGTAAGGTGCAGTTCTTGTCCCTGTGTTCGGATAAAATACAAGCCCTGGTTCTTGTGATGGTCCTTAAACTAACTCTGGTGGTTGCACCAATATAAATTGATACACTAAACCTCTAGGAGGTACTGAGGTACTGGCAGTATTTAGTAAATCATTGACTTTGTCCTTACAACAATGAAAGCTAATGGGACTTTACATTTTTTTTCTGTGAATTAGAAACTGAGGTGGACAAAGAATAGAACTCATACCCAGAAGCACATATACATTTGTCATTTATTTGAATCTATTCTTCTTTTGCTGTGTGGCTTTCCCAAATTAGGCAATCGATCCCAGAATTCTTGAGACAAGTTCTCACTTCAGCCAAAAGAAATTTCTTTGACATTTCTTGTTAAATCACTTTTCTGCTCTCAGAAGCTATCGCATAGTGGCTACATATGACCATGCCATCTTTTTTTTAAAAAAAAAATTCCCCATTCTGCAGAATGTGTTACATTGAGCATGAATTATTAGTACATGTATGTGAAAATATAAACATATGCTGCTTCCTAACTCCGTCCTGTTTTGATGAGCAGAAAATGGGACAAAACCAACAGAGAATTCACAAAGGAGATGTGAACTTTGAGTTAAAGCTTTGCAAGTTTCAGGATGCAGCAATGCTCTTGTATGGCCCTACTCCTTGTGCAGTCCCTAGCTGCCACCTTCCCTTCAGTAAGCCACTGAAGTTTTAAAGTCAGAGTAAGAATGTCTCTTTCCACTAAAGTGAAAAAATATAAATCACCCTATTTTTTGATTGTTACTAGCTTGACAAAGCAACCTAAACTAGCAATAAGCTGCACAAGTAACAGGCAAATGATGGTTACTACCATGCTATACAGTTATATATAAAACCAAGAAATGAAAAGGAACCTTTTTATGTACGACATGCTAAACCAAACTGGGCAGAGTACCAAAATGTGTGCCGTGAAGAAAAGTGAGTTGAAAAAAAGCATGCTGAAAGCATGTGAAAAAGCAGGCTCAAAATAAACTCCTATTTTTTTCTAACAGAAAAACTTTGGATCTGAAATTCATGATTTTTCTCCAAAACCTGAGATATCACTTTTTCTACTGATCCCCTGTATAAATGATCATTAATCTCACAAATGGTAATAGGGCAAAATCCGAACATACAAATAATTGAGGGAGCATAAACTGTAGATAGAAAAATCCCATCTGAGCTCTGGAAAGAAGATCTAGATATGACTCTTGGGCTAATTTCTCCTCTCCTTTTCTGAGTAAGAAGCAGCATTAGAAAAAAAAAGCGCAAGTTCACTATTTATTCCTGCTTTGTTCTGAGGGTGTTGATTTTTTTTAAGACAAAGATCTGCTGATTCATATGGCATAGAAAGCAGAAATGTCCTCAATTTCTGCAGAGTGAAAACATCAGCAATTTTTCAGCATGAGGAGATAGAAAGCTTGACTAAAAATACATGAAAGCGCATTTGGAATAAGGGGAAAAACAACCTAAAAATATTACTTGGATGAGCATAACCTATTTAGGTGTTGTAAAACCACTGCCAGATTATGTGGTCCCATATTTTCAGGGCTCTTACAAGGTCATCCATTAAGCCTGCTTTCTTTTCAAAGCGGCTCATACCAACTGTATTTAGTAGAGTCGTTGTTTAGATGCACACGTCTACTTCTGGCTCTCAAGTTCACTTCATCCCTTGATTATAACCTTCTTATCAAGTGAGTGAAGCATCTACGGTGATTGAAATTACCAATCTGGGAAAAGAGTCATAGTCTGAGTAAGTATTCGAGTTAACTTGAGAGAGATCTTGCTGAATAGCATGGCCAGCTTTTTAATCCTTTCCTTAAGGCAGTAAGGAACATGCAGACTTACATGTGTGTGAGCATGGAGAGACTGGGATCACTTTTCGGTATTGGGGGTCTGTATATTGTTATATGGATTTTCTCATATTCCTTCTTTCCTCCATCCCTAATACTAAGAGGCACATATATTTACAACTATAGCTGAACTAGTGTTGTAGGGGAAAAGAACTATATTGTGTTATTGTTTGTGTTTGATTTCTTCAATACGAAATAAGTCCATTGTCAAGCACCATCAGAGTTCCTAGCACTTCCAATCTCCCACTACTTTACAGTAAGCTACATAAACCTCCCAGGCACAAATCTTCAAAATAATTCTAGGATGTCCAGAATGATGAAGGACAAGATAAGGTAAGGATTCTGAAAATCCAGACCAGGAAGTCCTAGAAATCCAGGAGAATTTCTATGACGGAGAGGAATTCTGGAAGTTCTGACATTGTGTTTCTGAGTTGGAGGAGCAGGAGCACTAGGTGCCTTGGAAGCATCTGCTCAGACACTCATTTGTAGAAAGACACATAACTGGACGCATAACTATAGAAAGACGTATAACTGGAAGCTCCCAGAAACCAAGACTAATGATCTTATTACCCTGAACTGCCCCATGCTCAAGAAGCTGTTACAGATCACCTAGTCCCTGGCATCCCTCTTGATGTTACTGTCCCAGAAGATGGTAGAATCCCGTGTTTCCTAGAAGTTCATCATCTGAGACCAGGCCTGAAAGTATGAGGCTTTGAAGTAGTTTTCAGAGGTAGGTCATCACATGTGAAACATTTGTTATCAAAAAGTTGTTGCGTATTAAAACAATTTCTGCTTTAAAAAATGTAATATTGTATTGCAAAGTTGCCACAACTACTCCTTGTCAGTCAATGCTTCCACTGGGTGCTGTGCACAAACACTCTAGGAAGCGGGAGTGCCAATGAACTGTGATACACAGAGGCAAAACTAGATCATTTGGGGTAAAACTACCAGTTTTCTCCTCATTAATTAGTTTCTGATTATTAGGGTGATACAGCATTTTGTTTGGAAAAGGAAAGAAGAAAACAAAAGGAACAAACCAGATTGTTCTGTGTCCAAGAGAAAGGGCGGGATCTAGAAAGACCCTTTATCATTAAGAAGAGTGAAACTATGTAATTGATTAGCTGCCCACATTGTTGTAGTCTTGCACTAAACTGAAGAAAAACAAATGAAGGCATAAAAACAGAGTGAAAGCTACACTTTCCCTCAGGGCATTTCTTTTATTCAAGTATGAAAATGCAGATTTTTCCTACCTCAGAAGGGAAAAGGAGCAAAGATGTCAAAATCATGATAGATACGTGCATTTCATCCCTTCTAGCACTTAATAGTTCCTATCTTACAGTGATGGGACCAGTCGTAGAGACACGCTTTCAGTCTTCACGCAGTGCCAAGTAACAAAGAGCTTGAGGTTTTTGTTGGGAGGTTGCCAGTTCCTCAGGGGAGGGATTATTTTGCAGAATAGATGGGGCAAACCACCTTCATGGCAGTGAAGTGACATATTCAGAAAGTGAGAGAAACTTTGAGAACTTACAAAGGCTTGCAAGCTGTACTGTGGAGCTTTTAAATACTTTTTTTCCCAAATGTTCAGCCAGAAGGTACTGTACAAGTTTTACTGAGCCTATTTCACTGATCCTTCCAAACCCCAGCCCTCCAGCCTCCATCTTGGGAGTACAAGAAATAGAGAGTCCCTTCATAAAAGCTCGGGTCCTTATTCAGTCTCAAGGCAATAAGTTCTCCCACTACAAAGTCAGAAAGAATTCCACTGTGCTCAGAATATGGTCTGGAGAAAAAGATCCTTCACAGAGTCTGAATGATATCAGTCCAAAGCACTTCTGCTTTTTTTCTCATTTATTGTGGAAGTAGCAGTACCTTAGAAAGTGCGGAGACCACTCTCCTTCCTTTATCACCCTCAAGCAAAATGTGAAGAAGGAGAGTATAAAAAAAAAACCCAAACCAAAACCACAAAAAAAACCCCACCCCAGAAAGCCTGCTTTAGGCATTTGTCACTAGCAAACCAGTACTAAATGCAACAGTGCAATGATGATTAGCCATGGTGAATTTCAGAAAGTTGAACTTAAAAAAGAAACCAAAACAAAGCCCTAAAAATCAAAACCACAAAACCCAAGCCATTCTCCAGAGCAGTTCAATCATAAGAGAACTTTCCAGTAAGACAGCATACTGTGAGATTTAAATCTCTACGCATTCTAGAGTTAAAAAAAAGAAAATAGCTGAAACAAGGTATGAAGAAGTAGAAGAAGTAGAGCTGGTGCACACTGACCTCTCCATGAGGAGTATATACTGTGAGTGACAAACACAGACGTAGAATTTTATACCCCCAGGTGCTTTTGAGACTGTGGCATCAAATAAAGTTCCCCTGACAGATTTCTGGGTTGCCAGTATCTTTGCTAAAATATGGGCTCTAAGTTCTTTGCCAGATTCTCCTGACACAAACAGAAACGTGAAAGGAAGCAAATAGAACTGAAGCAAGGGACAATTGAGGAGATCAAGAAATTTTCAGTGGAAATGTTATCTTCGTGGTACAATCCCAGCTTACAGGACATGTTAAGTGGTAAATTGTGATGGCTGAACACACTTCTGACTGACAATTGTCAACAAATTTTGTCGGTGACAAGAGCAATTCAGTCTGATACTTTCAGTAGCATCACTGCTGTCTTTGGGAAGTGTGCTTTTCCCTCCTAATCCACAACTTTATCCCCTGTCCTTCCCAGACAGGCCAGTTTCAATAAAGGGCTGGGCAGGAGGATCTCCTTCACCGACCCAGTGTTATTCATTCGTAATCCCCAACGGGTGTTCCTGGTCTTGCTGGATATATGTCTGCAAACACCAATGTGCTTTTACGGCCAACCACACTCTGGGCTGCATCAAAAGCACTATGGACAACAGGTCCAGGGAGGTGATTCTGCCCCTCTACTCCAATCTAATGAGACCCCACTTGGAGTACTGATTCCAGCTCTGGAGTCCTCAGCACAGGAAGGACATGGACCTGTTGGAGCAGGTCCAGAGGAGGCCTTGAAGATGATCCGAGGGCAGGAGCACCTCTGCTATGAGGACAGGCTGAGAGAGTTGGGGGGGTTCAGCCTGGAGAAGAGAAGGCTCTGGGGAGACCTTAGAGCCCCTTCCAGTCCCTAAAGGGGCTCCAGGAGAGATGGGGAGGGACTCTTGATCAGGGAGAAGAGCCTTAGATGAGGGGGAATGGTTTTAAACTGGACGAGGGGAGACTAAGATGAGATCTGAGGAAGAAATTCTTTGCCGTGAGGGTGGTGAGAGCCTGGCCCAGGTTGCCCCGAGAAGCTGTGGCTGCCCCATCCCTGGAGGTGTTCAAGGCCAGGTTGGATGGGGCTTTGAGCAACCTGGTCTGGTGGGAGGTGTCCCTGCCCAGGGCAGGAGGCTGGAACTGGATGATTTTTAAGGTCCCTTCCAACCCAAACCATTCCATGATTCCATGATTCTATGATTCTATGTTTCTATGATTCTATGCGTAAACTTCAAAAAGAAATTGCACTTATGTTTAGCTCGTAGAAGTATCAGGAGTCTAGGGGTGGCTTGTAAAACATTCTCCCACAACTAGTAGGTAAAATCAGTAGAGCAGGTCAAGAGATTACTTTCTGTATCCGCACGTCCAAAACTGAAGGGAGGTATTCCAAAGCACATGTACAAATGAACAGCAATAAACAACAAGGCAGCTATATTTTGAATTTTGATTGTTAATAATTGATCCACAGATTTACTTTTTGGAGCCTGCTTACCTGTTATTTGGCTTTCACTGACAAAGGCAATTCTAAAACTGTATTGTTTCATGCCAAACCATTAATACAAAGGATTCCTACCAGTGGCAAATTTAATTATATATCATTTTAATTGTGGCATCTGTTAAAAATTTTCTTTAAAAAATTGAGAACATCTCTGGATGCTGTTGGACAGTTATTTTCAAGATTCAACTGGTACGAATATTTACTGGAATGTTAATAGCCCCCATGGATGAGTAATGAAAACATATGAACATATCTTTCTTCATTTTTAATCTCAAAATGTCATCTTGTTGCACATTCACAGACTGAAAACTATAAAATGGTCCACACATTTTATTATCATAACTCTAAAAACAATTTAAAATTCTGTCCCTTCTTTTGACTGTCATATGAAAAGTAAACTTTATCTAGAATTTTTTAGATGCTTAAATGTGTAGAATGAGTAACACAAAGGAAAAAGCATATGGGCTTGCCAAAAGCTATCAGGCCTTGATATTTTAAAACAATTATGTCTGCAAAAAATAACACATAGGACCATGTGTAGGTCTACTTGTGGGCAAAAGCTGAAAACTATCCTGAGCCTATTCTTTGATGAGGTTTTATGGGGATAGAGGGTTTGGAGGAAGATAAAAGCGAGTGGTGGAAAAAGTTTGTTATTTGAAAAGATGAAAGTATACCAGGCCTAAAACATTTAGAAATATGACATCACTTCTTCCTGACTTGAACTTTAGATAGTATATTGACGTTAAATCAATTTGGTAATATGAAAGAGCTTAACTTAAGAAAAAACCTGAGAAATCTAAACTGAGATTGAAGCCTCCCTAGGCCTGATCTTACTTTATTCTCAAGAGCAACAATGTCAGAAAGACAACCAAGATCAAAATCCCAGGAGGGAGTAATTTCTTTCCCTTTGAAAATTTCTATGCTTATGAAGACATAGTCTCGGTTTCTGCTTTTGGAATATTAACTAAGCTTTCTTCAGGAGGAAGGCACAGAGTGAGTGTGCCAGGAAATAGGAATGAGTCTCTTTAGTCACGGAATTTGTTCTTGGTTGTGGTGATGTCTGAACTTGAGGCAACTTATCAGCTTTGGTCAAACTGAGAAGGAGGGGAAGTACCGCATTCTTAGCCTCACAACAAACATCTGACAAGCAGAAATAGTTTATGAATAATAGCTAATACGGTATGCTCAGCTCTCTTATTTCATCTCCCTCCTGGTGTTATAAATCCACCCTGGCATGAATATAATATTTTATTTGCTAAGCCCCCTGGGGAGGGGAAATAAATAAAAATGAGTATTTGAAGAAAAGGATCAATTTGAGATCTACATTAAATGCTTCGTATTCACTATGTGATGGATATACTGCCTCTTTCTTGCTGCTTAGAAGTTATTTAATGATCCATCTGAAATGAGTTCCATAATGAAGGAATACATGAAAACAAATACGGCAAAGAGCCATTGTGCTGTCTATCTATCTGACTTACAGGAGTAAATGTATTAAAGGGAAATATGAGCAGGAGGATGCTATTGAAACATTGAAAGTAGGAGTAAGAGGTAAAGCAAGACTATCAATAGATTCTTTGGAAAACAATGACAGTGGGATAGGGAGCAGTATATGCCCTTCACATTGAATTTTATATTTTTTTTCCTAGCAGGATTTTACATTTAAAGGATTTTGGACATCTGAACTGCTGATGGTTCATGCCTTATAAAAACAAGCTCAAATACAAGCTCAGTTCATTGCGTAAAAACAAGGAAAGGTCTGATAGAATTTTTCATATATTATCCTAAAGAACCTGCATGTTTATTTTTTCCAGGACACTTTTTCACCTTCATAGCTAAGGTCCAGATCTACATGATCTTTATCTACCTTACTGGAGATACTGTAGCCATACTAGTTGAGAGGTGTCAGAAGAGGAAGAAACAAAATCATGAGACACCTAGAGGGAAAAATATCTAATTGCAAGAAAGACAAATTAGATCTTCACTCATTTTTCCTATAGGAAAGATGTGAAATCCCCAGGAAAATGCAATTACCTTAAAAAGTATTTATCAGACCCAGAAAAAATAATGGCAAAATACAAAATAAATAATGAAAATGTATGAAATAATAAATAAATGACTAATTTTCATCTGTCTTTCCCTACAGTAAGAGAAGCTCAAGGAAAGAAATAATGAGAGAATAGTGACACTCTTCCCTAAACCTAAATGAAAAAAAAAAAACTTAGTATGAATGAAATTATGTAAATTGATATAACAGATTAATGTATAAATCCATTCCCACTCAAATGTACTAAACCTACATCTATGCAAGACAATGAATGGACTAGCACCAGAGAAACATATAATTTCCCTAAATAATGGTAGGAAAATAAGGAAGACACAGAAAACAGGCAAGTAGAGAAGGAAAAGATTTATTGGAGTTGGGAAGGCAGAAGGCTGACCCAGTGGGGAGGAGCATGAGTTGTTCATCAGCTCCAGCTTCCCAGCCCCACGGGTGCAAAGGGGAGCTGCTGTCTTGCCATGCAGCTCTAGATGGGGTGGTTCAGGGAACATTCCCAGGACTGGGTGATCCTGGGAACGCACACTCGCCCTGTACACAAGTGTTGCTGCTGAATGTCCCTGACAAGTCCCATGGCAGAGAAGGAGGCTCAGTCCTGACTTGTGTTCTAGTCCGTGGCGATAAGAAGAACAACAGAAACTAAAATCAATACAGCTTATAGTTTCTGAGAGCTGAAAGTGATAATGGAAGGGGAAATAAAACAGGAAATCCAGATGCCATCTTCCATGTCTGTTTTATTTCGAAACAGATGGAGTAAGAAGGCTCTTAAAAGATTTTGTGATGTGTCATTAAGAAACTGGTGGCAAGAGTTTCTAGTCTATTTCCTTTAGGGTGCTACTGGTGTGATCAGTTCAGTCCTTTCCACCAGGCACCCAAGACAGAGGGCAAGGATCAGGATCACATTATTCTGAGAGGGTCCTTGTAATTCTTTCCAGCACATTAAACACAAATATTATCTCTGCAGACTATTGCATAATTGCAGAATATCACTGAGGGGCTCACTAACTAATGTAAAACCAAAGCCATACTTTAATAATTTATTTATTTAATTTATTAAAAAAATACCTATAAGCTTGATAAACAAATACTGATAACTTGTTTTAAAAATAAAGTACATAATTAAAGTTAGTTTACAGACATCCATTTACAATTGCCACTACAAATTATTCATTTAAAAAATCACGTTAAAGTACACCCTACGAGTGCAGAAGCCCTAGCAGACAGAAATATACATCAAATGGGGAAAATGAAAGCTTTATTTAAAAAGAGAAGACACAATGCTTAGTTTCTGTTATGGTGTTGGGGTAGTCATGGTGATCAGTGAGCTATGGTCTTCTCATCTGCCCAGGTCATTTACTATTTGATATATGATGCTTGTAGAATTCTGCATGACAGTTCTACCAGCTCAAAAAACATTTGTTTGTACTTAACATGATTTTCATGGTTATCAAAGGAATTAATAGTGATTTACCACTTATTGTAAGGATTGATGACTTCAATAAAGCTGAAAAGAGACAGCTCAAGTATGAACCCCACGTGTTCCTGACCTTTTGACACTATTTCCATTGCTTTTCATACCGCGGTTTGACAACACTTTTTCTTCAATTCTTTCCCTCTTACTGGTTTCATTAGATTGATGTCAATGTATCTTTTGCCTGAGTAGTATATATCTGTATTGAAATGATAACTTTGGGTTTTTTTCATAATTTTTTTAAAGATGTGCAGAACTGGGAGTTGGTAAATACTTTGATAAAGCTGATCAGACATTAAGATGTTCTTTCCTTTCCTCTAGCACCCTGACTGGAGCCTGAGATTTCCGTGCTTCTTTGACACTTATTATTTTTCTTTCCAAGCTCGCAAGCTCTGAATTTATCACAGTGTACAACACATTCGAATCACTTCTTTGGGATCACTGGAGAGGCTATTCCATTAGTTTTACAAGTGAAAGAAAAACAAATTCCAACTGTTTTGCAGGAAAATACGTCAATGAAAGTGGATGTGTAGCAACAGTCAACCCCTATTGGAGTTCAAATAAAGTTAGAATCCTAAAGAGAAAACTAATATGCAAAGTTTTCTCTAGTGGGCAGCTTTCATCTGCTAGTGAACGTGTCTTTGTGTATATGGGGTATTCGTATATACAGTGAGAGCTGTGAAGCCACAGGCTCTGCAGGCAAAAGAACATGTATTTAAAGGCAAAATCAGGTGTGTCCTTATGATGTTGCACTACTCTTATGACTGTAGAATGGACGTATTCACTGAATTACTCTTTGACAGTCTTCAGGGTTTGAATAATACTTATACTGGCAGGATGTGCTGAACTGTGCCACGTATGGAGTGATCCTAGAAATGGAATTGTAAATAAACTACATTAATAGCTGTATCTTCAGCTGTTTACTTCTTTGCTGTTTCCCTTCAGTTCTCATCTAGGTGTTGGTATTCAACTTCTGTCTTTGAAATTACACTTTAATTTTAAGCCCCATGGAGCAGGATCAACACTTATGTGTTTCTATGAGTGAAATTGAATCAGGTCTTATGACATGATCTTGTAGTCACCAATACATTTTAGAAATATTATAAGGAATTAGTAATAGTAGTAATCATAATAAATAATGAGACTGATTAAATTATAATTCTACTCTAAAATTGGATGATGAACATTTTGTAAGTTGATTGTGGCATTTCCTGAAGAAATAACAGATGCCACGTGTATATGCAGATGTGTTCATTTGAATGCTACAGGCTGAAGTGAGAAAAAACTGTTCCTAAAAGTTCACCCAGAGAAACATCATTTGCAAAAATGCTCATAGGTGAAGACATAAACAGTAAACAAGTAGATTTCAGAGCATAAATTTGTATTCCTTAAATTTTTATATATGTTCAGGATTATTGTATGGTATGTGAAAATCTGCCTGTCTCATACAAAAATACATGTAGAAAGCTCAGAGTGGTATTGATTAAAAAATTTGAGTTTGATTACTGTATTAAGAAATCAATATGGTTATCTTGTCTTTTATGTCTGAGATGAAGAACATAGAATGATTTTCAGCCTTTAAAATGGTGTCCATGAAAGAATATGAAATAGCACTTGGTTATCATAGGACTTTTGTCTGCCTTTTCATTTATGTTCTTTCTCTTTTTCACCTTTAAAACAATTTGCCTAGCTTGTTCAGTTTAATCCTAACTGCAGAGCTGTGTGAAGCTACCAGTAAGCAATGATTCTGCTAAAGATAATAGTTATGTGTCAGAAGGTTTTCTTTCAGGACTAGAACCTGACATACTGATGTTTTGAGAAGAGCAGGATCTTTTGTAACATGTGGTTCAACCTTCTGAACCTAACTGATGCCTTAAGTTTCCACCCAGGGCAGTTTTATAGCCCCCTCAGTTTTCTAAAACTGGAAGTCTTATATTTATCATTTGTCTTCCTGTCTGAAAATGATGAGTCTTTTCCCAATTCTGCTGAAGGAAAGAGGAGTCTAAAAGACTTAAAGTTGCCTCACCACATACCGTGAGAGTGGAAAGTCCTGATATTTGGTGGACGTAACATGCCTGCTAATGATAGCTAAATTTAAATGCTCTCTCCCTGTTTGAATATCAGCCTTAACTCCCTTACTCAGCTTGAAATAAATTAAATTAATTAACTTCAGAACATTAAATTGTAATTTACTGCAGCCTTCCTGTGATATGAGTGAAGCCTGGATTCCTCCTCACTAGATAATATCCCTGTTGTAACAGTGTTGGGCTTCTGGGATGCCTTGTGCCCTGACTGATTTGCTGAGCTTTGGGGTTTATTGGTGTTTTGGTCATTTTCGCTTTCAAACCCAGAGGCTCAAAGGTCCTGATCCCTCTACAATACTTGTACCCTTGTTTTTTAAGGCTTTTAAAGGACTGGGGGGTTAAGTAAGACGTGAAAATTGCTTCAAGCATGACACAGCAGGCCACAGCTGAAGCAAGTGAAGGTTGCAGTTGGTAACGCACCTTGGCGAGGTAACTGGTGGCTGCTCTTCTCTACGTATCCACACAGGCTAGATAACAAGTACGTTTTATCAAGGCAGTGTGACCTTTCCTGGCTATTATAGTCCAAGAAGCAATATGTGCAGCAGCTGCTAAAAGTGTGGACGCTGAGAACATTTTTAATAAAAAAGCCTCATTGCATAACCACAAATGAGCATCTTGGGACCATTTTCCAACAGCTCCTTTTACTCTTTCCAGTGTTGTTGTTTTTCCTTCCTGCTTTAAGCTTCTTCCATTTGTCTCATCTTGAAGCTCTACTGGTTCTCATCTAGCCTTGATTCAATTTCCATCTGGTTCCCAGGACACAATTTTGCACAGTACAGCTTTAGATTATTTAGCTCCAAAGGACGTAAGGATCATCAGTATGCAGGGTCTTCCTGTTCGTATCTTCCTTCATCTGACAACTGTCTATAATGTCATCTTAAAGGAGATGCCATCACAACCTGCTATTGTGATCCTATGACATCTATTGATTCCCTGTTGCCAGTTAAGATAGCCTCGAAATATCTTTGAGTACTACAGCTCTGCAACCTGCATTATGCAAGAAAGAATCTCACCTTCAGGTTATAGGCCAGATTGGAATCACAGCTATTGCATTTATAAATCCAAAAAAGAAGTTGCAATATAATTTATGTTCTTGTAATTACACAACAGTATAGTGAAGATCAGAAGTATATTTTGGCTAATTTCTATAAAATGTTTTAATGGTTTGAGGTCTGTCTCCACTTTATATTGAAAAGTTGTGCTACAGTCCTGTCGGAGACACATAATTTGTATTAGAGACATGGCAATTATTAACCAAATCCAACAACTGTTGGAACTGTTATTCACCGAGGTAATTATTTACATAAAAATGATTTGGTAAAGGTGGTAGATGATATTTATTTGTATTTGTATTTGTATTGAGGACACATTTGATAGAAAAGAAGCTTGTAGCCATAAGCCCGAACGTACAACTAGATGAAAAATATTTTCATAAGAATATTCAGTAGCTTGAATGAAGCTGTTTAGAGGAGCTATGTGACACTTTCTGCAAATTCATGTATGTCCTTCTTAAAATTCTTCAGAATGGTCATATTTTAAAAAGTCTTTATGGGAAACAGTTAATTTCAAAGAATTACTGTATTTTTCCAGAAGTGTACTCATGTAGCCTAACAGGAGATATATTTATGTGTGTGTATATATATATCTGTAAAATCTAAGCAAGGCTAGGGCACTGTACTAGCAATCTATTCTCCTTATTATTTATTAGTGTCTTTCCTCTTTAGCTTTAATTCATGTGAAATGGTGTTCTTCAAAGGAATACCTTTTTGTGGCTGAAAGGACAAAGCATTCTAGACAGGCGGGATGAACAGGATTACCCCAAGTTTTGCTCACGTTGTTATTAATTTACTTACTTTTTCATTCAGTGTTATTGGGAAATTTTTTCCAGCTAACGTAATAAGCCTTCATAGCACGACCAGTGGCAAGCAGAGATTACCCTTAGGTTCACACTATTAAAAAAAGGCATTTTAATGCACAGAAGCAGTGCTCTTATACTGCTATACCCACTGAACTAGAACAGTAAAATGTTCTAACTGTAACTTAAAGCCACAGCAGACCCAGGGCCAACTTCTGTCAAGCACAGTCTGTCCCCCGTGGAATTAGCAAATAGTGCCTGGCCTTGTTCTATTTGTTGCTGTAGATATATTCTCAGGTATACATACCACACCATTAATCCCATACTTAAAGGCAGTTACTTGTGGGCTGAAGTTTTGCTGCTTTGCACAGCAAACAAATAGGAAGCAGACTCTTCCAATGAATCTACAGGTATTATTATTATTAGCATTCATGCTCCATCTGGTTTCTGGTAAAAAAACCCACTTGCTCTCTTAGGAAAACCACAGAAAAATACAGTCTATTACAGGAAATAAATATATACAGTTTTACATCTCAGCCAAACAGGGTACTTCCAGGATAACCTTAAGGTTCATGCTTCATGGAGTCATTATGAAAACTATTTATATGAATCTATCTATACGTATTTATATGATTTTTTCCAATTTTTTTCCCAAATTAAATAATGTTCTGTCATTTTAAATAAAGAAAAGCCATAATTTATGCCCAAATAACCTGTTGAAAGTAAGTGCCTTTTTCCAAGCAGACATGTAGTAGCTGAAGAAAAACCTCAGCCTCTTAAATAACCAGTTTTGCATTTGGGGTTTCATTCCACCTAGGTGGTGACCTAGTTCAACCCTACTTAACTTTTAATATCTCATAAAAACACTGCCCAGGGTGGTACAGCTGAATACACAGTGAACAGCTGAGCTGCACCATGGTTTGCAATTAAAATTGTGTTTAATGGAAACAAGCAAGTACAGATGAACTAGATCAGAAAAGGAAGAATGAATGGATTGGTCTTTAACCAATCTCTGAAGTGAGAGAACAGTTCCAGCTGCTCATCGTGCTTTCTGGGTTTATAAGTCAGTTTCTGACTAATTTACTTCAGCTTTTAATTGCAGCACAAGGTAATATTCCAAAATCCTCATTTATTGCCTTACTCTGAAAATGGTCCTACTGATTTCCATGACGTTGTATCTATGATAGGAAAATGTATATCAAAAGCCATTATAACTACTATGGTATAAGTATTAGAAACTACTGTACTGCAAAATTTTTGAGACAGCCTTCCTGTTGTTAAGTCATCAGAAAATTTACTTGAGCTCCCTTGTCTTCCTTTTTCCTAGAAATATTTTTTGTGCAATGTCTTAAAGTCAGTACCATTGTCAGAGCCAACACTACGTGTTACTAGATAGAGTTGGGCATTATTTTCTGCCTGTATTTAATATTCAGGTCTCGTCCGGAATAGATAGCTGTGATTTGGTCCGTAACGCTGTTATGATGCAGGCAGTGGTGGTGTTGAAAGGGGGTCGGGGAAACTCTGGGGAGGGCATTGCATGGAAATCCAGGGTTTGTTTGCGCAGCTATTTTCACGGCCCAGTGAGTGCTTTCTGTACATGATATACGCGCAGGCAATGACCTCTTTTTGCCCACTCAGTTAAGAAACTTATTTGTCTGAGAGATTTTGAAAGCAGAAAAGAGGAAAGGAAAAAAAAAAAGAAAAAAAAAAAAAGAAAAGAGGGAACCTTATTTCTTATAAACAAATTGATTGGAAAGGTGAATAATTTCTTATCCATACTCTTTAACCAATCATTGTTTTACATTGCTCGTCAAGGCCTTCCCTATCAGCACCTTCCTTTCGCAATGCTGGGAAAGAGAAAAGTGAAAGGAGAGCAAACAAGCAAAAAGGCTTCACACTGGCCTCAGGCTAAAGTAAATGTATTTTAAAACTGTGCCCAACCACTGTGACAAGAGCAGTGTGCTGTAAAGGGGTTGGCAGCATCCAGCTGGAGAAATTAGATCTTGTTTGTACGGCAAACACTTAATAACTTTTTGCTGTGTTGATGGAAATGATTAATGCAGATCTGCCCGTAGGATGTCCGTAACCAAGACAGGCATATTCAGGAAGTGTCTTTTTGTCTCTGAAGTGGTAAAATAGGTCCTGACTGCAAAGAAGGAGAACTGCAGAGCACAGTGAAATAAAAGTTCTGTTATTTTGTGGTGGAACCTACATCAGCAAACTCTGAGACACTATGCAGTGCTAAAACTGGGCATCTTTTGCTAAACAAAGCACTCAGATCAGGGGCCAAGTTCACATTGTTCTATCTCAAGTGTTTCCTTTGCAATAATAAAATTACATCAGAAATTTAAATTATTTCTACAACCCTTCATGTGCTATATGGTTTTTCTTCTTGTATGAGCCTTAGATAATTCTAACAGAAATGCTCACTTATGCATCATAAACACTGAGGGTGAAAAAGTGCATTTAAGAACTTTCCTTTTAGAGCAGATGACATACCTAACATAATATTGTTGCAAAAGTCATACTCTAAACAGTGAGGGGATGCAGCAAGTGTCAACAGCCCTAAAATATCTGTGAAGTATTTGGCTAACCAGGATTCTGGTACTTTATCACAATGCTACCGGCACTTAACTTCAATTTAGGTGCCTTTGATTTTCTTTCTATTAGAGCTGTGGGAGTTTGGGAAAGCAAGCTTGGTGAGTTGGTTATCTTTTATTATATAAATAAATAACTTAATTAATTTAATTAAATGAAGCTCATAAGACCTAGCAGCAGCTTAATTAGAATCAATGGAGAAATTAAAAATGATTTAAAATGAGGCCAAGGTGAAAATAAATCAGAAGGAAGACACTACAGAAAATAGAAACAAACATCCCTACAATAACCCAAATTTTAGGTTGAGTGTAGCTAATGCCAATCAGAACATGCAAATGGCAAGATCATATTTCAACTCTCCCTGAGCCTGAAGTTTGGAGCTTGTAATGGCTCTCGATGTGGGCCAACCATGCAACAATGAGCAATATTTGTCTTGAGCTTTGGGATACATATTTAAACGACTATAAATATGGATTTTTCTTTCTTGATCTATTCCTTGGCATGGAAAATACTGTGACAAGGATTTATTACAGGCTTAATTTAGTACAGAGAGTTTCACTGCAAGCTGTACCTAAACTGAGATCTAGATCCTCAGGGTAGGAAGGAGAGCTCTGTTGTCCATACTGATGCAAAACCCTTTAGAAAAGTTTTGCAGCATTTCTTCTCAGACGTATTATTCAGTTAACTAGGAAAATGGAATTTAGGACTCCAGAGTTTCATTGATAGATCTGCCAGTGGGAGGCCAACTTATTTTCTGTGAGTCTTAGTTCACAGGGAATTTAATTGCTTGTTTAAAAAAAAGTGCTCTGGGAACCAAAGTTCTTATGGCTGGTTGATTATTTCTGGTCCTCCAGTACAATTTGCAGCCTATATGGCTGTGTCAGCATAACTGCTTGTGGGATTGTGTCGTAAAGCAGATTTACGAAATGATCCAGGTTTTAAAAAAAACCAAAAACAAACCTCCAGAAGTGTGTTTGTTTATTTAATTCTGATCACGATCTCAATCATCTGGTTTATACTAAGGCTCTGCAAACTGTCATATCGAAACAGCTGAAGGGGCAATAAAGTGCTACTGTGACAGGAGTGAGCAGCTGGGGGTAAGATTACTGGGAATTTGTAAAGTTGATTTTGCTACCAAAAATGTGTTGAGTAAATATACAGCAACCTCTTTCAAAGACACTGAAAAAGATTTCACTGTCTTCCACTCATGTTATCACTGAAAAGAATTCTCCATTTTCTGAAAACAAAAAAAAAAAAGGCAAAAAAACCCCAAAACATGATGTTTCATCTTCCATACCTGTAGATCTTGAGCTGATTAATGCCATTTTGAAAAATCAAAGACTTGATTTCATTAGAGCGTGCAGTGTCTCTGAAATGCAAACAGTTCTATAACTAGTTCCTTTTTTAAATGAATAAATAAACTGATACGTAAATTGGTACCTTTGAATGTGTATTTTTTTCCTCTGGCCAGACCCATGGGGAAATACAACTGCCAAATTGTTACATTGCATCACTACATCATCACATTTGGAAATAAAATTACAAAATAATGCTAATTTGGGAGTCATGGAAATCCCTTAAGCTTTGCTATGACATTTGTGCTCATTGTTTTTAAAATTGGATTCCTGAAAGTACTAGCATTCAGGCAACAAGGGGATTAGCAGAGAGCAACATTGCTGGATAGAACTTTGTGTTGTTCTAGGGCAGGGGAGTGGAAAAAGCAGGATGAAGGAAGGAACCACAGGCTAGAAGTGGAATGGAGGGACAGCAGGCACACTGCTGAAGCTGGCAGAGAACAACCAGGAAAAATGTCATCCTTTGGCACCAATACCCCAAAATGTATCAGTGCTCTGGAGGACCAAATCGCTGAGCTGTGATGTGGTATTTGTTCAATTAAAGCTAATAATAAGATGCATCTGTGATGATATAAAAGAACATTGAGATCTGGTGACCTTTGTGCCAAAAGAAACATATGGAAACTAGCAGTGGAGGTTCCCTCTTCCCGAGTTTATGTTTTACATGGCCACCAAGAGATTCTTACGCATCTTTCCCATTAGGCAGCACAGAAGACACTCCAGATAATATTCTTAGTAGAAATCAGTTAGGTAGGGAAAATAATTCAAAGTAGTAGTATTGGGGTGGTTTTTTTTTTTTTGTTTCTGTCTCTGTTAGTTCATTCCTTGTACTGTTAGCTCGAATTTCAGGTCTGAATCAAAGTAAGATCTCAAAGCAGATTTCATCTGAAACTGGAATTCATCTGTGTTGAAAAGCAGAAACCCAAAATCATGCAGTTTTCATTCTGACTGATAAGTCCCTTTAGATTGTCAGTAGCTCAGGGCAAGATGAGTGATTTGGCACACAGCGTCTGTATATATTTAGCCTGCTTGTTCAGACCAGGCTTGAGATTGGGTTTGTGCCTGAATTTACCACCCGTTTGCACAGCCAATGCACTAATCCTGTCCCACTGCGCTTCTTATCTCTGCGGTGCTGGGGTCAGTGAAAGGCTGGGACACGGGTGCAGGAGTAATAGCTCTGGTCTTTGCAGGAGTGAACTGAAGCAGATTGTGTCAGAGCATCCCTATTAAGCCTGTTGATGGCCATTTGCTCTTCCTTCCCATTCTGCTCCAGAATAAAGTCAAACAGATCAGGTTAAACTATGGGCAAAGGGTAGTGGGAAAGTGTTCACGTATAAATGGGTTGCCCTGGCTGGCAGATCATGATACCAAGGCCATCAGTTCTAGCACTTTTTGTCCTCTGTCTCCCTTTGGAGTCAAGAATTTTAAATTAAACCATCTGTGATTTACATTGATCTGGTGGGTTATACTGAAATGGAAAGGAGGACAAGGCCCCTGGGTGGGAGGCAAGTACAGTGCCCTTTACCTCTCCTCCAAAACACAATTTGTGCCCTAATCTCAACGAAGTAAGGGTAGGGCTACTGGATCAAAGTGCAGGTATCAGACACAAATTATACAGGTCAACCAGATCTTTTTTTCAGATGATGTATAATTACATAGCAATAATACACAGAAACACATAGAAATATATAGCTATCTGTTCTTTGAAGATGAACGTTCTACTCTGATGTAAATGTGGCATTTGTCACATTTGACTGTCATTTCTCATTATAGAACGCAGACATTGGATATCAGCTTCCTGGTTCAAAAGAAATGAAAAATAGATTCTGGCTATTTTAAGAGTCCACATGGGATATTTACTAATTTAAACCCTAAACTATATTACTAATGTAACATTATGTAGTTAAAAAACCAAATGAATTATGTTCAAAAACAAATCTACCCAGGAAATTATATTGATGTAACGATACAAGTCTGATTATGATGGTAAATTTTCTCATAGAAGCCCTTGGTATAATTTTTTATTTATGTATTTATGTAAACAAGTCCTGGAATAAAGGAACTTAAAAGCAGCACTCGAACAATACGCCTTTCCAGGAGTCCCAGACCACGTACACAAATGCCCACTTTCCAGATAACTCCATTTTATGCACAAATTGCCTCTAAACATAAAAAATGAAAGCTAAATTTGTGTTCTGCCATATGGCATGGTTTCTTTCTCCGAGCTATTCCTAGTAAAACCCAACAACAATACAATTATTCTTCAAAGGTCTGGGGCACAATCACCTCACATTAATATCAATACAAATTTTAACATTGAATTGTGACAAGAAAAAGTCTCTTAAACCTCTAAATTTTAATGTCTTCATCTGCTTCTAATACTGCTCATAGCAATTATCTAAATAATGAAGGAGCAAGAAGGGTGAATCTTTAAGGTCTAGAGAGTTACAGCAGTGCAAGAATGTTTTGGAAGTTGATATGCTCATGTTATGAGATAAAAAGCTCCGGAATTGAAAATTGCTGTATCTTCCTATATTTTTTTTGATGTTAAAATTGCAAAAAAGAATATCAGAAATGAGGGGGACTGGTAGACCATATTGACCATGAATAGCTTACCTAAAAAAACAGGAAGATAACTTTTAATAATGTGCTACTTACAGTACAGTCTAATCAGAACTTTCTTTTGTGAGACTTGGAAAATAAAAAATGGCTCATAATGAATCACACATTTCTTTATCTTTGTTTATAACCAGGAAAGTGATGCTATCAATGTAATATCTTTGGACTTTAAATCTACTCAGCCACTAGATAAATGGATTTGACATGTGCATAATCGGCTGCTAAGATTTACAGTGGACATTTATTAAAGGATTAGGGAGCAATGAAGCTGTTCATGGCTGTGCTACTACATATTTTATTGCATATTTACCAAAAAGGAATACATGAACATAGTGAGGATTTCAGCAACTTATATTAAAAATACTTTTTTTTTTTTTTCCTGATTCTTGCTTTGCTTTGGATGTTCTTACATGAACTGATTTTGGAAGCAGCACATTCTATTATGGTAGAGTTTAAATTGAACATCATAGCATCATAGAATGGTTTGGGTTGGAAGGGACCTTAAAGATCATTGAGTTC
The DNA here is from genome assembly GCA_033628505.1 of Tringa tobata. NCBI lineage: Eukaryota > Metazoa > Chordata > Aves > Charadriiformes > Scolopacidae > Tringa > Tringa tobata. The sequence goes on along the minus strand of JAHREE010000316.1, from coordinate 1,186,945 downwards.
CAATCCCCTGCCCTGGGCAGGGACACCTCCCACCAGACCAGGTTGCTCCAAGCCCCATCCAGCCTGGCCTTGAACCCCTCCAGGGATGGGGCAGCCACAGCTTCTCTGGGCAACCTGTTCCAGGCTCTCACCACCCTCACAGCAAAGAATTTCTTCCTGAGATCTCATCTAAATCTCCCCTCTTTCAGTTTAAAAGCATTATCCCTCGTCCTATGGTTCCATTTCCTGCTCAAGAGTCCCTCCCCATCTTTTCTGTAGCCCCCTTTAAGTACTGGAAGGCTGTTTAAGGTCTCCCCAGAGTCTCCTCTTCTCCAGGCTGAACAACCCCAGCTCTCTCAGCCTTTCTTCGTAGGGGAGGTGCTCCAGCCCTCTGATCATGTTTGTGGCCCTCTGCTGGACTCTATCCAACAGGTCCATGTCCTTCTTGTGCTGAAGACTCCAGAGGTGGGATCAGTACTCCAGGTCGGGTCTCACTAGAGTGGAGTAGAGGGGCAGAATCACCTCCCTTGCTCTGCTGGGCATGCTTCTTTTGATGCAGCCCAGGATGTAGTTGGCTTTCTGGGCTGCCAGTGCACACTGCCGGCTCACGTTGAGCTTGGACTAAAATATTTGCTTTGATTTGTATGCTTCCATACTTGAGGTATTTAATGTTTTAAAATAATTCAATATTCTGAGCTATGCACACAAAAAGATTTAGACACCTAAACGCTCCCACAAGCATCTCAGTCTGCACCATACTAAGCATCAAAGGATGAATTAATGTTTACACACTTTCTGGGGCAAGAAACTAAAGAATCATTCTTCTGCCTTATTTAGAAGTTTATCAGTCAGTCTTCAGCTATGACTGCTCATGGGTGCCTAGGCATTAGAGAAGGGGATGTTATCATCTTCTTTCCTGCAATACTCATGAGTTCCTCAGGAATTTGAGGTTCAGAGACTTCCTGAATTTAGTAATGTTTTGCATTCAATAGTTCTTGATGGGTATTTTTTCTTACGGTCATTTTTTTTTTAAACCTCTGAAAGGTTTCAGCACTCAAACATTCACTGGTAAATCATTTCACAGATTAAATAGGTACTGTATCAAGGAGTATTTTCTTTCATTAATTTTTAACCTTATGTTAGTTTTATTTGACGCTTTCTACTTTTTCTTTTGGAGGAGACTCCTATTTGCTTTTTCCATGTCTCCTTCAATTTTACGGACCTTCATCATATTCCCTGCTCATCTCTCCCTTTTCTATGTTGAAAACTATTAAATCACCTATTTTTTCATCATACTAAAGCCATATCATATCTTTGAACATCGTTTCCAGCCTTCTCTGCATCTTTTCCATTTATTAATTTTTTTTTGAAATAGAAAGACTAGAACTGAACAAGTATTCAAGATTCAGACGTACCATAGATTTGACTATGGCACAACAAGGCTTTCTCTTTTGATTTTGATTCTTTCTTAAATAGTTCTTGGCCTTCTATTTGCTTTCTCAATAATTATTGATAATTTACTTGACACTTTCTGGAATTCATTGTTATAAATCCAAATCTCAGTCACAAATAGTAATAATCAGTTTAGATCACTTTACTATATAGATAAAGTAGGAATGTCTTTTTATGTAAATTTAAATAGGAAATGGTAGGAAATGGCAGTAACAACAAATTTCACTGAAAATATTGAGAAGTGTTAAGTTAAAGCTTAGGCTTCTGGGTAGTTGAGAGAATTTTGTGGCAGGGTCTGAAATTGAAGGAAGAGAAGCAATCACTGTTGTGGGAGTGAGCTGGCAGCTCATTAATTGTAAATTAATTTCTTTATTTAACAGCTTATGAGCAATGTTCATCACATTAGTGTCTGAGTTCTTATAACCAGCAGTGGATTTATCCTCAGATCACCTGAGTTACATTAGAAGTATTATTTCCTTTAATTTACTGGGGCACAAAGAAGACAAGTAGATCTTGCTTAATTTAGCACCTATGTAAACCCCTATTAGTGAGAAATTCAGATCTTAATAGCATCCATCCCCATCAAACACATAATTAAAGATGTTAAAGAATAGTATTGTGCATAAAGATATTTCTTTGGTGAGACCAAATGATAAGGATTTTTTTAAATAACCTCAGCCGATCAACCTTCAGTCTCATGACATTGTGATTCTGGAGTATAATTCTAACACAGAAATTGAATTGTTTATTATTAATAATGTCCACATTTTAATGACCTACGTTTTCCCTCATTGTTGTTGAGGAAAAGTTGACAAAACTTAATCATTACCCTATATTTTTTAAAAACACAAACCCCTACATACACAAAAGCCCAGTAAATTTCGTTCGTTTAAATGTGCAATATCTTAGAGCTGTAAAATATTATTTTTTAAAGTATAGTTTCCCTTCAGAGGGGAAACTGAGTGTGTCCACACTGAAACTGTGCAGGTGACCTTCAATCCACACCAGAAGATCACCAGCAAAGAGCAAGAGATGTACTAAAATGCGTAATGCTTGCTCAGCTGCTGACACCAATATCAGGACTGCCAATCACCATGATAGTCCTTGTTATCTGACCCATTCCTGACCACTGAAATGAAGCCACCAGTTTATAAACAACTGAAACACTATTAGATGATAACAAATTTTGTCTAATAATATAGTACTTAGCAGTTATACATGGCCCTTTTCATTATATGAGTGCTTTACTAACTTCAAGAAGAGGCTAGAATTGGACCAATAACTTAAAGCTTGAAAGTTCTTTTCGCTGAAAATAAATTTTGAAAAGGAAAATCAAGGAGCACTAAAATAAATTAAGAAAGGGCAAGGTGCTAATGGAATGAAGGTAACATTTCTTTTTACAGAATACAAACTAAAGACAGTGAAGGGATCAAAACCAAGAATTGCCTGATGGTGAGAACACACAATTGAAATACTCTGTCTCACTTGCTATTTATTTGCTACCTTATTGTCTGATTTTAAACAAAACTGTGCTCAGATTTGAGTCTACTCACCTTGAGACAGAAAGATCTTGCCATCTTCATATTTGCAGAAGGGACATGATCTGTGTGCCTCTTATGTTTACAGTGGGACCAGGACTGCATTTTGAAATAGGTCATGTTAAAATAAAATTTAATATCGGTGCTCCAAACCAGAAAAATGGGGTAGCAAAAATATTTATATTTCAAAAAGTTATTTCTGACTTGTAGTGATGAAATTACAGTAAGACTTTTTATAAAGTTACATTCTTCTTGTATATGGTAATTGTCTAATAATAATAAAAAAACAATAATAAGTTCGTTATTTTCTTCACACATCATAAGAGGTGCCATGCTATTTTGTTTCTGTTGGAAATTGGGAATTTCTAGAGGTAAATTACTGGAGAACAATTTCATCTGTGGAAGTAATTAGGAAGTCCATGAAACATGATCATTTCACCTGTGGAAGAACTGATGGAGGCATATAAAATCTTTCTAAAAGGTACTGCTAATATTCAACAGAGTTGTTGGAAGTCCAGCAGAGAGAATAAAGAGGAATGGTTGGGAATACACAAGGAGGAAAATTTGGAGCATTTTTCATATACAGTGGTGTTTTCAGCAGTGAAGGCTGGGATAGTTAATAACTTCATGGAAACCTATGGGAAATGGAGTATATGTAAGTAAATGAGCTTTTAATAAGACAGATGATTGTAATTCTCATACAAATCATGGTCCTCTCATTACATGAATGACATTGGAAAAATTAGAGGGCATTTCAGCAAAGCCAACTAGAATAAGTCAATAATTGGAGAATACATCTTATGGAGAAAGTGCTAGGGAGCTTACTTTAAAAAAGACATAATATTTTTTTTCTGCAAGGTGTTGGATTGCTCTGGAGCAATAATGAGTACACCAAAGTCAACAGAAACTGAGATGTTGAGAAGCTGGAAAGACAGAATCTATCTGGCTTCATCTGCCAACACTTGGGAGGCAGTGTGTACCATACGTGAGTATGCGTATCAATTCCTTTTATTCCAATTCCAAATTAAAAATAGTGTGTAAATAAGATACTAGGTGCCTGAACATTGGTCCTTATTATGGCTACAAGTTTCAATCTATTTTCCATCCATGAAAAGGATGAAAGGTGATTTCTTTTTTTCCCTAAAGTACTCAAATATCTGTCCAAGACCCAGTGTCTAATGCAAAAATATACTGGATAGACCTCACTGGAAATTTGTCCTCAGAATATTTTTTCTAGGAAAAGGACGTGTTCAGCAAAGAAACTGAAGTTTTCATGTGAATGCTTCATAGAACTGAGCTGGAAATAAGATCTTCTCCAGGCTGGATTGCTGATTATAACACTCGATAGAATTCAAAGCCATCCTTTGCCTTATCCCACCTCTTCCTGACTCAGGTTAATAGTCACAGCCTGTTTTTCAAACCATTCCTGGCAGGTGCCCTAAAGCCTCCTTTCCTCCAGCCCAGGTCATCAGCAATTCTGAGATGCTGATTCTTCTACTACAAGGTTTCTGAAAGCTAAGGTTTTGCACAAACCCAACTTCTGCCTTAACTTTTTGCTGGCTAATCACCAGATCCAAGCGAAGGAAGGTGCTTCTGGGTTTATTCAGCGTCCGTGTCTTTCACCAGAAGTATGTGTGACCCCAAGTGCTCATAATGCAACATTTTCTTCTGTTGCTATGTTTGTCTGTAAAAGTGAGGGAAAACTTCAGAACTCGTTTAGGAGTTTTCATTTTTAGACAGCTATTGACAAAGATGGCCATATAAAATAGCAGACTTCATACAAAGTGGTGCAAAATAACAATTGGTGCAACTAAATGACACAAAACCCAAAGCTCTCACACACTGTAGGAAAGAAGTGAAAACCAGAAATGGTTTATTTTGTCTGTTTTGTTTTTTTTTTTTTAAACAGAGCTGATGCAACAGATCATGCTCTAGAGCACTTTGCTCAGTGCCAGAGCTACAAAAAATAGAAAGGGATTCATGTTAATTTTAAGCCTCCAGGTTCTTACTCCTGGGGAACTACACTCACCAATGATTAATTCAGAAGCTTGGCAGACAGTAGTGCTTTGCCTGCAACTGTGCCAATGGGAATTACTCAAGCATAGAGACTAATCTCAGATAAAGAAGCTGTGAGGAAAAGTCACAGACAGAAGGCAGTGTTCAATATTTGCCTTTTAGGAACATAACAGGCGAATTCTTAGTTCTTGTCACTTAGCTAACACATCACAACATGAGTAAAGAACATATATATCCACACCATCACTTTCCTTCACATCATGATGTTAGGGGGGGGTTTTATGGTTAAAAAAAAAAGAGTAAGTTATATTTCTATGCAACATACTGTCTATACCACAGAAGACTATTTTTTAGAGTTATATCCTCAGTGGTGGAAATTGGCATTTTCTATGGAGCTATGATGATAACTTTTGTTCATGGCATGGCCTCTTTTTAAAAGGTTGTATTCAAATAGCCAAAAGAATGAGAGCATTACACAAGGTGTTTCCTAGCAGAGGGTTAACAGAGTTCAAGCTGATTACAGTGCATTCATTCCATCTGGAAAATGTTTCCTCTAGCTGTTCCTGCAAGAAAGGGAAGGAGCACAGAAGCACAGAACCACAGAAGCAGAACTCAGCGTGAGAAGGAAGTTTTTGAATTTTCTTGCATTCTGGAGAGCATGTAGGTTAATCGCCGTCTTAAGATGTTGGGCAGGTAGCACAGACAGACTGAAGCACGGAGGTCAGAGGTGACTTCACCCTGTGTGAGCTGAGTGTAAAGGAAAGCAGCAATAACATCTGAAAAATTAGGTTAAAGTGCCCAGTTATAGCATGCATTGCTACAATTTTAAGGAGGAAAGGAAGTTAGAGAAGTGGGTAGAGCTACTAACTGTTTGTCTCTTCATGTGTTTTCAGAGAACATACACACTTATGAAGTTAGAAAACAACTTCCTCACAGCGTTACTATCAAGGTGCCTTTTGATTCTAGTTGCCCCAATCCTCTGTGGTTGCTTTCTGCGGCGCTTTAAACAGATTTGTGTGTGTGTGTGTGACTCTGTTATTAGAGAAACCTCTGGTTTTTTAGATTCTTTTTGCCTGCTTTAGATCTTTGGGAAGATAGTTCAAAGCTGTCAATCCCTTTAAGGGAGGAATTTAGAAAGGTAAAAGAAAAAAGCAACATACCCACAGAGTGACAGGAAGTAAGGAGATGTCAGGACTCTTCCTTGAATCATACAAGGCACAGATAATTCAGAACACCTGCTATTTACTGCGGGATAAGACAAGTAATTAGGTACATATCCATGTGTAATTTTGCAACGTGGGAATTCACTCACTGTTCTTTGTGACTTCTAAAAACGTCCTGAAAGCTTCTCGTGGTGGTTGACAGTACTCCTTCCAGTTCAGTCCGTACTGGCTGTGCCTATACATTATGTCATTCAACCAACAGGGAAGCCTTTGTATGTGAAATTGGACCAAAGCCTTAGTAACTCTGAGGTCTGACAAGTAGGGCTCCAGTGCTTACTGGAATATCCTATTCCCACAATTCTCAGTGCTCACTTAGTCTATTTTACATGATCCCATTAACTTTTAGCAGATCTCTTCTACAAGGCATGTTGAAACAGTGTATTTTCCCAAAGGTCAGAAGAACAACGCCAGATATATTGAGAGAGTAATCAATAAATACGTCTTTTCTCTGCAGTAATGTTTAGCACTTCAGGGCATGGATGGAATGCTTTACCATAAAAATAGAAATTTAGTTGTTTTTCCAAGCATGGTATTTTCAGGTTTGCTTACTATGCAACTGTTTCTCACTGACGTGTCAGTGCTTAAACACTCACTTCTTCATAACTTTTTAAGACTTTCCTTAGTAACATACAACACTTAATGACTGAAAGTAATTTTTAAAGAATGGCTTAATAAACTGTGTCATTTTGACAAAAGGAAAGAGGGACAACTTTCCTTGTTTCTACCTAAAGCGATTAGGATCAAAACTAATTTTCAGTATTTGTAATGTTCATAATTCAGTATGTACAGACTATTTTTGGATTAATACAATTTTAAAACGTTAATAGGAGAAAACTGTGGCTTTGCTAGGGATTATTATGCTAAAAATACTCCAGTTCTGATTCTCCGTAGTACCTTGAGAACCTACTGGCATGCTCTCCTCTTTTGCATAAGCAGAAAGCCTAGCCTGCAGCACTTTTATTTCCTTTTGCCATTATCACAAAAGTGTAGCTACTCTCATGAAGTACATTTGTTGCAGAAACATGACTGAAAACCTTCCCTGACATCTCATCCTAAATTATTACTTGCTTTCTACAGCGGATGTTCTCACAGCCTGTGAGACTTCTTGTTTGGGGAGAAACATTTGGGGAGAGAGATTTAAGAGTCTGATATAAAGGTGATCATAGATAGGAGTGAAATGGTGGGGAGGAATATTAGAGTTTCAAGATAGTCAGAGATGAAGAGCAAAAATATCTTCTCTCTTTTTTAGGAAGAGGCTTAGGCATTTCATTCTATGTCTGGAATGAAGCTACTGTGGTAAGCACAGGGATGATGAATGTTATACTACAGATAGTAGCTGCTGGTTATCTTTTAAATATCACTGAGTTTGTGTAAACCTCTTCAAAAGTTTCGAAAGAACATATCTACAGGATCTTCAATTATCTTCTTTGGGGAGACTTTCACTCTTTTCTGTACAAACTGCCTGGTTCGGCACATTTAAGGCAATAGCAGTAAGTTAAATATTCTACAAAGTGTCACAGCTCCATTGTTTTATACGAGATCATCAAGGAGTGAATGACCACACTGTTTCTGGTTAAGACCAAGGCGCATCGGCAGAGCAATGTGAGAGCCCAGGCTCAATACAACAGAGCAAAGACAGCAGTGTTTTGGCAGCATTTTTGGTAAGAAACCAGTCAGGTGATTGGCAACTTGTGCACTTGCATGCAAAAAAAAAAAAAAAAAAAAAAAAGCCGCCTTCTTCCTGTAGTATCTTAGGAATAGAATAGAATAGAATAAAATAGAATAGAATAGAATAGAATAGAATAGAAAGAATAGACTAGAAGAGGAGACCAAGATGAGGTAGTACCTTAAAAGCAGCAAAAAGTCCTGAAAGAGAAGTACATAATCATACAAGTAGTAGTAATTATAGAGCTCCATTTTTGCCTGTATTTCAGGCTGTTTTGAGACCATTTATATTTGTATATAATAAAAATATTATATACTATTTATAATGTGCCTAAAGCATCGTAATTTTTAACTCTTTTTACAAGGAGTCCTATGGAAAAGACAAGGGTTGATGGGTACAAGTTCCTCCTGGGGATATTCCAATTTGTCACAAGAGGAAAAAGTTTTCACAATGAGAGCAATCAGCTTTTGGAATAATCTTCCCAGAGAAGTGATGGATTCCCCATCATTGAACACATTTAAGATTCAGCTGGACAGGCTGTTGGGCCATCTTCTCTAGACCATGCTTTGGCCATGGAAGGTTGGACCAGGTGAACCTTGAGGTCCTTTCCAACCTGATATTCTATGATTCTATGAAAGTACTGATTCTTGAATCTGAAAACTTCAGCAAGAGAGGCTAGGGACCCAAATCCTCCTGTGTGAGTGAGTTTGACAGAAAGGAAAGGGGCACTCCTTTGGCACCAGGGTTCCTAAACCTAAAGCCTGGGTATGAGCCAGCCCTTTAGACCCATCCCCCTCAGATCTGGCTCAGAAGCTCCCAAGAAAACAGGCGAGTGCAGTCAGGTGTTGACAGGTTTTTGGCAGGCAAGATTTCTTCAGAGCCTTCCTGACTTTCTGTCAGGATTTTAGTAATGTTGAAAACTCTTGTAAATATTTGATTTTGAGGAATTTGCATTCTCCAACAGAAGAGTTTTCAGCTGCAGAATTTCTGTCAGGTTCTATCAAACTTCTCTGTAGTCGGCACATTTGAACTACCATCAGCTCTCCTGCTAGTTCTGACATATATGGCTCAACTCAGTGCTATGAAGTACTTCATTTTTACTAACATGGATTTTGTTCCTTTACAGTGAGAGACGGTAACGTGCCATTTAAAAATCACAGTCTCTTCTAACTCACAGTGTAGCTCTGTTCAGTTTAAGTGCACATCACTCCATTCACCATTACCCACCAGGAGTGGACTGGGACATCAATCACAATTATTTGATTTTCTCAGGTGACAAAACCCAGGCGGATATATTTTCTTGCAAAACATAATTATTATCTGCAAACGTTCATATTGTTTGTTAGTGTGGTTTGAAAATACAGCGACAACAACCTGGCATTGAAATAAATTTAATTTTATTTCTAATTAAGCAGAAATGAATACTCAAATTCAATAAAACCAAGGAGTAACTAGGGGATTGAGTGAGTTACCTTTTTCTATTATACTATAATCATGTTATATAGAGAGGCTTTCATGACCTTTAGAGCCACTTCAGAATCTAATAAACAGCATCAGGCCCAACTCTGTCAGCAGCAAAGATTTTTATCAAGATAGTACTGCCACTGTACTGGGCTTTTGTGCCATTTTATGTCATTTTTGTCTAATCTAGAATTTTAAAATGTTCTAACATTTATTTTTATATCATATATTAAGCTGTTGCTTAGTGAGATAACTGCAACGTTCAATATATATATAGTGCATGGACTTGTGCCACTAACCTCATCTTGTTTCCATGGTTTTCTGTTGTTCTCCATGTATCTAGTCTGTTTTTAAATCGTGTTTTATACATATCTTTGGGAGGAGGTATTATCAAGTAATCACAAACAGGCACTGAGAGCTGGGACCTTAAGATTATATTGCTAGCTGTTCAACTGGGAACAGTAGTTAAAACAAAAGACTGACAATCTGGATTCAGGGAGTCTATTTATGCTTCTGTCACCAATGCATTATATGAACTGAGGCAAATCATTATAAAATTGCATAAAAAAAATTATCTCAAAAGACTTCTGCAGAGACACAGACAAAAAGCTATTTTTTCATGCCCGTTTCTGATGAAGATTTTTTTTTTGTAGAAACTGTTCTTTGAAAATACTTGGTTTTCATTTGTTTGGTAAAAAGAAAATCCAAATGGCCTTTAGGGCCAAAACATTGATTTGAAACGGAAAAAAAATATTGTTGTTTTTTTTTCTCAGTAAAGCAACATTTTCAGAAAAAAATAAATTGAACAAAGCATTTTCTGGTGGGAAACATTTTTGAATAAAATTTTATCAGTTCTGGTACTATATATCTGAGATATCTTCCCAAAACAGGCACCCTGAAATAAAATGCACGCAGGTGGGGGATGGGACAACCCATCTTTCTAAATGATGCCAGAGGTGAATCTGGCTGCTGTTGTTACCTCAGTTCACTGCCTAGAGAAAGAAAAACGTTGATGGTCCAGCTGCTCTCTAATTTTGTCTCTACTCACTTTCAAAATTGTTATAATATTTCTGTCCAGTTTACATAAAGTTGAAAACAACCAACAAACATTTGTAGATATTGTATAATAAGAAGTCAGATATTTAATTTCCTATTGGGCAAACAGTTTTGAAATATTAGAAAAATGTAAGTCCACAATTAAATTTCTCTTAAATAAGGTTCTCATTGAGAACATGACAAAAAAAAAATCTGCTAAAATTAACAATCAAGTGTTCAGGAGATTTCTCCTTTTTTTTTTTTTCAGCTTTACCCATTATAGTTGTGCATTTTTATTTTACTACCTTTACCTGATATTTCTGGATAGATTGCATTCCATCAGTGATTGCTACCTGTAATGTCACTGACATAGCACTTCTTTTCCAGAATTGAAATAATGCAGCCATTGACATTTTAAATGATAAGAAAAAGTGAAAAAGGTTTAAAGGGAAGAGTTTTCATATATTTCTGTATCTGAGCCTGTAATCCTGGCCTACACCGTTGGGACAGATATCAGTGCATGACATCTAGTGGTAGATGAAAGAGATCCATCAATCTCTGCTATCAAGGAAAGGTTCTTAAATTACCGCATTCGCACGTACCCAGCAGAAGGGAAAATTATTCTTATCTAAAACTAGGTGATCATATAAGACAAATTTATTCTTTATGCATCCCTGGACAATACATCCAGATATACTCACAGTCTGTTTTCTATTTTAAGGAATAGGCTTTATTTTCATCATAACGTTCTTTTTCCATGGAAGAAATTCTGAGAGTCCTTCATTTCAATATGTTAAAGAATTTTTAAGCAATAATCATAGAATGATTAATTAAGAGTAATATATAGAAAATAAGGGTTATATAATAATGAGAAAGCTTTTTTTTTTTTTTTTTTTTTTTTGTAAGCAGTAAAATATTCTGAGATGTTCTAGGTAAACACTGCTGTCCTCTATTTTCCATAGAGGTATTCTAGACTTCCTTGACCTCCTAATACCTACATGATATTCTCCACTGTGAATTATAGCTGGAATTTCAACTAGATTGAGGAAGAATAATAAACAAATAACACTGAAGTGTTCCTCCAACTTTAGACTGAAGTTTATTTGGAAAGATAGAGTAACTGTGTACAAAGTATTTACTCTGGGGATACATGAAGCTTTTCATGTCTCCAATCTACCAAACTACAGTTTTAAAAACAAGATAGTTCTTTCCAAGTTTACAGCATGCTCAGGCACCGTACTGGGTCAGAGCCTACATGTTTCACAACACTAGAGATTCCATTTCAAGTTGTTAGTCAGTGTTCTCAGCAGAGGGAAATGTTTTAGGTTTCTGAATTCCCTTCACTACCTTTTTCGTTTCTCCCTCCCCTCCACTTTCTTTTTCACTCCTGGCTAACACTGTGCTTTGATGTTTCTTTTCATAACTACTTTTCCTGACAAATCGGCACTTTATTAAGAATTTTTTTTCCAGATTTTTTCCTAAACATAAGAAAACTTCCCTGATTAAAAAAAAAAAAAAACAAAACACAAAACCCCCCCAAAAAACCAAAACCAAACCAAAAATCAAACCAAAAAATAAAGCAAAACCAAACACCAAAAAAACCCAAAACAAAACACAAAAATCCCCAAACTAAAATCAAAATCCAAACTTGTTTCTCAAGCCTACAGCAAGAATGGTGACACTACAAGTTCCAAGTAGGGAAGGTAGAATAATGTTTTATCTGGACAAAATAAGATACAAGCTCATAAGGCACTGGATTGTCTTATTTGAAATGAGTTTCCAGGTGAGTTCACCCGATAACAGAATGTTCAATGGAAATTCTCAGCCCAAATTATTGAAAGCAGCAAAAGTATCAACAACTGAAAACAAGATTGTTGTAAAAGAAATTCTTAAGCAACTTTGACTGGATAGTGCATACCTTCATTCCCAGCCATGCAGTGCTAAATCAGCCACTACACCTGTTTCCATTCATTTCTCTACTATAAAATGCATTTAAATTCTTTCAAATTTATCATATTTGGAAAGTAGTGTATCAACATATGGGGTGTCAATGATGTTTTTTTTCCTTTGGACATTTGCATGCTAATCCTGGTTTAACCTGATGTATTAAAACAACAATAAGATAGAAAATGTTTGTAAGGGAATGCCCAGTCCTGGAGATGTACTGGCTGCTTTCCATCAAGGATAATGAAGCCAAGAGCAAGAGAGGTTTAGCAGGTACAAGAGGCTTTTGGCATCCTGACCCTGTGTATGAAAAGGAGTGGAAAATCAGGGCTGAGCTGGGTTGACAAAGGGAAGCAGTTGAGGCTCAGTTGATATTCAAACAAATGTCTACATAAATAGGTATGGGCATGAATCTGAATTATCATTCTGAACTCTAGCTCCTGTATCATATGGCAGTAATAACCATTAACCATTTCTAAGGTCTGAATACAAAGTTCACCCATTCAACGTAATGGCAAAGACATGACAGGGGCAGAACACAGCACATAAAGAACATAAACGATCTGTAAAAGGACAGCGCAGAAAGGAATTTCTACTGAGCCTCCTTCAGTAACAGTGACCTTTGCAGTCCTTAGTTTCACTGAGAGTTCATGCAGTTGTTAAAGGAATATTATAGAAATATTTGTTACATAATGTGAAACAATGGGACAGAATGAGTTGCTTTTTGTAGACAGTAATGTCCAATTCAGCTGCAGTGAGTCTTTTGACTCAGGCTTTTGCTGGTGCCTCTGCAAGACAAGGCACTAAAAACGTCCTATGGCGCCCTGTTTAGAAAGGGCTGAACACAATAAACATAGTCAAAAGATGCTTGACCTTTTGTACAGAGCTACTGTTGGAACTGTTGCCATCACCCATTTGTAAGATGGGGAATTGCAGCAAGACTGGGTAGAGGAGAACAAAGTGGTTCACCCCGCTTATGAGATCGGCCAGAAAATGCTTGTTCCTGAAGTTCTCCCCAATTTTCCTTCCTTGATCCACCCCCTCACACACACTCACATATACGGTCTCTCTCTGGCTGTCTCCACGGTAACAGCAGCATCAGGATTTTGCTGCTGCTGCTGCCTGGTTTGGAAGCTGCCTTTGTTCAGGGAACCTCTCCCCCAGTCCTGCTGGTGCTTGGATGCAGCAGCATCACCCGCCGGAGACTCTGCCCGTATCCAAAGGGCTGCTGGCTGTTAGACACGCTTGGCTGTGGTACCCCACATGCGATGCTATTTCTTCTGGCCGTGGGTGGTTTATGCTGACAAGGTGCTAAAGTGCTTTGTAACATTTGTACACTAGGCAGAGGGACTAAGTTTATTTGTGCAGGGAGCTGCCAACTCAGGACAAAATGGTATTATGATTCCCTAGAAACAGGAGGAGTGCCCTGGTTTTGGAACTTGGAGAAGAGGTATCTTCCTACTAAAGGTGTTGCAGTTTTTGGTGTTTCCAGGTGTCACCGAAATCAGGAATAAACACCTTAACACCAATGTAGTCTTAAGAAGCAGGCATTCTTTTAATTCAGTGCCAGGGACATGGAGAATCTCTCCACCCAACATGTCCACCGAATGCCAGATTCACTGAATTTTCACTGAATTTTTTTCACTGAATTTTTGGAGTTGGAAGGGACCATAGAGATCATCTAGTCCAACTCCCCTGCTGAAGCAGGATTGCCTAGAGCATGTTAGAGCATCTTACTCAGGACTGCATCCAGGCGGGTCTTGAAAATCTCCAGAGAAGGGGACTCCACGACCTCCCTGGGCAGCCTGTTCCAGGGCTCTGGCACCCTCAATGTGAAGAAGTTTTTCCTCATATTGGAGTGGAACCTCCTATGTTCCAACTTGTGCCTGTTGCCCCTTGTCCTCTCACTGGCAACCACTGAAAAGAGTCTGGCTCCCTCCTCCTTCAACCCACCCTTTAGATACTTATAGGCATTGATAAGGTCTCCCCTCAGCCTTCTCCAGGCTAAAGAGTGCCAGTTCTCTGTCTTTCTTCATAAGGGAGATGCTCCAATCCTTGAATCATCTTCGTTGCTCTTCGCTGGACTCTATCCAGCAGTTCCCTGACGCTCTTGAACTGGGGAGCCCAGAACTGGACGCAGTATATTCCAGTTGTGGCCTCACCAGTGCAGACTAGAGGGGGAGAATGACTTCCCTTGACCTACTGGCCACACTCTTCCCTACGCAGCCCAGGATTCCATTGGCCTTCCTGGCCACAAGAGCACACTGCTTGCTCATTGTCATTGTGCTGTCTACCAGGACCCCCAGGTCTTTCTCTTCGGAACTTGTCTCCAGCAGGTCCGCATCTCTTCACAGAGACTTATATCCATACAGAATATGCATAGTCATTACATTTCCCAGAATTCATTACAATATTCATATCACCCTGGAACACGCGCATTAATTCCATTAGGGGTTGCGTGGAGGGTCTTGGTGGTCCCTAGTAGTGTTCAGTGGTCACACAGGAGTGAGCTCTGTCATGCTCTTTGACCACCACGGCTGATAACTCTTTGCGTGGACTGGGAAAGATATATGCAGAAGCTTTTTGCAACTCCTCTATTTATTTTGCAAGTTTGTGAACAAGCTCTTTCTGATGGTATTCTTCACTGCTTGTTCTTGCTTGTAACTGTGAAAGGCACCCTTAATCCTTTTAGTTACACATTTACACACCCGCTAGACTCTTAGTTCCTGATTGTAACACAGGCAGTAGCCATGCTACTCACTATGCTAGCACAAATCCCCCAAGGTACAAAAGCCAACTCAGGCACTGTGAAAGTCAAAGGTACAGAGGGTAAGCCAGAATCTTGCCCACTTTAGGCTTTTGGTGGAAGAGGAAGGAGCTAAACAGATATGGAGGAGGAGAAAGTCCTCTGTTCCACTGACTCTCATGAAAGCTGATGAGAACTCTTCTTACGATCTGCTAGTAAGCACCTTTCTGAGTTGGGAACGAGAGGTCTGGTGGCAAGTATCACATTTATAAAAAGATCAGGATTAAAGTTCTTCATGGAAGACACACAAAGAAAGAAATCCATCATGTTCCATATTTTTTAACAACACTGAGCACCAATGTGTACCAGATGAAGGTCAATAATTTTTGTGCTAGATACTCCTCTTACACAACCAATTTTTGCTCAGTGGTGTTATATTAGCTATTATGTTAGCTAGACAGTTATGTAATTAACATTATATCAGTGCTGTTGTATTAGCTTTAATTAAGAAGATCTTTTTTTTTCTTTGTAATGTGATACCTTATAAAAAGAAAGAAAATCAGAACTGTTACACAATGGAAAGTTGACCACGCACCTGGAAATAGGATATGCTTGAATCTGTTTCCCTATAGGGTTTTTAAGGCTTGTAACTTGAAGAAGCAGAACAAGAACACTGGATCTCAAACACTGGATCTTAGAACTTGAGTGAT
Organism: Tringa tobata; assembly: GCA_033628505.1. Taxonomy (NCBI): domain Eukaryota; kingdom Metazoa; phylum Chordata; class Aves; order Charadriiformes; family Scolopacidae; genus Tringa; species Tringa tobata. The sequence goes on along the minus strand of JAHREE010000316.1, from coordinate 1,171,175 downwards.
GCTAGCCAGAATTCCAAATTCTATGTTTATGACATAATAATAATAGCAATAATAATAACAACATTTTTCATTCATAACTTCTGTATAACATTTTGTCCTACAGCTGTGTATCCACAGTCATCACTGAAATAAATTTACCTCTGCGAGAGATGTTAGCAAACAAACAGACCAGGGAAAATCAGCATGCAGCACAGCTAGGGAGAGGAAGACAAATTCTGGTCAAGGACTCAGGGACAAATCCTGCTGACAGTGAAATTGCCGTAGGCTCTTTAATGTCCGTGCAGCACAGAAAGACCAATGCATAGTAAATGTCATGGCATTCCATTTATTTGCTCTTTATATACTGTTTAAATGCTTCCCATAAAACACAGTCCTTCCAATAGAGCTCTTCCTCATTCACCATTCTAGTGCAGAGACTCCATTTTTTGTCTGCATGTTAATTGTCCACATCAGTCTTTTGCCTATTTCTTTCACATATACCTTTGGATTTTTTTTAACTGTTTTATGAAAGATGCTCATGTCCAGTCAGTCAGCAAAGGCCACTAACTTGACAATTCACTACCCCTGTTCCTCTTTTTCTTCCCTATTTCTGCTACGATACCTATTTTTGAAAGCAAGGTAGGAAACACTTGTTTGGTGCTTAAAGAGCTAGATCAATATTTCATATTCATATGTTCAAAATAAGATTTGTCTCAAAATCTTCAAATCATAGCTGTTTATTTGAGCATATGTTTCTATCAGTGTTAAATCTCTCTTGCCTATTTTGTCCACTTATTCACATTTGTGCTTTTCTTCACTTGCATGTTATCATCAGAGTCAAATGATATTTAGTAAGATTATAATCCTATTGAGTCCCAATCCCTAGGAAGGCATTAGGGTGTAAATACATTTAAAAAATCATCATGACGGTTGATTCAATGTATGGATAGTGAAGGATTTTTTTATTACCGTTTTTCTTTGTTTAGCTTTTTTTTTTTTTTTTTGACCTGTGGCTTTTTACGGATCAGCTCATTAAAGAAATATCTCTCAAGATTAAATTCCATATTGCAAAACCAGCTGAGTTTTGAGGAAATAAATTCAAACAAAAAGCAGAGAGCAAGAGAGACAGACTTCACTGATGTGGGCCCACTGGGAGGTGGCTGGGCTGTGAACAGGAAGGCAGTAAGCCTGGATTGTGGCATGAAAGAAAGAAGTAAAATCTAAAAGGGAAAATAAAAAAAAGAAAGGAAGAAAAAAAAAAAAAAGCAAGAACCCCTGCAGCCATTGCATTTGACTTTCTAATAATGTCAGTCTCGGAGGAGAGCAGAAATGGAAATGAGAAAGGGTGCACTTGTGATGCAGTCATTCTTGCTGTCACCGCCTTTATGGCTTTTCAGCAGGCCACAAAAGGCCAACACACTAGAATATGAATGAGGTACAATCATGGCCCTACCAAGTAAGTAGGAGGCATCAGACCTCCCTGTTTGGGTCCTAATAGCTTTTTCCAGCTCAGTAATCTCTCACTGTAAAGGAAAAAAGAGACAAGACAAACAAACAAAAAATTATCTTCCCTCCCCATACCCTGTCTCTGCCAGCTTCCATCTGCTTATTGTTCTGAAGGGCTTCAGAGAACTGAAAGATTTAATAGTTGACAGGGATTTGGTGAAGTAAACCCTTCTTGGGGTGAGTTTTATTCCCCTCCACTAGACTTCCAGATTAAATATGCAATATTGTTATTCAGTTATGTGTGGAAAGATCTGACAGATAGGCTTGCGGAAAAAAGGGCTTAAAGGGACACAGAATTTAAACAATGGCTGTTTTCCCCAGTAATCATGTATCTGAAATTCCTTAGCAGAAAGGTGAGGTATAGTGCGTGGACGTATTTTAGTTGATGCCACCAGTGCATAGAAACTGTATCTACTCCTCCTTTCTGAACAATTATACTAAAGACACCTTTCACTGATTTCAGCTGTGATCTAAGCACATTTCCAGCCCCATATTTAAGCTTCTGATACATTGTTCTGCCTTTTTCAGGAGCTGCCTTGGTTTCAGCAACTGTAAAATGTAACAACAGGAAAATTCAGATGACAGAGGAGCTTTTTGCTACTCAGTAGACCACTGTGCAGGGTACCTCAAGTAGACTCCCCCCGAAGCAGTAGCGTAGCCACAGGCTGAAATAATCTTACTCATGAAGATTATACTGTTTTGATTGAGTTAGAGAAAATTGTTCATCCTGTTTAAATGTACATTGTACCATATAAATTTGCCTGTTTAGTTGCAGATAGCTCAGGGGTACATACAGGCTCTGTTCTCCATGTTCTGAGGTGGTATGGAGGTATACAGCATTGACTGGGGTCCCAGTTCAAGAAAGACAGGGAACTACTGGAGAGAGTCCAGTGGAGACTACAAAGATGCTCAGGGACTGGAGCTCCTCTGATGAGGAAAAGCTGAGGGACCTGGGGCTGTTCAGCCTGGAGAAGAGAAAGCTGAGAGGGGGTCGCATCAAATATCTAAAGGGCGGGTGTCAAGAGGATGGGGCTAAACTCTTCTCAGTGGTGTCTGGTGAAAGGACAAAGGGTAACAAGCACAAACTGGAACATGGGAAATTCCTTCTCAACATGAGGAGAAACTTTAAGGATGCCAGAGCCCTGGAAGAGGCTTCCTGGAGAGGGTGTGGGAGAGGGTCAAAACTCACCTGGGTGTGGGACTTGTGCAACCTGCTCTGGGTGAACCTGCTTTGGCACAGGGTTGGGTTAGATGATCTCCAGAGGTCCCTTCCAGCCCCTACCATTTCGTGATCTGTGATCTGTGATCTGTGTCTCCATAGACAACCAGGCATCCTCTGCCGGCAGTACTAACTCAGGAAGTGTGGAAGCAGGCTGAGCTGTAGTCCACATGCTCCTGTTGACAGCAAGATAATTGCATACTAATTGCAAAATTAGTTAATTAATGCTGTCAGATAAGTAGCCAAATATTACTAATCCCATTAAGATCAAGGGAAAATTTGGACAACAAGGTTAAGTAATTGGACCAAGGCTGTTTCAGAATATCAGAGTAACATTTATAACATTTATACTTTGCTGGATCATGTTCGCTCTTAGTTTCTACTGCTGACAACCTTATGAACTAATTGGAAGTAGAAGTGGGAGAGCTGCAGACCAGGCTGAACTGAGTGTGCATACAAAAAACAGCTCTTCATTGAGGGGTTGAGATGCATGTGATTAAAACATTGCATATACTTCAATGATTTTTTTTCATTACACATAAACTTTGTGCCTGTGAAAAGCAGAAAGATTACTTGATATATGACTTCAGCTAATCAGTTAAGAGCTTTTTTTTATACAGTTTATTTTGCATCTTTAAATTATTTGAAATAAGATACTGGAATAAAGCATTTTGGGGCTTTGTTTTACTTGATTGACCAAGAAGATAGTGGTGTTAAAAAAGAATCTTTGCCAACATACACTGCCTTCAGGTTTTTGGATATTACATATTGTTTGGATAAGGAGGATTAAGTTGTTTGACATACTTTTTGGATAATGTGAATATTGATTAAGGTTATTCTGCAGCATAAGAGATGAATCAGTTTAGCCCAGTTTTAGGGAAAATACACTGAGAAGACTGATCTATTTTTTAATAAAAATCCTTCTGCAGGGCTATTTCTGGTGTCCACTGGCTGAAATTAAAAGGACTTACTATTATTCATGTGGCACAAGCACAGGCTTAAAAGTATAAATTTTGCATTAAAAATACAGGTCTTCTGTTCAGCCTAAAACTTTGCACAGGACCTATTCACTGTTTAAAACGTACAAATGAGTTCTTTATCATACTCTATTTCTGATGGATCCAGCTTTTAGGAAAAGTAGAAGCCTACAGGTCTCTCCTGATCCACTCAACACAAGGCAGAACTGAGAATCGAAGCTACTAATTCCCTCTTCTAACAATAATTGTCTCCTCAACAACATTGACAGCTGCAATCCAATTCTGAAATCATATTTAGTGAGGTTGCATATATGTATCACTATGTTCTAGGAAAGCAGGCTTTGATCCACTGAGTTTGCCTGTGTTTAACACTGCCTGTTTATACTTTCCCTTATTTCTGTTTTCCTTCTTCAGCTTCATCTCCTCATTATATACATCTCCTCCAGATATAAATTAGATAACAACAATCTATCTATCTGTCTATGTATCTTTCCTTCTTTCTCTCTCTCTCTCTTCTCCTAGACAGTTAAAGCTATCCATATCCTAGGAAAGAATTACAAGAATATTTTCTTGTCCAGAGTTTAGATGCGCCAATGCATCACTTTAATCTCTTATCACCTTTAATCATATTTCCAGGAACTAAACTTGTAAAGGCTGAAAAAGAAGCAATAAAATTGTAAAATGTCCTTATCGTAAATTCATAACTCCCACCCACACCTGTTCTACTTCAACACCTGCCCTCCAGCACTGTCAGGGCAAGATTGAGGCATGGAAAAACAATGGTAGTAGTATGACAACTACGTGATAAAAACTTTAAAGTTACTTGATTTAGCCCCTACAAATCTTTCTTACTGACTTTAATAGAAGTGACTTCCTCTATTGCCTGATGCCATTGAGAAGTTTCATGTACAACTTCAACAGACAGGATGCCCATTTTATAGCAGTAACATCTCATATCCAAACCTGCTTGATTGTCTGTCCTTGAGAACTTGCATAGTCCCATCTTTTTGTCTATCTAAATTGTGCAATTTGCAAGACATCAGTGGTGTCCATTTGTACTTTCCCAATATAAAGAAGTTCAGGCAACTTATTAGTACCTATGTAACACAGTGTATCCTGAAGGCAAGTTTTATCAATCCTGCAATCCATAAGAGCAAAACTTTGCTCCCTCAAATCAGATTCTTGGCCCATGAAGGCTTGGCCTTTCATAGAGATTATGCACAGAGTATTTTAGAATGAGGATAAAAAAAAAAAAAAAAAAGGAGAGAAGAAATTTAAAATAAAACAAATTTAATAAGAAACAACTTTCAGTATTGAAATCAGTTACTTTGGAGCAGAGTAATCTGGATTTATAGGATATTCACATGGTTCAAATGTAGCAGTGGTAATGTATAAGCATATATTTCCAATACACTTTATGATGAGGTGGTTAAAAATGTTTAAAAGCCTGTCTTCATAACAGACTCTGGGTAAGTTCCAGTACAGAGAAATTCAACTCTTCAGTTTGATAGGAATACTAAGTATGGACAAGTTTGAGATAAACCCACACTTTGTACTTAATCAGCTTTATTGTAACATTAGAGGTACAAATCCTGAGCTGCAATGTAGGGAAAGAACTGCTGAGTGAATACTTCTGAGTAAATCTACTAAATTCAGTGATATTCTCCTTCAATTGATAATAATAATTGTTACTGATCTAGACCTTGGATAACGTCTAGAAAAATACATACAGTGAAACTATGAGCTTTGATTTTTTGATGACTCCTTTCATCTGACAATTTCTCCCCGAAATGTAATACTTAAGGTTTGTCATTCGGTATTTACCTGCTCCCAGTATCCAAAATAAAGATGCATAACCCAAGTAAACACACATCTGAGATGGTGAATATTGCATCGTTAATGTGTATTCAGCAAGGTAGTTCAGAGTTTTTGATGAACAACTTTCAGTCAACTTATTGATTACATACAGATATCTAAGAAATATGGGCAAAACAAGGCTGGTTTTCAAACAATTCATTCATCAACACAGAGGTGTTAAATTCATGACATCAGTCATTAAGAGTAGTTTGAATAATTTGTCCTGAAATGCATTATTTAACAGGAATAAATATTTAAAACCAATATATTTAATCAAAGGTGATTTAACCACTGTTTGTCACCAAATAATCCGTTGACAATTGTCCTTTCCTGTTGAATGAATCAACATAATGACCGACTACTGAAGCAAAAGGAACCATCATTTATCACTAGAACAATGTACTGTATGTGTGAAAATGATAACTTGATCCTAGAGCTGTCTCGGTTATACAACCACTGTATTAAAGAAATTGAAAAAATAATTGTAATAATAGAAAGAACAATCTAATGTTATTAAACCAATGATCAATCATGGGAAAAATACTACATCAACAAGTATCTACTCACATCAGGCATTTTTTACCTCCTGTTCTTTTTAGGCAATCAAAGACAGTGCAGAAACTAGAGAAATAAAAGAGAGAAGATGGAAATTATCTGAAAAATTAGTAAGTAGCGAAAGAATACAAAATTAAGATTTAAGTCTGTCTTTCGATGAATGTCAGTTAGTCTCTGGACAGTCTAAGGAAGACAAAAAAAGTATCCAATTCCCACAAATGTACAGCTTTTAACTTAAAAAAATAGAAGTGCCTTCAAGTTTGGGGCACTGAAAAAATTTATTTTAGCCATTTCCATTATATAACATGCATATATGGAAGGTACGTGGGTATGTGTACGGGTCACATAGGGTCTGTGTACACTCACTGTGGGAATGTGTGTGTGGAAGAGAAAGAAAATACAACCACCAGCCTACAATAAGCAACTTTTTTTTTTTTTTTTCTGTAATAAGTAGAAAACAGCCAAATCAATAGTGGTAGTGTGCACTAGCCTGTGCTCATAATTTCAAGAAATGATTTTTTTTTAGGATTCAGGGTTGCTCTTTCTGTTTGTCTTCCTGAGTATGTTCCCTTCTTGTCTTCTTTAAAATGATAGGCAAAAAAACTTGCCCTGCGCTCAGTCTGTTAACTTTCAAAAATTCCCTGTTAATTTGGGAAGTAAATGTGGCTTCCTTGTGACAGGTGTAGCAGACATATATAGAAATTATGCCAGAAAAGAGCCATACTGGCTAATTAGATATCTGGAAAGTGATTTAAATATACATCACTTGGATAGTTATGTCTTCAATTTGTCTTTGTTATTTACCTCTTACTTTTTTCAATTTCTCTGCATGTGTGTAAATATTGGAAAACGGTAAAGGAAAGCCATATAATTTACTGATGGGAAAATCTCGGAGCAACCTCATTGTCACTGGAATTAGAAACAATAAGACTACATCTTTAAACAATTTAAGAAAAAAAAAAGAGTCCTGTAACAGCTGCAGTGCCTTTCCTACTTGGGGCTAAAAAGCCCCATGGACAGTAATTTGAGAAAAAGAGAAATGTCAAATGCATCCCTATTCTGTCCCTGAAACAAATATTGGATACTATCCTATGGGAAAGAGGTGGGTGTGGAATATTATCTATAGGAAAAGAGTTGCCTACATATCCTAAATTTAAAGAATTTCAGATCTGCAGGCATGAATAACTTCCAACTCAAGAGCTAGAATTAACTAGCTGAAGAGCTTTATGAAACTTTAATGTTGATATTTAGTAAGTATTGGGAAACCGGAGAAATTAAAAAGAACTACAGGACTGCCATTTCCATTCCATTAACAGGTAAAACAAATGGGCAGCTTCAGGTTGGTTAGCCCAGAAAAGTGGTGGATAGGTAATTTGTTACTCTATTGAGATGCTTTTTTTTTTTTTTTCCAAATATCTTTTAGGGTTTAATGTCATGATTATCGAAACACAGTCCACCGGTGCTACAGGCATACAATGGCATTTTTGTGGAGTTTAAAATTAGAGTACAGGATAAGGTGTTCATTTATGATTTTTTGCAGACTTTATCTTGTGCAAAACAACAAGGTTATGTCTTGATTTACTGTAAACTCTGCCATAAAGCTGTGTCATTCAAAGTTAGCTTGTCTTTTTTTTTTTTTGCTTTTTTTTTCCCTTTTTTTTTTTTTTTTTTTTTTAAGCACATCTGAAAGAGCAGTGCAAGCATATACTGTAATAGTGATTTACATCAGGGAGCCTGGAGTTTTGGCTATGAGCCACGAAGCTATGAGCCATGAGCTAGTAACTATAATGAAATAAATAAAGTTGTATTTATGATATTCTTGTATCATGGTGTGAAGCATCAGACTCTGGCCTCAGCAAACCAGGGAAGGAAATCAAACGTTATGGTAGACCAGTTTTTGGATGTGGTATGAAAAGCCCTCTAGAGTGTCTGGTTGATTTGCCTTACTTATATACTCAGGATCATCTTGTTGACTTAATTTAGTGTCAAAGAGGAATTTCTTCCTTGATTAGTTCTGATAAAGTTCTGATGCTGGTTTTGCTCTCAGTTTCTGATCTATCTCTAAAATATAGATTTCAGTAAACTTCTGATTTTATAGTAAAATCCTTATGAATATCATCTCTAAAGAACACCACAGGGTTCTTTCTGCTGATTTTTCCCTCAAAATCTGCTGAGAATACAAAAGTGCAAGCCTCTGAGATAAAAAAATACAGCCAACATTGTGGTAAATGAAAAAGATAGCATGTTAGTGTGTCTTTTTAATGATAGCTAAATATGTTCCTTAATGTAACACCAACAAAACATAGACGGGAAATCAGGAAATAATGTCATGGCTGTTCCAGGTGCTTACTTCAAATTTTGTATAGCGAGAACTTAGCTTAATTAAAAAATTTAGACTTAATAGATTGCATGACGTACACTAAGTGATCACTAATGGTAAAACTAAGTGATCTAATGGTTCCTCCCAGCCTTAAGCACATCTGAATGCAGGATTTAATATGCTGCTTGAGTGAGGGAAGAACAGCTCATTTCTCTTTCCACAGAGCACCAGCATCCGGACAATAAAGAAATGTCGGATTTGATACCATTCTTTAAGCATCTAAGGTCTTTGTTTGTCTGCTGTCTAAATTCAGAATACCTTGTCTGGTTATGTCACCAAGAGGTTTATATCTTGATTTGTTTATCAAACTTTTCAGCTCCATTTTCTTCCTTTTTTTTTTTCAATCCATATTCCACTAAAATTGTGTCTCATTACATGCAGGTAAACTTAAAAACCTGTCCTAAAGATGAAGCTTTCCTTCTATATGAATGAAGACAGTTACCTGCTTCTGGTACATTTTATTGCCATGAAGTTGCCTTGCAGGATTATCAGGGAGGAATATTCACCCAACCCAACTTTACTCACGTAACTCGGTGGGCTACGGTGATTGCCTAAAATCAGCACATCTGAACACTTGCTTCTCTTCCTCCTACTTGAGACACTGAAATGTAAAGTAGCACCTGACATTTGATGGGTTCAGTCAGTAGTAGATCTGTCATTGTTGCAAAAAAGATGTATGTGGTAGAGTTGAACAGAACTACTGGAACAAGTGAAAGAAGAAAGGGATCTCTCTGCTGTTAATAATCTAGATGCTCAAATCCTCTCTTCTGAATTTGCTGGCAGAAATTATCTTATTCCCCAACAACCTCCCTAGTCCCACTCTAAATTGTAAGCATGAAAAGGGCATTTCAAAAAAATAGGCCTGTACTTCAATTATGCCTTCATATTTTTGCATGATAAATAGGCATCAAAATAGCTGTGATCCTTTTGTCCTTGGCAATTATCAGAGGGTTTGTCTGCAAATTTTTGATTATTTTCATTATTTTTGTACAAATCTGGTTATATGGCTGAATTCTGTGTGGGTGAGACATCCTTATAGCATACATGAAGGACATTGATCTACAATGGAGCATTTACTGCGGCAATATAGCACTTGCAGTAAATACTTGCAAAAAAAAAAAAGCTTAGAAACCATCCTAGAGAATCAAGAAATCTCTGTAAAAGGTAATACAGATGCTTTTAACTCTCTTTCTGTTATGTACTTTTGTTCATTAAACTAGGATACGAAAAGCAGTAAAGCTGGACATTACAGGCAGAGCTAGAGCAGGAGGGTTCCCATAACAAAAATGATGAACTTTAGAGTCCTTTTTTTTCTCTCTGATGTTTAACTTCTGCACACTGAGGTCCCTTTCAGGAATTCAGCTGCATGCAAAAAAAAAGCTCCGTGACCTATTTCATCCATTTTAAAAAGGCATTAGATGATTTAATGCTGTCATACATGAATAAAATAATCCATTTTCTCAAAGGTGATTCTTCATCGGAAAATAACATTTCTGTAATACATAGGTACTAGATAATTTACACAGAAGAACATCATATAATTGTACCAGTGACAAACTTTAATTACAGTGTGACTGAGCTCAGTCTAATTCTTTCTGACTCCTGATCTCTCTGTCAATAATCTGAAATATAATTTCCATACAAATTTGAACAGCTAGTTTTGATTTAGAGATTATTTAGAACTCCTGCCCCCCTCCCAATCTACATTTCTATATTTTTAGTCCTATTTCTAATACAGTTATCATCAACTCGAATGAACAATTGACTTGTTCACAATTGTATTCACAGTTCTACATGCTTTTATAACTTAAAAGTATTTGAAAAATATTATTTAGGAAAAATAGTTTTCCTTGATCTCCATTCTATAGAACCTCACGGGTATTTGATTTCAGGTCAGATCATAATGTAAACCCCATTCTAATCCAGGTCTATAATCTGCAACTTAATTTTTCGTTTGTGATGTTTCTATTCACAGAATCACAGAATCATCATGGTTGAAAGGGACCTCCAAGATCATCGAGTCCAACCACAAAAAAACCAAACCAAACCAAAATAAAAAACAAAACAAAACAAAACAAAACAAACAAACAAACAAAAAACAACCAAAAAAAAACCCCACACCAAACCAACACCACACACAACACCCCACCACATCACACCCACCCACAAAGCAATAACCTTGGGCACTAGAGCATGCCCTGAAGAGCCATGTCTACATGTTTCTTAAATACCTCCAGGGATGGTGACTCCACCACCTCCCTGGACAGGCTGTTCCAGTGCCTAACCACCCTCTCAGGAAAGGAATTCTTCCTAAAATCTAATCTAAACCTCCCCTGCCCCAACTTCACACCATTTCCTTTGCTCCTGTCATTATTCCCTTGGGAGAAGAGGCCAACCCCCACCTCTCTACAACCTCCTTTCAGGGAGTTGTAGAGGGCAAGGAGGTATCCCCTCAGCCTCCTCTTCTCCAATCTAAACATGCCCAGTTCCCTCAGCCTCTCCTTGTAGGACTTGTTCTCCAGACCCCTCCCCAGCTTGGTGGCTCTCCTCTGGACACGCTCCAGCACCTCAATGTCCTTCTTGTAGTGAGGGACCCAGAACTGAACACAGCACTTGAGGTGAGGCCTCACCAGTGCCCAGTCCAGAGGCACCATCACTGCCCTACTCCTGCTGGCCACGCTGTTCCTGACACAGGCCAGGACGCCGTTGGCCTTCTTGGCCACCTGGGCACACTGCTGGCTCATGTTCAGCCAGCTGTCCACCGACTTTTCTGCTGGGCAGCTTTCCAGCCCCTCTGCCCCAAGCCTGTAGTGTTGCCTGGGGTTGTGACCGAAATGCAGGGCCTGGCACTTGGCCTTATTGAACCTCATCCCATTGGCCTTGGCCCATTGATCCAACCTGTCCAGGTCCCTCTGTAGAGCGTTCCGACCCTCAAGCAGATCAACACTCCCACCTAGTTTGGTGTCATCTGCAAACTTACTGAGGGTGCATTCAATCCCCTTATCTAGATCATCAATAAAGATACTGAACAAGACTGGCCCCAAAACTGAGCCCTGAGGGACACCACTGGTGACCGGCCACCAGCTGGATTTTGCCCCATTAATCACCACTCTCTGGGCATGGCCATCCAGCCAGTTTTTTATCCAGTGAAGAGTATACTTGTCTATGCCATGATTCACCAGCTTCTCCAGGAGAACGCTGTGAGGGACGGTGTCAAAGGCCTTACCAAAGTCCAGGTAGACAACATCCACAGCCTTTCCCTCATCGAGAAAGCGGGTCACATGGTCATAGAAAGAGATCAAGTTGGTTAAGCAGGACCTCCCTTTCATAAACCCGTGCTGGGTGGCCCTGATCCCTTGCCTGCCCTGCACTTGCCATGAGAGCTCACCCAGGATGATCCTCTCCATGATCTTTCCCGGTAGCGAGGTCAGGCTGACAGGCCTATAGTTTCCTGGATCCTCTTTCCGCCCCTTCTTGTAGATGGGCATCACATTGGCCACCCTCCAGTCATCTAATACCTCTCCTGTTGACCAGGATTGGTGGTAGATAATGGAGAGCGGCTTGGTGAGCTCTTCCACCAGCTCCTTGAGTACCCTTGGGTGAATTCCATCTGACCCCATAGACTTATGCATGTCCAGGTGCATACGTAAATCATTAACTACTTCCTCCTGGATTACAGGGGAGTTCTGCTCTCCATCCTTATCTTCCAGCCCAGGAGGCTCTATACCCTGGGGGTAGCTGGTCTGACAATTAAAGACAGAGGCAAAGAAAGCATTAAGTATCTCTCTTATTGTTGACGTATTTATAGAAACTTTTCTTGTTCTCCCTTATACTAATGGATCATGAGGATTCTGTTGTGGTGGTGTTGTATAGTTGGTCTTGGAGCAGTCTTAGAACAACTTAATCAATATCATTTTCTTTTAAATAGAAAGGATTGAAAATAAATTCACTGACAAAAGAAAACAGATAATTAAGGATTTTAAATACTTTCTCTTATTTGTGTGAGCATATAATTATAATGAGCATTGCCACTTTTTCTCTAACTGGATACTTAGAGATTCCCCAGAGAAACTTAATATTCTGGATGCCTTTCTTCTTCAAAGATAAGCCACAAAGTAATGGAATAAAGTGTTGCCATCCCCTTCTTATGAGGAACACAGGGACATACATGATTTTTGAAGCCATTAGGTGGAATTTACTGACTCTAATTGAAAGAACTGTGTCTATCTTCATATAGCCTTTGGGAAATAAAATTTCAGCCAGAATATTCCTGGTCACTAGTCTTTATAGTCAACATCTTCTAAATTAGCTTGCTGTACTCCCTTTTATCCAAACACTGAAATAGCAAACTTTTTTTACAGGAAAACTAAAGCTATACTTTAGATAGAAAAAGTGTAAAGTCATTATGAACTGAAAGAATCACTTATAAATTGAAACTCATAAATTTTGGTTTAAAACTTAAATTAATCTGCCATATATTGGAAAGAAAATTTGTCAAGAGGGTGCTTATTCTCAAAACCAATAATAATGCAAATGCTTATTTTCCATTATTTGAAAGAGAAATTTTCAGACATAATTTGGGAATATGAATTTTTGTCCTTTTTATTATTAGTTATTCTATATCGGTTTGGTGTATTGAGAAGTACCACAAAAGGAACAAATTTCATTGATGCAGAAGTATTTCACATGACTCACAGTCATGGTTTGATGGGCAAATAGATTTCAACAGCAAACCTGTGAAGAAATGATTCACCTGTTTATAGCTAGATGATTACATGTAATTAGGCCTAATACAGTACAGTGGATTTTTTATATATAAAAGAATTTAGTAAAAAAGAATAAAAGAATTTAGTAAAACAATCTCAGTTCCACTGAGGAGCAAAAGCACATTGGTTCTTGCAGAAGTGATGGATCTTCTGTGACAGAAATGTCTGTCCACTGGTGGTGCTTTGGACTGCAGTGAGTTCTGAGATGAAAGATGTTGTCTGAAATGAAGTACTGGTATGCCTGGTGCATCCCTGGTTTAATATATATATAAACATTTTTATATATATATACACACACATATACAAGCATACAAGTTTTAAATTATGATTTTTTTTTCCGTTCAGTATTGAAAGCTTTAAGTCATCACCATGGAAACTGTTTGCATCATAATACTACTCTTCTCACCAGCTATTTCAGTACCTTTAAATCCTTGCTAGTACTTTATTATTCAGGATCTTTTAAACCCATATGCATTTCAGTATCTGATTTACTTAACAAATTGTGTCTGAGAAAAGAGAAAAACTTATAGTACAATAAACAACACTATTAATTACTCTGTGGAGCAGGGAGCCACTATGTTTGTCAGAAGCATTACGCCTTCAAAATAATGGAACCCAGTAATTAAGTATGAACACATTCTATTATTAGGGCATATATCCTTTTTCTTACATTTATTTATAATAAAGAAAAGTGAAGTTGCATTTATTATAGCTGTGGCCTTTATCCTGCTAAAACAAAGCAAGAGGAAAGGAAAAAAGCATTCAGCCTGGGAACATATAAGAAGAAATATGTCACTATGGCAACAAAAATGCCATTTGTTATACTTTGCTCATTAGAGCATTGGAGTTTATTAAAAGATAGGAAAAAGTCCTGTAAATTTAGGAAGGTCATAATTTATAAAATATTTGTTTCTGGAAGGCCATTTTTGGTGGTTATAGTTTGGCTTAAACCTCTTATCTACATGATCAAGTCCTCATTCATGTACGAATTTTCATTCGTCTTATGAAGTCTTCCTGCTTAAACAATTCCTACACAGAAGCCATTAGCATCAAATTCTGATCTTGGAATTACCAATTTCAATAAAATGTAACTGAAGTGTAATTGTCTTCAACATCACACCAAAATAACCAAGATGAAATGTTGATGTCTACTACAGAGAAAGATGAAATTGGCTTTAAATTTGGTATATAGTGAATATTACATATAATAGGAAGCGTGTCAGTTCCTTAACTCATTTTCTGTAGGCTATGTAATCAACCTCTTTGAAAATACAACACTTACCTTGGAACCAAGTTGGGTTGTGTGTTCTGGGATCTGACTGTGCAGCTAAAGAAATTAGAAGGAGAGATCCTTCCTGAGAAAAAAGAGAAAATGCAACAAACTGTTCAAATTTGGTTTTGAGAGTCTTCAAAGACCTTGTGTTGTGGGTTAACACCAGCCAGCAATTGAACCATGCAGTCGTTCACTCACCCTCCAATTTGGGATGAGGGAGAGAATCGGAAGAGTAAAAGTGAGAAAAAACTCCTGGGTTGAGATAAAGACAGTTTAATAGATACAGCAAAATCCACACATGCAATTAAAGCAAAACAAGGAATCTGTTCACTGCTCCTCTTGGACAGGTGGGTGTTCAGCATCTCCAGGAAAGCCGGGCGCCGTCAGGGGTAATGGGTACTTGGGAAGACACTGTGACTCCAAACATTCCCCTCTTCTCCCCCCAGCTCAATATACTGAGCATGATGCCATACGGCATGGGATGTCCCTTTGGGCAGTTGGGGTCAGTGGTCCCGGCTGTGTCCCCTCCCAACTTCTTGTGCCTGCTGGTGGGGTGGCACGAGGAGCAGAAACAGAGGGAACTCAGCAACAACCAAAACCACCAGTGCCCTATCAAACTACTCCCATCCCAAATTCCAAACACAGCATTGCACCAGCTGCTCACAAAAAGTTTACTCCATCCCGGCTGAAACCATGACACCTTGTGACTTTAATGTGCCAGATTTATTCCGCTTTAGCATGTACCTGAGCAATGACAGAGTCAACATGTAGGGACGTCTGACTGGCTCACGTGATTCATGATGCTGACTTTCCCTTAAATTACTTCCATGGCTCCCATATAGATCAGTAGTGTATATTTCAGCTTGTCCTTTCAAACTATGCAGGCAGATATAAAAATGGCCTTTTTTGCCTAAATTATAGCCCATAAGATTTTTCTTGTTTTCATCCTTCACATCACCCCAAACAGTGAAAATAGAAAGTATAGTTGATACCAATTGCCATACATGAGGAATCTCCCTTTTCCGTTTAATTTTGCTTGCAGTTCTTTGTACCTATTTAATTCTTTAAGGGCTGCCTTGGAACATACGAGCCAAGGAAATATTTATGCTTTAATAATTTGACTAGTCCTAATGTATATGGGATATAACGTGTCACGAGGGTGGGTTTTTTTAACCAGTGAGGCAGTAATCATGGCCAAAATACTTTGGGTGATAACATCACCAGTTTATCCTATATAATTTGCCTCAATTTCTCTCTATTGTGGTGTAAAATGCTCAGCTGTTCACTGCTGTGATCTCAAGAGCCAACCTCCTTATTAGAAGTAAGTTTTTGAGGAAATCTATATGCACCACTGATCACCATGTGTTACAGAAACATCTGATCACACATGTTTATAATTCAGTAACTATTCTCTGAACGCCTTTGCTGTAGCGCACACACACTTTGGTAATTACTGCTCTCACATTGCTTTTCAATCTTCTCTATTCCTTATCACTATGACAATTTCTATCTTATGAGTTAGATACTTCATATGTTATGGTGGTTTTGTTGACTTTAAAAAAACATTACTTTAGCATTTTTTTTTCATAGTTAACAAGAGTAAAAAGTAAATAAATGTTTAGGTTTGTATCTTGAGCCCTGGTACTACTGAGAGAAACTCTGCTGGCAGTGTCATGAGAGAACCTTCCCCTCTAGACACCCTCCTACCTTTAGTGAGCCACCTTTAAAACAGCCACATGAGTTGGCTCCATTGCAAGTGCCTTTCTCTGGATTCTGTTGATAAAGTCACTGTTCAGTGTATGTGGCAACCCCATAAGAAAATAAAAAATATCATTGGTGTGCCGCGTCTCTTGTGAACTTGGGATGCAACTGTTCATGAGGTATGAATAATCTAACTCTTGCTTGCTCTTTTCTTTGTGTCTGTGTGATAAAGCCCTCGTGTTCACTGCCACCTAGCCACCAGTAACCACCAGAGAGATTGTGATTAAGATTGTGCTCTGACAACACAGAAGGAAAATAGTAATGAGGAGGAAGCTGTCACAAGATAATTTGCTTAAGCTGCCATGTTCCTTAGTGCTTGGTCACCTCTCATGGTAGTCCTAGACCTAAATACTAAAATGGAGGAAATTTTCTAGAAATATTAGTGCCCAAAGCTCAGAAACTATGATAATGCTTTCATGAGAGACCAGTCCAGAGCATGGTAATCTAATTGTTGATTTGTTTCTCCTTCAAAGACTAATGTGAGATGCGTAAGCACATGTCTTTAGTGGAAAATCCCTTTGTTCAGATCCTAAAGGTTTGCCTAAAGTACTGTCCATTTTGCCAGCTCTATTATTGCAGTATTTTCTGACACAAACAGAATATTTAAAGTACTCAGGCACTAGTTCATTGAGTACTTTAAAGAAAAACATCTGGTTTCTCTACTGTATTTCAATGCCAAAAGCACGAAGTTGGCCTTAAAGTTGCTGTGTCTGGTCTGAGGGATTGTCCAAGCTCAAATCCGAATTATAGCAGTTGCTATTAGTCACAACAACTGCAAAGTACAGAGACAATTACCTACGTGCCATGTGGTCATCTGTTCACTGTCATTTGTACTGCTGCTGATATCTTCAAGTTTTGGCTCCAGACTTCATGCTACTATTTTGGAGGCAGAGCTAAATGACACTAGGTAATGATGCCACCTCTTTCCATCATTCTTTGGCTACAGCAAAGGGCAGGGCTGTGCCCTTGAAAGTTGATTTTACATTCTCTCTTTTACCCTGGGCATCCCTGTATCAGCAGTCTTGCAGAAGAGTTAATGACGTTGGGCAAGTCATGTCTGCTCTATTGGGTTTTGTACTTAGAGCTTGAAAAGCCTTTCAATTGAAAGTATTGCCATGCTAGTGACCTGCACACAAATCCCTCTGGTTGAATTCATGTTATATGTAGAAATGGTCTCTCAAATAAGAATGCAGTTCTTTGATAGCTCAGAGTGCCCATAGATGGACTTAGACACTAATGCTATTTTTCTCCAGGTGTTTTTGAAGGCACAGAAGCTCCTCCCTGGTCGGCAATTCTAGAAGACAGACATAAATAAGACCCCTGTTGTTTAGCAACACATAGCTCACATACTTGTGAGTGGTGCCAGGTAAAATTGTCTTGAAAATTCAACCCTATACCACATGTAGGCAGTGTTCACTCCAAATACCATTCCTGTTTCTGCAGTAGTCTGGCACACATGTAGAAATACTCAGACTCGATTATGCCAGTGTCATGAGGATAATGATATATGAGCAAATAGAGTGTCATTTTGAAAGAATCAATTAATCAGCTATAACAAAATGAAGACTTGCAGTAACACAATAACCATAATAAGCGCTAGAGCTGGATCAAATTTTCGTGTGAAACTTTTATGAAGACCACATAAAATATGAATTCATTTTTTTTATCAAATTAGTTTGACCAGAAAATAAAGCTCATTTTCAACTCCCATTTTTTAAAATTAAACTGTATTTTATTTAGAAATTTACATTTTTTAACTATGTCCACACCCTATAAGCTAGACATTTAAACTGAGGCTCATTGCATTTAACTTTGGCCAAATAAATAATACTGTTTAGATAAGCAATAATATCTGTCTCTCTGCATCTCTAGGGACACTTCTTTTTATCTCTAGCCCTGAAGCGACTGAAAAGGAAGCAAGCGTGAGAGGCTTATATCTAAATATTTTTCATCATCATATAGGTGTTCAGAACAGCTGGATAAATAGTCTTCTTAATAAACCTCTTTCTACTGATTATAGATGGGGGGCACACATGTTGCTCAGCCTAAACATTTGACTTTTTAGAAGGTTAAAGTTTTAAACAAGAAGCAATCAGTCTCAGGTTGCATTGCTTGACCTGAAAACTCTCCCACCTCCCTCCTTTTTTTTTTTTTTTTGGTTTGACTTCTTCAGGCAGCAAGCCAGAAGAAAAATCAGCAAATTGACTGGTTGGATCTTTGTTCAACAGAATGAGGTGTGGGGGGAAGAGAAAAAAAAAGCTAAGCAAATAATGTAATAAAATGAACGATTACACCATTTACAATTAAAAAAATATGAGATGCTCATATGGCAGACACGTAAAATTTTCACAACATAAACCTAACCTGAGTTCCTCCTAGCTTAATCTGATCTCTCACAAAAGCTTGTGAATGTACGGGGCTGGAAAAACCTGAAATCCACAGTTTTGACTTAAAAAATTGCCAGATTTCTTAGCTCCAGTGTATTAGAGCATTAGAGGTATATTTCAGATGAATCTGAAACTGAACTTTTGTTAACATGAAGACTGAGAAACTGAAATAAAATGTCCTGTAAAAAGCCCAGTAAATCGAAACTCCTTAATTGGACACAGCTTTAGGCAGAGAAGGGTAATGCAGATAATGTCATGAGTTGATCCCACCGATGGCTGCATGGTAGAAGTTATCAAATAAACCAAATGTCAACAGCAAAACAAATAAGAAAGTTCTCATCCACTTATGATAAACGTGTTGAATTTTCTCCTGCTGACAGTTTGAATGGATGATTCTGTCATCTAATTCCACCTCAGGGAATTATTAAGAACATCACAGCAATAGATGCCATCTGCAAGAAAAACATGAACGACTCCATGTGAGATTGCCCTTGGGATATTAAGGATATACTAGAATCCTCTGGTGGTATGTTTTTCCCTGGCAACCCAGAAACAGTGCAACATGTAATGAATGAAGCAGTCAAAATATGATTTCAACACAAAAGTTTGTGTGGAAAGAGACTTTTTCTGTGCAGAGACTATTTCACTGAGGTCATTCCTCTTTCTTTGCACTCCATACCCAAGGGTATATCCTTGCATAAAAGACCTTAATCCTTGCTGAAGGAGACTTCTGCATCAGTTGTGTTTGTCTGATCACACAATTGGCATAATTTCTTCAGGCAATTTCTCTATTTTTTTCCTCAAAGTAAGCAAAACTCTGAGAAGTTTTGCATGAACAGAATGTTCTGTATGAACAGAAACCTTGCCTCTTGCAACCATGTGCACAGCTTCGTACAGCCACAAAGTCTGGGATTACCTTTCTTTGTTGGTTCCCAGGACTGTAAGAAGATTGTGACAGGTGAGAAAATGGTCTCCTCATGAAACAGATTAATAAACAGGTTTATAAAAGAGCAGTAGAGAAGGCACTCTTTTCAATGTTCAGTTTCAGGAGGTTCCTGGAATGCATTCATGATAACTTCCTTCTCCAAGTGATGGAGGACTGGACTCTAATACATCAGTGGCTTGTTAAAGTACGTAAACTTCTACAAGCTTTCCAAAGTATGTAAACTTCCACCAGGACAGTTAAAATTGTAATAGCTAAAATCAACCAACCTACTATACCAAAAGGGACTGGGATAGAATACATACAAAACTTGACTTTAGTCTTGATTTCATTATTATTAATGAGGTGATTTGTATTTGCAGATGAGTAGTATAAGTACTGCTACAGATCACTAAACACATTTCATATTACTGAGTTAGTGCTACAAAGGGAAAAGCCACCTGGTGATTCAGGTAATGAACTGGTGCTTGAGATCTTCTAGAAAGGATGAGGAGTAAGGTAGTCAAGTGACTTAGCATTTGTTTTATAATTTATTGGCATTTTGTGTTGTCATGCATATTATCAAATATAAATTATGGGGAAGTAGAGGTTATTATCTCTTGAAAAGAGAGGGACATCTTGTCTTCTTCTTGTGGCCAGCTGAAAAGCACATAACTCAAATAAACTGGTCAACTTTATTTGGTTTATAAACAGACACTGTTGGCAAGCATAACTGGTACCTCCTGTTGAGTCCTAACCCAATTTCATCCCAGCTTTTCCACTCTCCTATAATCCTGAAACATTCATGAGGGACATTAATAAAATAGTAATTCTGGTGGAAAATAGGAGGCTCTAATTTTAAGCTCTTAATTTAGTGAGTCTTTATTAACCTCTTAAGATCTGCAGGTTCCCTCTGCAGCCAATAGAAAGTCAGGTCCCTCCAGATACTGATTTATTTACTCTGAATTTTAGTTCAGAAGGGTTTCTCCTTTTTACTCACTACAGAGATCACTTATGAAGATTCATCTCCTAATTTAGGTACCTAAACAATATATTTAACACAAGAATACTCTATAGCATGTGGTTTGTGCCTGTGGCCACACTATGAACCCAAGATCAGTTATGCAATCAGGACCAAACTGTAGATCCAGAGACAAAAATAATATACTTCTGCATCAAATATGCATGTAAGTGGCACTGGAATTGTCAACTGGATTTCAGTCCTGACTGGAGCTGATGAAAAAACTGTAATGCTTTCTGGGCTTCTGTTTTCAGTCATGGCCTCTCTTCTGAGACTGCTAATTGCAAGATGTTGGCAAATTAAGTGGCCGGGTTTCTTTTTTTTTTTTTTTTTGGTGAAGTGAATGCCTGTCAATTAACATCTAGACTGATATGCAAATAGTTTTATACAGTCCATTTGGTGGTCATTTGGTAACACCCATGCTAAGTCACCAGTAGCTGCCTTACATTAGGACTGATGACCTAAAGGTGACCATTCTATACTTGAGCTATCCAGTCTGACATGGTTGTATTTTCCACATTAAAATACAATGTAAAACTCCCTGCTTTTAAAACGATAAGATATTTTCATGATAGGTCACCTCACAGAATGAGTTAATAGTATGTAATAACTTTTCCAAGGAGTGAAAATCCAAGTACACCAGATGCTGTATTATCAAAGCAAAGAAAGTGATTGGCTTTCACATTTTGGTGAAAACACCTTATTTTTCTCCTGTGCAAATTTAACTTCCTATTGGTACATATGTGCTCTAGTGTCCTTATTATTGGTTTTGCCAGGAAAAATTTCAGCCTAAAAGAGAAAAAAAAAAGAAAACACGAACAGACTGAAACATTTGTCAACCTGGAATTCAAAATTAAGAATTCTATTTCTTATTTCTCTTATAAAATCTCCATACGTAGAGAACTTCTGTTTGACACAGAATTTGGGTCTCTGTGGGAAGACTGAATTTTATGAATTGTTTTCTATACATGGGACTGCATGGCAGAAAGCTTGGAAATGAGAATAGGAGAATAAAATGAAGCAGTAATGACACTAGTAAGCGCAGAAGCACAAACAAATGTAGTGACATACCAGATATAAGGTCACATAATATTCTGCAGAGCTTTGGAGGTGAAAATGCAAACTTTAATATAATGGCAAAGAAGGAAATGAAGAAAGTAATTATGTATTTATAGACTATGATTGTTTGGTGAAGAAGTTTATTACAAAACTCAAGAAAACTTTTATTTTCAAATATTTTTCTCCTACTTCCAGCACACAGTTTTGTATTGCAAACGTGTACTTAGTGTCATGGTTTGGGCTGGATTGGTTAATTACGTGTGACAGATGCTCTCCCCCCACTTCTCGTTCTAAGGAGAGAAGGACAAGAGATAAAGAAATTTATGAGTTTAGAAGGGACTAAACTATTTAATGAAATATTAATAATAAAATAAAAAGAAAATAATGAAATAGATACAATATATACAAAACTGTATCAAGCTCCCAGGATAACATCACCGGCAGGCACTGGGGAAGTCTCAGACTGGACTCAGCAACGGATGGGAACTGGATTCCAGATCTGGAGTCAAGAATGCTTGGATGGGAATCAAAGGCAAATGAACAGACAGGGTCCTCCTCAGACATTGGCCATTGAAGGAAGAGCTGACCCTTTGATCCCTCAGCTTTTCTACTGAGCGTGAGGCAGATGGGATGGAACACCCTGTTGTTCAGCTTGGGGTCACCTCTCCCATCCCCTCCTCCCCACAGGTGGGACCCTTCTACACTTTTCTGTTTCTGACCCTCCAACAGGGCAAATAATGGAATTTATTTATATTTATATTTATATTTATTTATTTATTTATTATTTATAACAATGGAATAATTGGTTATTATAGCAATAAGTATAAGCAGAAGCCTCTCCTCATACTATTCCTTGGTATTCACTAAAAACAGACGTCTTATCACTCTGAGAGTGAACAGTTTTCTGCCCAATGCTGTTTATTTCAGAGAGTTAGAAGTGGATTAGCTAAAAATTAAAATTTTTGAACACAAAATTGGTTCTGTTTTACCTCAAACCAGATGCTTACTTTTCAGTATTTTCACATGGAAGTTAGAGTGATTCTTAATATGGAAAAAGGTCATATGAAAAGTGATCTGATTTGTGTGTTCACACAGTGTTACGTGACTTTATGTGCATACATGACAGAAAAGAATAAGTTTTAAGCACTTCTGAAGGGAGAGGTTTGAAATAAAAAGAAAAAAATTAAAGAACTACACTCTTCATGAAAAAAAATCTGCCTGGTTGTACTGTAATATTTGTTTTGAGCCTTTTTAATGATGTGTAGCTTGTTTAGCACAAATCACCTCTCACATATGTGGGCTAGAATTGTGAACAGATGATCTGACATTGTATTTCTGATCCTGTCCTATTTTACCCCAGTAATATTAAGGTAGAAGACAAGAACAGTTCTAATTTCTGGTCTATGGATTCTGGTTTGAATCAGGTTCGTTTCTGCTATGGGTGTCCTGCAAGACTTTGTCATGAAAAAACCCCACCACATTTATTTAATTGCACCAGATCTCTTTTAGTGTACCTGGGGCAAAACAGCCACAGTGTGCAAGTGAGTCTAATTTCCGTGATTCTGAGAAATTGCGGTTTTACTTCCGTCATAACTTTGTATATAGAGTAGAACATACTGAAAGGCTTAGTCATATTGTTGTGATTTCCATACACACACACACACAAAAAGGAATCAGATGTTATCAACTATGCTCCTTAAAGTAGCAGTAACATCTTTCTGTATATTAGTATATTATTTGCAACAGTGAACTCTCCAAATACCATTATTTAACCAAATGACTGTCATTTTTATCCCACCCAAGCCTACGTGATCATTTCTGACTCAAACACGTACATCCGTTGTAATGGATATGGTTTAAAAATGGGTACAATATAAAATACTTGTGTGAAAGGGTCAGCATGAAAACTTCATCAGCACCGGGGCTCAGTGGCTGAGAACTGCTGGTGACCTGATTCCACTTAGAGGTTAGCAAAAATCTTCTGCTTTGAAACCAGAGAAAAGTGCAATTCGAAAACTTTGATGAAGCTGTCAGGCTCTGAAAGTCACAGACTACCCTGGGGACAAAGATAATATTACTGAGCCCTCTTCAGTAAAGAAAGATTCATTCTCTTAGAGGTGTAGGCGGAGGATAAAAAGTCTTTTAAGTGATTTTCTGATAGAATTATGTTGGCAGAGGTTTTGTCTTTATTTCTGGCTTTTAAAATATACACAGAACAAGGACATCATCAATATGACAATTTCATAATGAACTTTTCAACTGTGTCTTGTTCTTAGCTGAAGAAGGGCAAAATCCTACTGCTTAACTTGAGCTTGAATCCACTTTAATTTGAGTGGGTGGTAATTTCACTTGTTATTCGAATAGATTTTTTTTTTCCTTTGGAGTGTCCAAAGGAACAGAAAAGTAGATATGTAGAACAATTACAGAGAGGTAACAATGAAAATTTTGAAGTAGATCAGTCATAGAAAATAAGTTAGGAAGTGACTTATATAATTCTTTTACCTCTAAAGTTGACAGATAGGCAGTCTAACATATGAAGGACACTACCTATGCTTTTATAGCGCGAGGCAGTATTTCCTTCCTTTCCGTTTTCCTCAAATGCTTGATCTGTCACATAACCAAACCTATCTCTGATATCTTTCATTTCACGAATATTTCTAATCTTGACACTTGAAATTCGTCTGTACTGCAACTATGTGTTGCAAGAAAAAAATAATCAGAATTTTCTTCTCAGTTTCCCAAACTGCAGTGGTTTAGATTAACTGAGGCAACAGATCAAATTTTCCTAGACTGAATATATTTGTACGATGTTAGAGTTGTTCAGCCGGATAGGACATATATTTGTTACTAATACTGAAGACCGGGATTTGGCAAATTTCTTGCCAAAAGTTTTGGTAAAAATGAAGTTTTAGACTTACTAAAATATATTTTTTGATGGCTTGACTGTATTTTTTTCTTTAAAAATGAAAGGGAAAAAACAAACCGTCGGTTCTCATGATTTATAGGTGGTTAGCACTGACTTTTTCATTGCCTCATATCCCCTTTGTATGCCAGAAGATATCTGAGGCTATGAAAACCAAACATTATATTTACAGATGAAGTGTCACAAAATCACAGGACTTTCAAATTACAGTAACAGTTTTCTTGAAATAGGCTTCAAAAGATGGTATCTCAAAAGCAAGCTGTCCTTCATTTCTTAGCACCCAGTGGTACTCACATTTCCCTGCTCTATGCCTAACTGATGCAAAACTTGCAACTAGAGCACGTAGTCTGTGTCTGCATGCTAAATATCTATTCTTACCATTGGGGCAGAGCCTGTAATCCTTTCATTTTTTAACTAAAAATTTTCAGAGGAACCCCTCTCTCTTGAACTTCTGAAGTTCAAGCAGGACTTGTGCCTGGTATATTGAGGATGATGCAGCTCCACAATTTAAATGATTATGAGAAGTAAAATTTGACCTAAATTCAATAAAGAGACTCATAATGAAGCTCGCATGCAGACCAAGTTCATTAAGATTGTATGCTAAAGAGTGAAGTGCTATACCATGGTACTGTACAGATTTTAGAAATGGTGATTCAGAAATACAGCATGTGCCAGTCGTTTGGTCCTCAATGGGACCTTTCCAGTACCTGGTTAAATAGCACGTCGATTCTTATTTTTATAGAGAGTAGCTGGGTTGTTTTAGAGCCATTGAGGAGGTAAGAGAGACAACAGTTGCCATGAAGTTGTGATGAGGTATATTCTTTTCCTTTTTTTTCTTTATGTTTTTTATAATTTTAATTTACATAGTACGTTCAGTTGTTCAATATACACTAATGGCATGTCTCAGTTTATTACTCTTGATGTAGTACTGGGGAGAGAATAATCTCTTTATATTAAAACTGATATTTAAAGAGCCTTGACTAGAATTAAAAATTATATGTTTAAAAGATTCTACAACAGACTTCTGTGGTTTAAACAACTTTTGTTGCCATAGTAACTGCATGTAATAGTTTCATTAAGTTTTGTGTTTCATTTCTTTTTTTTACATGATAAAGTGAAATCAGTAAGAACATTTACTTAAAGACTAAATAGCAGAGAACTTTTTATTTTGTTGTAATCTGTTCAGATGTCAAAATTTAAATGTGAAAAGAAAGTCTTTACTTTCATTCGATATGTCATGCAATTAAATTAGCAGAAAGCTAATTAACTGTTTCAATCTGGCTGCTAATCAAGCAATTTGGTAACTACCTTCACAGTTAAAACGAACTACTGATATAAGGGTGAGAAGCACTGCTTTTACCACCATTACATTAATTTGTTGCATTCCAATTATATTTGATCTAGCATGTTAGCTGAATTGTGTAGGTACCAAAGAAATGTCTGTAAATCAATAGAATCTTTTACGTAGAAATAGAAACTTGCAATAGAATCTTGCATGGGTGAAGACTAAAACATGATTTCCATGAACAAATCACAGCAAGAAAACCTAATTACCAGAATATGAAACCAAAAAAAGACTATGACTTGTTTTCTCTCTGAAAGGTGACACACTGTTCTAGCTGAGTCACTTAAAATCTGTTTAAGAACGTGAGTTGTGTTTCGATTAGTCCAATATACACATCTACATTTGATAGTATACTGTTGTGGTTTAGACCAGATTGACCAATGACAAGTGGAGACTCTCATAAACTGAGTATTTGGCAGCCCAAAAAGTAAAACAGAATGTAAACTCAAACACGTCAAACTGTTGCAAAGAAATGAAGAATTCTGTCCTGTTTGCAATCACAAGCAGTTTTATAGGAAACGGCAGCTTGCAATACATTCCCAGAGTAGTACCCAAAAGTCCTCTCACCTGAGAAAGCATTTATGTTATAATCTCTCTCTGTAGCCAGACCCAGAAAGAAAAGAGAAACTGTTTAAGTAACTGGGGTTTTGCCACCACCCCAGAAAAGAAAAATTAGAAGATACTCTTTTTTTTTTTCTGATAACCTATGCTGATAGCTGAATGCAAAATGAAATGTATTATGATCATAGAATCACAGAATGGTTAGAGTTGGAAGGGACCTTGCACTCAGTCCCACTGTCAATGTCACCAACAAAGATGTTAAACAGCACTGGTCCCAATATTGACATGTGAGGGACACAGCCCATCACTGGTCTCCACTTGGACATCAAACCATTCACCGCAACACTTGAGTGTGGCCATCCAGCCAATTCCTTATCCGCTGAGTGGGCCATCCATCAAATCCATGTCTTTCTAACTTAGGGACCAGGATGTCATGCCAGACAGTGTCAAATGCTTTGCACAAGTCCAGGTAGATGATGTCAGTTGCTCTTCCCTTATCCATGAACGCTGTGACTTCGTCGTAGAAGTCTGCCAAATTTTTCAGGCATGAATTGCCCTCAGTGAAGTCATATTGGCTGTCACCAATCACCTCCTTACTTTCCAGGCACCTTAGCATGGTTTCCAGGAGGATCTGCTCCATGATCTTGTCGGGCACAGAGGTAAGACTGACTAGTCTGTAGTTCCCTGGATGTTCCTGGCTGCTTGGACAGTGTCTTTGTGTTCATCCCAGGCTACCTTCTTTGCTCCCACCCGCTGTACACACCCTTTTTGTGTTTGAATTTTTTCAGAAGCTTGTTCATCCATGCAGTCCTTGTGGCATTTCTGCCTGATTTCATCTTTTTGGCGTTGTATCGCTCGTGAGCATGGAGGAGGACATCTCGGGTTCTCCAGGTTTTGTAATGCAGTAGCTGAACTACAGAACTGCGTTAAAAGATAATAGAACCTACAAGTTTTAAAACACAGTAATAACATAAATATTTTCACCCTGATGCATCCTCAGTCATCTGTCCTAGGCTATATTGGATGCTAATTAATATATTCTTTTTCTGTTACCCCTATGCAAAGTTAGCAACATTTCATGATACTCATGTAGTGATAGAGATTCCCTGTGCAGTCTTTTCTGAACCTTTTGCTTTATCAAAGATACCAGTAACAGTATTAACAGTGGTACTTGCAAGACAACAAATGAGTTGAACATTTCGGTTTCTGCATCAGTGTGAAATTCAAATAAATTTGATAGCAGTAGTTCCCTTTTTACCAAGCTAGTTGTCTGTACCTTCCATAAGGGTTAATGATGGCTCCATTTTATAGGCCCTAAAAACAAATTATCATTCATCTGCTTTTTGCAATAGCATTTGATTTATTCAGTGTAAAAATTAAAATTGAGTATTAGCACACGTCAAATGAGAGAGAATGGTATAACACATAGCCTAATATTATAGATACTTTGGTTTGCTCTGGAAAGGGTAGGAAGCTTTATAAATCCCCTTTTATTGGTGGTTCTGTCTTTTTTTATCAAATTGAGATTTTTTTTTTTTTAGTTGAAGCAGTAGTTACTTGTGATGAAGCCCACCTACTTGAGATTTCTGTTTTAGGAAGAGATGAATCATTTCTTGCTGTGCCTCTCTTTCTGTTGACTATGGATGAAGCATAAGGGAGTAGTCATCTAAAAATAAGACATCTAAGCTAAGCTAAAGTTAGGCATCAGGAATCCTAGGACAGCTAGCTAAATATGTTGTATCATTTAGTGCTTAAAAAAAGAAGCCATATTGGAAAATCTGAGCACAAGAGAAGGGTTTTTAAAAGCAGATATTAGGGATCTAAATACCTTTTGGAATGAAAAGGTTTCAGGAAAGCATCCAAACCTAAGACTTGTGAACACCTATAATTTTTAAATGCATTAGGTAGGCTGAAATCAGTGTTAGTAAGCCTTGTTTGTATAGGTGTACGTTGGTAATAACTCTTTGCAGGTATTTTACAGCACTGTGATGGTATAGCCAGATGCCATCTATAGGCATTTTACATGATTATGAGCAATGTGAGCCCCAGAAAGACAAAGAAAGGCAGGTGTATTTGCACACAGAAGGTATACAAGTCACAAAAGTTGCCAGACTGAGGTAAAAATAATGACTACAGATTGCAAGTTGGTGGGACATCTACCCGAAGAAACAAAAATGATGATAAGTGGTATGGGGAAGAGACTGCATGTTTGGGGAGCAGAGAGTAAAACGTCAGGCATAACAGGAAAATCAAAGTGGTAAGAACAAATGGTCTGCCACGCTTCTAATCAGGTGTACTTTTTCTTTTTTTTTTTAGCACTGGGAACTTGGGAAGCATCATTTCCAAATCATAGTTTACTGTATGTTGCATAAAAACTTACTCAGCAGAGTCTGATTAAAATGTCAATAAACTGTGGTCACAAGGAAGCATGTCGTGAAACACGTCTGGCAGGATGGTCATTCTGTTATTCTGTTCAGTGGCAGCTTATGAGATCCATAAAGGCATACATATGTGTTGTGGGAAGGGCAAAGAGGCACAAAACACAGTGCAGTCTAGTTTTGTACAGCTGTCCAACAACTCTTCTAAAGCGATTGATGACTTAGTTGGGAAGCTGAACATGCAGCCTCCCACTATGCTCAGTGATTTGGGCCTTGGCTGTTGAGTTGCGCCTGAAAATCCTAATCAGTTTAAAAATGTGTGAGGCTTTATTAAACACATTTTTCAAACAGTTGCAGCTGTAGAGGGAGAGTGTTCCATGTCCCCAGTGTTTACAAAATAGCCGCTCTCCTATTTATTTGCCTTCATGCTTTATGATCATTCATGCCTGCTAACACAGAGAGGCAAGGAACAGTAATCTTCCTTACCACGTACAGTTGTCACTAACAGGAATAAAAGAACTTCATTTCCTCAAAGGCAGCCTTTCTTAAAGAAATCTGGCAGGAACACTGTCCTGACCCAGATGATCTGTAACTGAAGAGTTACTGGTTGACAATTTTTTCTACCTTTCCTATTACCATCATCACAACCCAAGATATAAAGGAGAATACAAATTTTGTTGCACTTCTCTGCTTTTGGTAGCACCTATTATTTTCCTTAACCACGTTACTGCAAGGGAAGGCAATTTGCCATTCCTGAAGAGGAATGCCACTAATGATAAAATGGAAAGATCAGGCCAAAAAGCACGACTCGAGGTTGTGTTAACGTCAATGGCTCAGTGTGAAAATAGGGATCACTGATTCATGTAGTTAAGTGGTTTAAACAGGAAGCAGGTAAAAAAGTGTCTCTTGACATTCTTGTTGCAAGAAGATGTAAGTTAGGTAAAGTATGTATTAGGGAATTAGGTATCACTCTGATGGAAGTGTAGAGGATTGATGCATCACATGAATGTTATAGTTTAGAACAAAATTTACTAAATTCATTCATTATGAGACTTTTATATGCTAAATTAGTTGTGAGTATAGAATACTATATGACCTGATGTGTGGCCCTTGATGATTCACGCTATACCGTGGTCACATTGCTCACACGTTTATTTGAAAGGTTTATCCATCGTATCTGGCTATGTTATTTTGTCTTATGAAGTATTTATATGCTGTTGTGACGAAATGGGAAAGAGGACTTCACTGCAAGGTTCAAATTAATTTATTTGGACTTCACTCACAGGTCCCATATGTCACTATTGCAGGTTTTATGTGTACAATGGCGATTACACTATTGCAATTTAAAAGTACTTTGCTGAATACACAGCTGCAGCCTACAAATGATCCCGACAAGTAACAACACCGACCACGAGTGCGCTAGGTATGAATACCTTAAAAGAGTGCACCAATCACAATCTTAGTATCATGCCATATACCATACGTATGTTTCTTAATCACTTCCCCTCTCTCTCAGGTAAGGTCACTCAGTCCCTGGGAAGTTACCTTGTACAGTGTCCTGGAGAAGGGGGGGATCTCCTACAGGCCAGCTGTATCAGTGGAGGATTCCCCCATTTTTCTCCCCAAACCTTGCAGTTTATATTTCCTGATTCTGTGGGGGTGCAGGATTATGATTACCATATCTGGGATATTTATCTCTAGCGGAGTGATAGCCCAGTCTCCGTTGCAAGTGTTGTGGTGTCTGGCAAAGTCAGGGCAACAGTGGTGGAATGGGACTCAGGGCATTTTGTTTGTTAAGGGAGATAAGGCATTCAGTTTTAGTTCTTATTGTGATGCATTCTTGAGACAACCCCGGGCTGAGCCGTTTTGCAGCTGCCCCCAGGTCATCTCTGCATAGAGGAGGCAAGGCAGAGATGAAGCTGAGTGGGATGACAACTCCCCGCATCTCTCCCTGCATCCATCTCACCTATTGTGCTCCGAAACTGGTTTGTCTGGGTGTTCCCATACAGCTGTTTGTATCACTACTTTAGTATGCTTATATTTAGGCTCAAGGCACATAATCTTAATTTTTCCCGGTTTAGTAAATTTATAACTGGTAGATGTCATAGGCCTCTGCTTTGACTACACTGCAGTTTATACACAGATCCTCTTCTGAACTGATTCTGATTCAGTTCAGAAGAAAATAAAACCCTCAAACTGTTGAGGTGCAACAGCAGTTCAGTTGACTTCTTGAAACTGTATTTTCCGGTCCAGTAGCAAGGACTTGGTTTGCCAGTCACTGTAGTAAATTCTGAAGATTTAATGCTGGTGATGTTTTTGCCCTGTAGCTATCCACCACCTGGATATGGCAAATGTAAAACTGCAGTTTCATTGCTTTGCACTAGCAGTCCTACATTCTTGATCAGTGCTATAGTCACCAAAAAAAAAAAAAAAAAAGGTACCAATTTAACTCATACAGCAGCAGAATCAATCTACTGTTAATTTTTTTATTCCAGTAAATATGTAGGAATTATGGCCTGCACAGCAAGAGATGGTGCTCTGAAGTTAATTTTTTTTAGACAGATGCTGCTTCACTCTTTTGAGCTTAGCTCACTGAATCCTGTGGAAAAGCCCTTGGAAATTACTGCAAATAACCTATTGGCCCTTTTCTAGTAGGTGGTACTTACAGAAATTTGGTCACGTGTTAAATCTTTCTATTTGGTATCACAACTCCATCATTCCTCTTGGGGTTGTCCTTAGGATCTATGTCTCTAGGCCTGGGCTAAACATGTCTCATGTCTGATAGCCTGTTGGAGAGGGTGTCTAGAGATGACTAGACCATAGTTCTTCAGTCTTTCTAAAAATCAATTGCCCCCATGAAGGAAGCCAAGCAAGTCCTGAGTCAATAAACTGTCTAAGAAAGAAGCTGTGTGGTGGTCCATCCTGTCACCTAACAGACTCCCACCATTGACTGCATCTGAGTACTAGGGTTTTTATTAGACATACAGCAGTAAGCATTCTGGAAGGAAAAGAGAAGACTGAGGAAGAGCAGTAAAGCAACTCTGTTCTGAGCTCTACAGGTCCATTACTGTTGAATTTGATTTTCCAATTCTAGACCTGCCTTTCCATTTTTATTTTTTTTATTTTTATTTTCAAGCTTTGCTGCCCTCAGGGTTCTCCTATAAGACTAGTGTTTTGCGACATTATAATGTATGGAGGTGTCTAGATGCCTTGACAAGATATTTGTAGCAGCAAACTTGGGAAGATAATGTGCCTGCAGCAATTCTACAGTTACAGAAGAGACAGATATAGGGTGTTCCAGACCAGGAGTTTTAAGAACTTGCTAAGTGCCTCCACTCTGTATGGAGGAGGCATCCAGTCTTAATGGATTCAAGAAAGACTTGGTGTCTAGGCTACTTTCCACTTGTTCTTACCACCACTTACTTAATGTCAAATACACACTCCCCTGCCCACTTTACAAGACACTGATACGGCTGCGGATTGCAGTAAAAGCTAACTGTGCTTCTGAAAACTTACATAATAAACAGTAATCATAAGATCTATCCTATAGTATCCTATAGTAGAAATAAGTCATGCCTCAGTCAGAATTTGCTCAGGCTTAGTTTGGCTCTGCCAGGGTCCAAAAAATACACTGATCCACCAGCAGTACTGAGAACAGAGTTTTTCCACAGCATTCAGTAGTAATGCCTGCAGGACTCAATGTCTGAAATAGAAATTTTTTGGAGAACGCATCCCTGCCATAATACAGGAAACAAACAACTCTTCCAACCCAAAATTTCATACAAAACACATTCTAAAATTAAATTGATTTACATTCAGAGTACTGGAAAATGTTATATTTTTCTTCCTACAATCAATAATTGGGTTTGACCCAGTAAATCAAACTGAGTTGGAACGGGAAACTTGATTATCCCAGTACAACATGGCAACTTTAAAGAATGGGTGTGCCAAGCAATTATTCACAAAACCTTTTTCTGTGGAGTCCAGATAGGAGACATCTCTTCATCAAAGAAGAGAGAAGGCCAGAGACTCATAAGGTCAGTGCCTTTGTTTTTACCAAAAAAAAAAAAGACATTCTCTTGCATATAAAACTTGTTAGTTTGGCAGGGATACAACTTGTGCTCTTATGATATAGAGAGGAAATCTGCCTGTTTGTCTCAGTGTTTATATTTATGTAGTCACTGCTCAGCCCTAAAGCTGTTCTTTAGATCTCCAGCTAAAATAAATGTCACAAACTGCTGAATTATTACAAATATAATTCTGTTTATTTACAAATATGACAACAAGCTGGTAACTTGCTGAGATTCTCCAAAGGATTTTCAGTCTTTACGGAGATACATTCCATCTAACACATTTCCAGTCTCCCTGAATATTGTATTTTAAATTCAGCTATTAACCAATAGATGTGTCCAGTCTTAGTAGCTACATATTATGATGGATATAAAGGACATCATCAAGTATTGGGAAAAGACTCTTTATGAAAGACAAAATTTCTCTCTCCTTTTTCACTTTTTATGACTGTATTTGGCAGAAACTTTTATCCCATCTTCCAGAGTGCAGTGGGATTTAAACAGGATGAGGAAATGAAAAGAGAAATTGAAAATGAGATTTAAAATTCAGTAGTATGGGTTGACGATGTAATATGATCACAATGAAATGCAGGATATTTTTGCTTAGTGACAGTATTTTTGTATAGGCAGGATACATATTTCACAGGCATAATAAAGAGAATCCCTCTCCCAACACACACACACATAGGATTTTCCTTTAAAAATCTACAAAATCAGCAAAATGTTTATAAGCTCGTACTGTCAATACACAAAATACAGGTTGGGCGGAGAATAGACTGAGAGCAGCCCTGAGGAGAAGGACTTGGGGGTGCTGGTGGATGAGAAGCTCAACATGAGCCGGCAACGTGTGCTGGCAGCCCAGAAAGCCAACCCCATCCTGGGCTGCATCCCCAGCAGCGTGGCCAGCAGGGCAAAGGGGGGGGATTCTGCCCCTCTGCTCCGCTCTGGGGAGACCCCACCTGGAGCACTGTGTCCAGCTCTGGAGTCCTCAGCACAGGAAGGACATGGACCTGTTGCAACAGGATCAGAGGAGGACAACAAAGATGATCAGGGGTCTGGAGCCCCTCTGCTGTGAGGTGAGGACAGGCTGAGAGAGTTGGGGGCTGTTCAGCCTGGAGAAGAAAAGGACCCAGGGAGAACTTATAGCCCCTTCCAAAACCTAAAGGTCCCTACATGAGAGATGGGGAGGGACTCTATCAGGGAGTGGAGTGATAGGATGAGGGGTAACGGTTTTAAAATGAAAGAGGGGAGATTTATATGAAATCTCAGGAAGAAATTTTGCAATTCAACACCCTAATTGAATATCCTTGGCTTCATTTAGATCAACATTTTAATTGTCTTGCCAAGGAGCTTTGAGTGCTTTATCCAGTTTACAGTCTTGTAGTAAATTCATGCCTAAACTATATGATGACCACTGATAATCGGTATTCCATTAAAAATGGAAGAAGACAATGTGTCATAAACATATTTTTCTCTACAGAAAGGGAAACCCGAGGGCAGTAGTAGCTCAGAGTTGCCCTTTCTCCATATAAAAAGGCTGTGGTTTTCCATAGTTTGGCAAATAATAACATCTCAAATAAAATACTTATTGTATAAGAAAGCGCAATGCATTTCATTTGTTTCAACATTTTTTCATTTTTCAGAGAATGACAGAACAATTTAGTTCTGCTGTGGTATAGGTTCTTGTACAGCAAAAGGAGAAAGAAATAAGCCTTTTATCTGTACCAGAGTACAGAAAGTCCAAATATTCTTTAAAATCAAGAAGACAATATTTTATGGATGCCAGAGGTACCAGTGGAAAGCAGATGCCCTGAAATCTACCCACGCATCAGCAAAAAATATCACGCTTTCAGTCACATTAAATTACTGGTGTTATAGTAGCTTCGAGGGGAAAAAAAAAAAAAAAGCCCAGACAATATCACTGATCTGTACAGTGGATTTTCTAAGGTGGCAGAAAAAGTCATCAGCACAATGAGGCAGTCAGAAAATGTAAGGGTAACTGCTTGTCCCAAGGCCTCATTAAAAGGAGTCTGAAGGCCACAGAAAACATCTTCTCCTACTTAGGCCAACTTTTCAGCTCTGTGGTGCAAATTTTTGATGCTACACAAGAGATCAGACTATTTAAGTGTTCCTCTGGATGGAAACAGATGAAATATAACTCTCTAGAAGTGCTTACACCTATATTAACAAGGAAGGCAGAAGATATAAAATATGGTAAAGCATTTATTTTTATAATAGCTGAAGTCAATTGCCACCTTGGTTGTATTAACTGAAAAACAGAATTACATAAGAGGACATTTTATTTTTTCTTATGACATCATTATAAAATGTAAAACCATTTTAAACAATCCCGTAACACAACAGTTATGTGAAAGAGAGATACAGGGAAAAGATACTAGTTCATCTGTTTTCTGCATCTGGACCTGTCATTCCTCAACTGAATTTAGAACACAAACAACAGAGAAAAAAATTATGGACATATTTTAATCAGAGATTTTTATAAAGAACTCCTCGGATGGAATTCAGACACAGTCTAGTGATAGAGAAATAAAATTTCATGCCAGAGCTGCAAGGATTTTTTTTTTTTATTTGACTTTCTAAACCCTCGAACTTTTTACAACTTAGGACTTCTTGTATGTCTTTACAGATGACCCCAATGGGGATTTGCAAAGATGTATGAGAATTTCAAAGCCAAAATTAAAAATTTCATTTCAGAGCTGATGGACCCCATAGATACAGAGATCCATAGGCTTGTCTGTACTCTGTAGTTTTCTTACATATTTCTGGGTAAAGGACCCAATGCAGCAGATTTATGATTCTCTAAGCTGCAGCACAGGCTTTGGTTTTACAGTTAGGGAGTCAGATTGATGCTTCTACAAGTTACTGCAGTAGTTCCTTCTAAATGAATCAGACCCTGCTGAAAAGAGAAACACAAAACCGGTTGGAGTGGTGCAAGGTAATCAGAATCTTGCAGAAATACAGGCTTTTTGAAGAGATTCACTGTTATTGCCTCAACTGCTTTAAAAATAAGCAAGTGTACAAAGAATTAACATATGTAAAATCCTACATTAAAGGGAGATTGACTCATTTAGAAGCAGTAATACAGCAGGAAAGCAGCCTGCAGCCAACAAAAGGGCTGCACAGTGGGAGGCTTATCCCAGCAAACAACAATTCACACCTGTTAATTACTCTGAATAGGCTTGCACACAATGCTAGGCATGGCATTTATCCATTGTTTAGAAGCAATACTAATGTAATCTCTTATACTATTGTTATAAGTGAAATGAAAGCTTAACATGAATCATTTCCTTGCAAATCATCAATTAACTCATCATAGCATTTGCCGGTGGACCCATAAAGCTCCAGCGCATCCAAAAGCTATGTAAATAATGAGTGTTTCAGCTTTCCTGATAATTATGGTAAGGTTGTTGATGGTGGGATTACACAAACTCAATATTTCAGGGAAATTTCTATTTATCATCATTTGTTATTTAAAATATATATAAAAAAATAAATTGTATAAAGAACAAGCAAACAAACCAACCTCACAGAAATTTTGCTTACAGTTCCAACACTTTCTAATTAGAAAACGTGTCAATCAAAAGTGAAGGTCTTAAAACAATATTTTAGTAATTTGAATGCCAGTCAGAATCTAACCATTTAACTTGACACATTTGAAAGACTTAAGACATTTAGAATTTCATTCTGCTTTTTTGTGTTAATGCTTGGATGAACACAAAAGAAGGCATGAAATATTTTGATATTTCTTGCTTTATCAGAATTATTTGACTAAAAATACTTTTCCTACCTATATCCATCAGTATGCCTAAAACATTTATTTGAGCAGCATTAGAAGTCTTGTCCCTAATCTTAAACTCTAGCACACTCACTCTACTAGTAACTTCCAAGGGAGATTTCAGTGCTGAAAGATTACAAAATATTGTCCCACCGCTATTTCTGTACTCAAAGAATATACACCCAGGCATTTTGCACACTAAAAATAGTAGACTACATAACCCTATGGAGAAACTCATTAGGACAAAATAGAAGTCATAAAGGTGAAAACATTCTCTTAGGGGTTTGATAAAAATTTGGTGTTTATACAGCTCCTGAATATGAAGAGGACTGTTCTGATTTTTTAATAGTTAAAAGGCAATAAAAACCCACACCAACCAACAACAAAACAAAAAAAACAGCAAAGACCAGGAATTATGTAGGGGGTAGATAGGAAAAGGGTACAGACATACCATCTGTCATCTAAAAGCATTAAAAGTTCAAGATGATATAGTTTAAGCTGGTCTTTTCTTTTTCCTCAGTAAGAAGACATCAATGTCTCTGGAGGCTGATTTATCCTATCTCTATTTCCCTCCCTATTTGTATTAGTATTAATTTCCCTTTAAAAGTAAATCCACACTGATTTTATAGAGTCTCAATGACCCATTTAGAGCCCTTAACTTTTCGACTGGTTGTGCTCAGGGAACAGGAATCCTTCCTGAAATGTTTGTACTTATTAACGTTTTAGGTGTCCACATGAAAAATCAAGGGATCCTAGGCAATACACTCACAAATATACCCACCATTGGTTTGGTTTTGCCCTTCACTTGGACAGGTAGTGCTTAAGGCATAAGCCTGGTAGTCAGAGTTCACAGCCAATGTGATTTCTTTTGCTAAATTATTACTTCTTTTCAGTTGTGTAACTAACAATAAAAAGGTCATGATTTGTTACTTGCCACAGAATGGTTGACCTTGGAAGGGACCTCTTGAGTTCATGTTGTCCAGACCCTTGCTATGGCTGGTTGTCAAGGACTGTGTCCAGTCGAATTTTGATTATCTATAGGTCTGGAGACCCCACAACCTTCCTGAACAACATTTTCCAGTGCTCAACCACCCTTACAGTAATTGTTTTTTTCTTTTTTCTTGCATTCAGATATATTTTCCTGTGATTTTGTTTGTGCTAATGATGATTGTCAGCAACAGGTTGAAATCCAAGTGATGATCAAGTTTGTTCAAGGATCAGTTATATTCAGAAAACCATAAGTGATTTTTATTCCAAGTGGTTTTCTGCAATGATGATGAGTTGGGCTTGTCCTTAGCTGTATATATAAAATGTCCAACTGTATTAATTGAAATTCCCAATGCTAACAACTTCTCATGGTGCAACCTACACATATTAAGTAGATTTTTCTGTACTAATATCTTATTGATAAACCAATATATAAATAGATAAATTCTCTATACACATTTAAATAGGCCAGTGGTATGGCTAATGGTGTTTTTTGCCTGTAGCAAGTATATTTAATAAGAAGGTAAAATCTCTAGATATGTAGATATGCACGTAGTCTGCATCAGAC
This sequence comes from Tringa tobata, assembly GCA_033628505.1. Lineage (NCBI taxonomy): Eukaryota > Metazoa > Chordata > Aves > Charadriiformes > Scolopacidae > Tringa > Tringa tobata. The sequence continues at coordinate 1,132,885 of JAHREE010000316.1, read as the reverse complement.
CTCTTATGGGTCCAAGTGGAACCAGTATTTCATTTCTGACATAGAGGTTGTCAGTGGTCTAAAACTTTTTTCCAAACTTTTGATTCTGGTTCTACATCTCAAGCAGGGTTCAGTCCCCCTAGAGGGAAAAAAACCCCAGAAGTTTGTTCACGTGCCTTCTCCTTTACCTGTTTTTCATCCACTCTTTTATTTTCACAAAAGTATAATACCAGACACGCTCATCGTGGGGGCATGTAGGGCTACAAATCACAGTAAGCATACACCTATGACCAGATTTAAGGGATTTGTTGCTTCATTTGCTTTTTAAGAAACCTCATCAAGATCCTTCTTAAGGTCCTATAAAATTTGAACTATCATACAGATCCCTCACATAAGGACATTTAATCTGAAGATTAAATGATTCAAGAAACCTTTTATTTTCTTCCATTCATCGCAGCTGATAAAACAGTAAGGATCCATTTTTCATTAGAAGGCTCCAGAGTGAGTTTCAGGCAAAATTGGACACTCTGGTTTGCTCTGCACTACCCAATCAACATGACCTCTGCTCTTCCTGATGAAAAAGCAAATGGAGTTTGAGAATGTGGTTCAAAGATACAATGAATCCAAATTCAGGTGTACCAACTCCAGAATAAGAAGGTTGTGGTCACCTGTGCAGAATTAGCATACATTTTCTTTGCTAATTCAGATTTGTTGAAAAAAACAGCATATTTTGTGTTACATCTTCTCTTACATAAAATTATGAAAGCATAATGTCGTCGGGAAATTCTTATTACGGGCCTTGGCTAGTTAAACATAAATGCAGTCATATCTCTCCATCTGATATGGATCCTGCTGGGCAGTATGGCATGTAGAAGATTAGTATTAATAACTGTGAAACCATAGCCTGAAAGTATGTACATATGAAAGAACTTGCTGAACATATAAGATGCTTTTGCCTCAAATATTTTCTGTATAATTTTGAAGAAAAGAATATTAGAAAAATTTATAATACAACAGAATAAGGAAAGAATAATAATGGAAAAAATCTTGTTTCTTTCAGCCATCCCTTGGTCTTATGCTTCCATCTCTTTTGCCAAGGTGTCTAGGACAAAGGCCCAATAACTTTCAGGGTCTGATTCAATACATGGCCTAGAAAGTGTCATGCTATCTTAAAAAGATGAGCTTGGTGAAGAAACCATGAATGGATGAATTCTCAAAAAACCCACAGTTCTCAGTATCACCTGCATGTCAATAACCAGAATGCCCTTGCAGCTTTTTCACAGGCAGTTCTGGAGTCTTTGTGCTTGGGGCATAATGGATCGGCTGCACTTGTGTGAGAGCACTGTGATCTTTCTGCCAAAGAGCACTGCATGAAAAAGCACAAAATCTGCTTGCACATCACCAAAGGAACCTAAGAGACTCTTGGGTTTCCTGAGGTTAGACCAGTTTAAATTAGTTTTGAGTATTTTTGCAGATTGTCACTTGTTCATCTCAATAGGGTGCAGATAGAGCTGGATGGCCATCTGTCCCCTTGTTTCAGCTGCCAGCAATCAGCCACTTGGCAAGGCTAAAGCAAAGAACATCTCCATTATATTTAAAGACATACTGGACATTTTGCTGTGAGATTCCTGCCAGCAGTTCTGTATTTAGGAAGTGCCCGAGTAGAAGGAAGGTGCAGAACTGAAAGTAGGTGGAGTGCCTCGGACTCAACTATGAGTCTGAAGAATAAGTTGAAATAAACACTGAAGGCTTTCAAGGGGTTTCAAAGGTTAATAAATTCATTTACAAGGTATGTTTGTCCTTGCATTTTACATGTGAAGCTGAATGTATAATTAGATTTTTATTAAGTGAGTATTTCTCCCACCTCATCCTCAGAATAGATTGGGCTGAAACGGAGTGACACATATCTTTAGAAATCATCTTGTGAGTCAGCAAACCTCCTTTCCAGAATGAAGTGAAGCTAAGTCTGAACTAGATTGAACACTAACCAAGCAGTAAAACTGATATTCATTTCTGAGCTTTGTTTCCAGTCCAGCAAAAGAAATAAAGAACCAACCTCCTCCACCACAAAAAAAAAAAAATCCTCAAGGTATCGCTGAAACTTCAGATAAGTACTGGACCATCAGGGCATAATCCCAAAGAGCAATGTTTGCCTGTATCTCCTGTTGGAGTATGAAAAATGTATTCCTCCTTGCCCCTCTAAGTTTCAGAACCACAAATAAATTTGTGTAACTGTGCCTTAATAAAAGATACAAAATTTTGTGGTAGCTGGCAACAAACACAAAGCAAACACATGGGAGACTCACCATTCAGTGAATATTCACCAGCAGAGGTTTTAAGGGACCAATGTGCTGGATTTAGGCAGTCACCCTGGTCTTTACTAAGCTTCTACAGAATTTTCCATGGTTTATCCAAAGTATTTCTGAGACAAATGCTGCCTGTTTCTTATTTAAAAAATGGCCCATCCAGGAGTTTCTCTTTCCACAACAGTCCAACTATTTAAATACACTTTCCATAAAGTTACAATCTAGCTTAAAATTCTTTCCCCAGGCATGTGTGGCAGCTGATGAACATTACACACCATGTTATGGCACTGCAAACAATATTTCTCTGTAAAAGAGAAATTGTGTCTTAAATTTCCTTAACATTCCTGGACATTTCTGAGAATTTTGTTAAAGTTCTCATGAATTTCTCTTTGGAAGTTGCCACTTTCTCAATGTGATCTGATCCAGGTTGCAGAAAAAAGCCTTTTTTTTTTTTTTTCTTTCAAGTCTTAAAGGGATTGGGGAAATTATCCTTGCTTTTTTAAAGTTACAACAACCTGTTAGAGCTCTCAGGCATCTGATTATGGGATCGAAGTTACCAAGGAAATAAACCACTGCTTAGTGAGTAAAAGTATTAACTCAAAGTAACCAAACTTCCGGTTCATCAGTTCAGCTCCTTAACTCATATAATATCTTTCTGCTTTTAATTTGTGAATACAAACATGTAGCAACCACTGGTGCTTAAGATCCATGCATCACATTTATTGGCTTACTAACATTAATAATGAAACAAAAATCCCTAAATGAAAAAATGAAAAAAAAGTTTTAAGAAACTTAAACCCTGAAACTTCAACAAGGCTTCCATGTGACACTTATAAATAACGGCATCAGAATGATTATACTGATTGATGACCCAGGGAATCTAAGGTGAAGGCTAGTGCAAGGCTGATGAGCAGTAAGTTCAAAGCCAGTTTCAATAAAATAGTGCATTGTTACTGTATATATGGTGCATATAATCCTGTGAGGAGATTTAGAAATTTGGTGACAAAGTCTGGAATCTTCACCCAGTTATAAAGTCATGGAAGATGAAGTTAACATTTGAAGGATGTTGATTTCAGACTCTTTTGAGTGATGAACTGTCAATTAAACCATCACCACTAATGGTGTAATCTCATCACAAAAAGCAAAAATTTTTTAGATATGAAAACAAAATGCTGAACCCTAATTAGGAGACAGCACTGGAAACTTAGTTTCCTGTGACCCATAGTTTTAGCCAAGTTAAGAAATCTCCATTTATAGTTTGGATCTTTTTTTTCTTGCATCATTATACATTAGGTGAACATCCTGTAAGCAGTAAATTATAAGATGTGCTTTGCTGCCAGCATAAACTGGGCTTTATTATAATTAAAGTCCATTTAAAATAGGGTGGTACAGACATTCTGTTTCTCAAACACCTTTAATAGTAAATACAAGCAATAAATTTTACATAGTGAAAAGTACACTATAATGAAATAGAACAGTGCAACCAGGTTGTAGCTCTTAAGATTCACCATCACTACTTAACCTCCTTGTACTTAACAGTTTTGGTTTGTGTACTGCAAGCATCAAGATTCAGTTTTAACAAAAGTGTTAAAAGCACAGACGTGATTTAAATACCTTGAGCAGTTAGCATGAAAAGTTTAAATTATGTTGTTTCATATGTTAATGAAACAAATAATATATTACAGATTTCATTTATTGAACTTTTTGGGCAGAAAAAGGAAAACACAGCAGAGTTTAATGGATTTTGTACAAGGACTCTTAGAATCAGTTAACAGAAGAAAAGAGAAAATTGAGAGCTTTGAAACAAGACAGAAATATTAGAACATCTTATGATATGACCACATTTGAAACTTTAGCAATTTAATTTTCAACAACATAAAGGGGGAGAAAGAGCCTCCTTGTTGTGTATATATGCAATCCACATTTGTGTTGTATCTGTTTTATTTTATTACTTTAAAAAATGGCAAGTGATAAAAAAATACATCAGATTCTCCTCTGTGCTGATATCCATTCCTGTGGCATTGTCAGTAAGCTGATTATTGCTCTCCAGGATTTTTCGGCTAATCTATATCGGTCACAGGAGACTGCATACAAACTGTGGCATATCAAAGCCTCTTGGCCTCCAGTCACCCTTCTTGCCCCCAAGTTTAGCAATCTTTGCACTGAGAATGGATTGCGAGTGAATACTGTGGTTGATTTGATGGGTGAACAGTCACAGCATTTGCTGCATGAATAAATAACATGGGCCAAATTCATGCTTTGTGTAATTCCATTAGAATGGATACGCTTACAACAGGGATCAAAGTGGTTCGCTGGTGGAAAAGTGTACACAAGGGCAGCAAATTACCATGGTACCTTCCTTCCCTGAAGATGTAAAATGTGAAATGGAAAGAAATTCCAAGGCTAGCAAAAATAGATGTTTGATCTATAAAGAATTAACTAGACATTCAGTACTTGAAAAGGTCTGGTGCTCACTTTGGGACTGCTTTGGTCAAATTCACATTTTTCTTTGGCCTTTTTTTTCTTCACATGTACAAAATCAATTTCATTCTCCAAACAACAGAGGAGCAATAAACCCATCATCACAGGCACTTTCACCGTCATAAAAGTGGGGGTTTCTGTATGCTGTTCATTGGGTTTACCTGTTATCAGCCATTTTTGGCATTAGAATTGCATAACCTAGTCAAAGGATAACACATAAAGTAGAATGTTAAAAGGCAAGCAACTTTCCCCAAAACTTGGGTCTCATGAAGTCGGTGAATAATTCTACACATTTGTGTGCCTTTTGATGGAACTTTCTGTCATGTGTGTGTGTGAGTTTGTCTACCTTTGATCCCCAACAGAGTGTTCCAGAATCCAGTTCCCATTCATCACTGAGACCAGTCTAGGACTTAGAGCCTGTTGGTTACATCTCCCTGGGAGCTTGGTACGGTTTTGTATATATATTAATATATATTGTATCTATTTCACTATTTCTTTTTTATTCCATCATTAATATTTCATTAAATGAGTTTAGTGTGGGTTTTTTTTTTTTTTTCCATAAACTCACAACTTCTTTATCTCTCTTCTTCGTCTCCTTGGAGTGAGAGGTGGGGGAGAGTATCTGTCATCGTGTCATTGGCCAACGCGCCCCAAACCATGACAGCAGGAAATACCTTTGGGAGCATTTTATTAACAGTGTAGCAAGTATCAATGCAAGACTTTAGAGGAAGGGACAGTGGTTTTATTTAAAATGAAAATCGGAACAAAACAGGCTTCCCTTGCTCTCACTCTCTCTTATTGTTCCATACTCACAAACACCAGAACTCTGTGTTGTGTCCAGGAAGTCTGTACTGCTGACAAGCTCCATGGCCAGGGTGTTCAATCTGTCCAGCCCATCAGGCACCACGATGCTTGTGTCCACATGTGGGGTCCAGGATCTGTTGCAATGAAGGATACCAGCTGTTTTTGCCTCGCATGTCCTAGGTGCATAGTTTGATGACTATGTGCAGATTTGAGATGTGTCTTTTTGTACTATTTTTGAGCTGATGATGTGCCTGTTCTGTCTCAGCTTCATCACACATCGGTAGTCCACACTGGTTTTTGCCTCCACATCTGGGTGTCTTGTAAAACTTCAGGTATATCTGTGGACTCTTGACAGTGCTCTGTGGCCACCTACTACCCAGCAGCTGCAGTCTGACCTCTTTTTGCTTTTGTATTTAGCTTGATCCAAGATGTGTTGGAATAAGAGAAATCTCACATAAAGAAAGACTGAATCACACCCACACTTCTGAAAAGGTATTACTCATTACCTGACTGGGATAAATTAGACAACTGATCAGTGTCATAGAGCAGAAACATTCCATAACCCTTTAAATAGGTTCCACAGAACTATGTTAAGCTCTTTAGCCTAAATTTAGGCTTTGATACTTGCATCTCGTGGAACACTAATTTAATTAAAACCAAACAAAAAGCCTCTTTACCCCTTTGGTTTTTCTCTCCTGAGCTGCTGATCTACTGTAGCTTAAAGAGATCAGCTCTCTCCTTCTATTCTTTTAGCTCATCCATCAGTCATTACCAGCTTAGAATCATCTCCTTTCATTTTTCCACTAGTTGACTATTCTGAAGGTGATGTACTGGAGGACAGAGAGGATGAGAGAGGCTGATTTTCATAAGCTGTAACATCAAAAGTTGGAAAGTAATGTTTAGTTTCTATAATAGACAGTTACAGTAAATTGACATGGGAGAAATAAAGTATATAAAGCTTCAGATGTTATTCTTCAGAATTCCTTTTGTATCAGAGGGAGCAAGAGGAAAAGGAGAGAAAAAGCAGAGATTTAGCTTGCTGTTGAAAATATGGAAGGACCAAATATTTTATTGGTATAAGTGGGCATAACTTGACTGAGTTTCAGTAGAACTTTGTGTGTCCATTCATAGTAGTTGCATTTCAGACACAAAAAATGCTTTGTTTATTCTGCTTTAAATCTGTGGGACTGAATGTAGTACACAGTATACACCAGACAAAGTTAATAGTGATAAAAAAGTTTGAAGAGATACAAAGGTTACATAGCAGTAAAGGACATAAACCCTCTTTATATTAGAGGCTGGGAAGGAGAAAAGAACTACTGGTGTGCCAGTGCTGTATGAAAAATGGATTATTGTCAGTGGGAATGAAATAAGGCCATGATCTCAACTAATTCAAAGTTCCTGCCCAGCTTTTCTCTCTGTGTAATCTGCCATCTTAAAGTTTTATATTACTCTCAGTCCTCTGGATGTTGTTTAGTAAGTTTTCAGTACAGCACAACTTTAGTTCGTATGATCATTAAATAAATTTCTAGTTTATACTGATATGCTCATTAGAGATAGTTGAAAATTTCTATTGAAACAATTTTGGCCTGAAAATTGCTTTTTTGCCAAGATTATAACTATATAGTCATATCTATATCAGTACTATATAATGCATAACAAGTTTTGAAATAGAATGATTTCTGAGAAATTAAAATTTTATTTCTATTTTATTTTTCCATGTTTTAGATTATTCATTTTTTATAAGCAGATACATGTGTTAGGTGCATTTACTTAATAATTATCAAAATATTGAATTTAGTTGAAGTATTTCTATATAACAATTTTTCTTGAATAAGGCTCAATGTAAACAATAAACCTTACCTGCATATCCTATTAAACAGGAAGGGAAAGAGTACCTTGATGTAGTACTTCTGAATACAGAAGAGTCATGATTGAATTTGACTCAAATGATAGAAAAGTCATACAGCATAACATTCCACTGCTCTAATCTTTTAACATATGTGTATCAAGGATAGGGGAAAATCACCAAACCACGGAATAGTAGGGGCTGGAAGAGACCTTCAGAAATCATCTAATTGAACCCCCTGACAGAGTAGGTTGATCTAGAGCAGCTGGACAGGAACCCATCCAAGTGGGTTTAGAACATCTCCAGAGAAGGAACCTCACATCCTCTCTGGGCAGCCTGTTCCAGGGTTCTGCCACCCTCATAGTAAAGAAGTTTTTCCTCATGTTGAGATGGAATTTCCTGTGTTCCAGTTTGTGCCCTTTTCCCCTTGTCCTGTTGCTGGGCACCACTGAGAAGAGTCCGGTCCCATCCACTTGACACCCACCCTTTAGATATGTATAAGCATTGATGATATCCCCCCTCAGTCTTCTCTTCTCCAGGCTGAATCAACCCCAAGTCTCTCAGCCTTTCCTCATCAGAGAGGTGCTCCATTCCCTTGATCATCTCTGTAGCTCTCCTCTGGGCTCTCTCCAGCAGTTCCCTGTCCTTCTGGAACTGGGGGGCCCAGAACTGGACCCAGTGCTCCAGATGGGGCCTCACCAGGGCAGAGCAAAGAAGGAGGATGACCTCCCTGGATCTGTTGGCCACACACTTCTTAATTCATCCCAGGGTGCCATTGGCTTTCTTGGCTACAAGGGCACATTGCTGTCTCATGGTCTACTTGTTGTCCACCTAAAATAGTAGTTGGACTTGTTGTCCAACTAAAAATGCTAAGGGAAACAGCCTCATCAGTTTTATTTAATCTTTCTCCCTTTATTCATTTGTTTTTCCCACAGTTCAATTTATTATCTTTAATAAATGACAAATTTATCAAATGCAAACCATGTGTTTTGAGACTGAAACATCTTAAATGACTGATGATCAGCCGTGTCCATGCTGCTTTTCTGTTCCACCATTTGAGATGGTAATAGAAAGTTGCAGAGGGTAAACTGGCAAAACAGACTTATTTTTTTTTTTTTTCAGGACTACTCAGCTGAATGCATTGACCCTTATTCAGAAAGCACAAGGAGCCTGAAAAGCAGCTTTTGCATTCAGTGGAGTCAGCACCTGGCTGGAAATTAAAGGGTTAGAGTTGGTGAGTTCAGGTAGCTCTTTCCTGGAAAACACTGCATTTTGCCCCAGTGAAATTCTTGTTTAATATGAATTTCAGATGTAGCTGCTTTTCAAAACTTTTACTGAGAGCCAGCTGACATTAGTGTGTCTTTTAGCCCAGGCTCATTGCTTTCTCTTCAATTTATTACAGTTTTATGGAAATTACAAATGAGATGTGAGAAGAAAGGGAGAAGAGATTTCTGGCAAGCTTTAATATCCTGTTAGCAAGCTCTCCAGAAAGAGTTAACAAATTTTGATATGATGGATATTCTCTTTTTTTCCCCTCCATCTTCTTGTTTAATAAAAATAAACTGTATGAAGATACACAGTTTCATAGAAATTCACTCTGCAATAAAAAAGTGCCCATTATAGAGTGTCAATGGATGTGATAACATGCATAATTTACCTCGGGGAAGTATGTAATTAGAAAATTAACCTTTTGCGTTTCTCTCCTTAATCAGCTGCAACAAATGACTAGAGAATACACATTAGCAGCTGCATTTACTGTATTTACATGCTATTAACAAGCAACTGACTGCTTGGAGAGGAAAGAAGAATTGAGCCTGTGCTTATGAAAAGCATAGTGGTTGAGATGTGTCCTGGTTTGAGGTAAAACAGAACTAATTTTCTGTTCAGTAATTTTACTTTTTTAGCTGGGCCTCTTCTAACTAACTGAACTCTGAAATTAACAGCATGTTGTTCAGAAACTGTTCACTTTCACAGTGATAAGACCTGATTATAGCAAGGGATGGTGTGCAGAGAGGCCCTTGCTTATACTTATTGCTATAACAACCAAGGTCAGGCAAATTTGTTATTTGCCCCCTTGGAGGGTCAGAAGCGGAAAAGCGCAGAGGCGTTGCACCTGTGGGGAGGAGGGGACAGGAGAGGTGACCCCAAACTGACCAACAGGGTATTCCATCCCATCTGCATCATGCTCAGTATAAAAGCTGGGGGATCAAAGGGTCAACTCTCTTCCTTCAATGGCCGATTTCCGAGGAGGACCCTGTCTGTTCGTCTGCCTTTGATCCCAATCCAAGCATTCCTGACTCCAGAGCTGGAATCTGGCTCCTGTCCATCCCCAAGTCCAGCCTGGGACTTTCCCCTGTGCCTGCTGGTGAAGTGATGATCATCCTGGGAGCTTGATATGGTTTTCTATATAATGTATACATTTTTTTTTATATTTCTTTTTTTTTCCCCTTTTCTTCTTCTTATTATTATTTATTATTTATTTATATTTTCATTAAATTAGTTTAGGGTTTTTTTTTCTAAACTCATGTTGGTTTTTTTGCCCTCTTCGTCTTTAGGGGGGGAGGGAGGGGCCATTTGTTGTTCTGTTTGGTCAATTTGGTCAAAACCACGACAAGATGGTATGGTGGCTCTTTGGATTCTGTTTTTTTTTTTCTTTTCATTCTGGCAAAGGTGCATTATCAACTCTGGGTACCCTCAGAAAATGTCAGAGCAACTCAACTTTTCCTGTTTTCAGGAACAAATGTATCTTTCTACCACAGTGATCTCTGTTTTGAAAAGATTTAATGAAAAAAAGGCCATTTAATACCAATTGTGATATTTTTTAAAATGAAGTGAGTTCATCTATTAAGAAATGGGTAGACATGGATTGCATTATGAAAGAGCTGTCTACAAATAATAATGTAATCTAATCACTATGAACTTTATCTGAAAATTAAAGTCTCCATATGTGACTTCAAGTATCTGAAATATTGTTGTTTCTGTATTGTCATCCATAGAAAACCTCATGTCTGTGGTGGTCTCAAAGGAATTTAGGATGATGGCAGGAGATATAAATGCTGATAGCGCAGTGCTCTCTTTCAGGGTGAGTTATATTTTGTGTTATCATCTATCAGAAATGACAAAAAGTATGAGAAGACCTTCTCCCTTCTTCCAAGTACTGAACTGAGGTAGTTTTCTGTCATTCTAAAGAATATTATTGCTCTTCAACAAGTAATATATGTATTAATTTTCACAGGAAATTTGGTAGTTTCACTAGTGAGTGGAAAAAAGTCAGAATGACAAGCAGCAGTCAGGTTCTGAAAGAAGAAAGAATTCTTCTGAAAGGTGTAGGGATCACAGTATTACCATAACTGATACTGTCCCATGCCCCTCACAGTAAGGAAATAGGAATAATCAGGAACAATGCTTTGACTGTCGCTCTTCAGAATAACTTATGTCTCACCAGTGATTCTTTCTTTAGCAGGAAAATTCAGAAGACAGTAACAAGCCAAACTCAAGAGCTGTGCTTCTCTGCCTGGGTCATGTAATCGTGGACTAATAATTTGTCCTCTCCGAGCTTCAATTGCCTTGTCTATAAAGTTATGATAATTATAGTCCCTTACCTCATGGAGGTGTTTGAGTGAATACATTAATGTTTATAAAATGTGCAGTTATAACGAGGATCTGCATCATAGGCAGTTTAGAAAGCATAAATAAATTGCAGTTCTATGGACAGTAGTTTATACTCTGTTTTTCTCTCCTCTGTTATGCCTGGAGAATACTCCACAGAAATTCCTTTTTACACAGTTTTCTGGACACCTCATTCTGATTTCTTACTTCATTCACACTAATTCAGAGTTTTATTCTTAGAAATATGATCAGATTCTGCCTGGTTGGGCTTGATCAACAGAAAGGCTTATATGTATATATCGAAGCTAGCTTTAGATTCTGCTCTTGAAGGTGTTCCACTGTGCATAAATCACAGTGACTGGGAAGAGAGGGATCAAGAGGCCCCTTTGCAGAGTTAAGTTCCCTTAAAGGGAAGAGTCCCTGCTCCCAATTTTAGGATTTTTATCATCTTGTTAAACAGTGAGGCTTAACAAATGGTAAATGAACAGAATGTTCAGACTGGACTGGACTTGTTGCTACAACCCCTAGAAAAGACGCAGTGGTGAAGCACCATCATCTCTTCCTTCTCCTGTAACACAATTTTAAACATCAAGCAGCTACATTTTGTGCTTTTCAAGGTGTTATAGCCAGCTGGTGCATCGTGATGTTTCCTGATGGGAACTAGATCGGGCTCCTCAGGCAGCTGCATGTGAAGGAAGTGAAAGCTTTGTCCACTTTCTACCCCTATGGAGGTGAGCTATCCAGAGTGGAGATGAACAGAAAGGCTAAGGTGGATCTTAAGCAGAGCATTTGCTGGTGCACTGAATTTTGTCAGAACTCTGCAATAACTTTGGATATATAATGACCTAAGTACTGTGTGAGTAGACACATAAATACACTACACACTAAGGCACTTTCCATCATTTACCATCAGTCCTGGCAAAACGGGGAGGTCCCCATTGACAGGCATCTAGCAAACATGATGTCCATCCAAAAGAAGGTCCAGAAGGAAGTTCCAGGGAACAATAGGCCTGTCAGTCTGACCTCGGTGCCTGGGAAGGTCATGGAACAGGTCATCCTGAGTGCCATTATGGGGCACATGAAGGACACCCAGGCGATCAGGCCCAGTCAGCACAGGTTCATGAAAGGCAGGTCCTGCTTGACAAACCTGATCTCCTTCTATGACAAGGTGAACCACTTGGTGGATGAGGGAAAGGTTGTGGATGTTGTTTACCTGGACTTGAGTAAAGCCTTTGACACCATTTCCCACAGTATTCTCCTGGAGAAATTGGCTGCCCATGGCTTGGATGGATGTACGCTTAACTGGGTAAAAAACTGGCTGGAGGCTGGGCCCAGAAAGCAGTGGTGATTAGAGTTAAATCCTGTTGGTGGCCTGTCATGAGTGGTGTTCCCCAGGGCTCAGTATTTAGGCTGGTTCTGTTTAATATCTTTATTAATGATGTGGACAAGGGGATTGAGTGCACCCTCGGTAAGTTTGCAGATGACACCAAGTTAGGTGGGAGTGTTCACCTGCCTGAGGGTAGGAAGGCTTTGTACAGGGATCTGGACAGGCTGGATCGATGGGCTGAGGCCAATAGTTTGAGGTTTGACAAGGTCAAGTGCCGGGTTCTGCACTTGGGTGACACCAACCCCCTGCAGTGCTACAGGCTGGGGGCAGAGTGGCTGGAGCTGCCTGGCAGAAAAGGACCTGGGGGTGTTGGTCTCCTGTCAGCTGAACAGGAGCCAGCAGTGTGCCCAGCTGGCCAAGAAGGCCAACAGCATCCTGGCCTGTATCAGGAACAGTGCGGCCAGCACGACTGGGGCAGTGATGGTGCCTCTGTACTGGACACTGGTGAGGCCCCACCTCGAGTACTGTGTCCAGTTTTGGGCCCCTCACCACAAAAAAGACATTGAGGGGCTGGAGTGGGTCCAGAGAAGGGCAATGGAGCTGGTGAGGGGTCTGGAGCACAAGTCTTGTGAGGAGAGGCTGAGGGAGCTGGGGGTGTTGAGCCTGGAGAAAAGGAGGCTGAGGGGAGACCTTCTCGCTCTCTCCAACTCCCTGAAAGGAGGGTGTAGCCAGAGGGGCTTGGTCTCTTCTCCCAAGGAACAAGTGATAGGACAATGGGAAACAGCCTCAAGTTGCACCAGGGGAGGTTTAGTATGGATATTAGGAAAAACTTTTACACTGAAAGGGTTGTCAAGCCTTAGAATGGGCTGCCCAGGGAAGTGGTTGAGGCCCCATCCCTGCCAGTATTTAAAAGTTGGGCAGAAGTGGTGCTGAGGGACACAGTTTAGTGATGGTTTTTAATAAGAGTTAGGCTGATGGTTGGACTACATGATCTTAAAGGTCCCTTCCAACCTAGACAATTCTATGATTCAATACCTGTATATGTAAGTACATGCAGAATCACTGTATGCCTTCTATATATGTTGTGTGATAGCATATATATATATGTATGTGTGCATTTCTGTTATTACCTCCATGTAAACAATACTTGAAAATAAACCCAATAATCTTTCTGTTCAAACATAAGACATATTCCACCATATTACAGCAATTTAACATCGATCAGGATGTTGGTTTCATCTACTTGACAGGCCATACCCCAAATACAGTATGACAGGCCTAAAATAAATCTATTTAGTTTGTTTGCAGGATGCTTTTTCCCTTGAGATATTTAAAGTAAATTGTTTGCGTTGTATTCAACAATATTCAACTTTTTTTTTTTCTTGTAGAGGATAGAAATGCAAAAATAGTGCTTAAAAAGTGATCTTCTGGACTGGATTTTATAATCTTCATCAGTTATGATTAATTCTCACATCTTTCATCAATAGGACTATAGATGAGTCATCTCATTTAAAATGCTTTGGGTGAAAATAGAGCCTGTAGAATTTCATTTAGTATGTTGTACTGATATGCATATTTAAACTTAAACAAGTGTTTCAATTTAACTGTAATTATTAAAGCACTTAAGGAGACACCTGTTTTTTGTTTTACAATTGCGTAACAGAGAATATCAGCTGCTTTGTATCCTTTTTGAAATTATAATGGGTTCTATCTATTTCCCCACATATACTTAAAGGTCACCCCTGATATTAACTGATGTCTGCAATGTTCTGAGAAAAATTTAACAGTAAGTCCTGTACTTCAGTACCTAAACAATAAAATGTTTCCACTGAGACTTGAATTGAAAATTTGATTTTATATAATTAACCAATTCAAAGTAACAATCTGCTTCATTGAGACAACTATGATGAATAGTCATCATAGTTGATAACTTATTTAGTAGGTTGTTAACAAATGAGCTATTCTGAGTGCTATTACTACTATTCAATTAATTGAAGTATGGAATAAGAATACAGTTCATGTACAAGAACACTATTTTTAATCTGCTAATACTCATGCATCAAGTTTCATTATATCAAAGTGCGATGCTTTTTTACTAGCAGGAAAATAAATAACCTTGATGATAATAAATGAATGTTAAACTTTTCAGAAGTTCAGATAAGCCCTTCAGCTTGTGATAACTTCATTTAGGTTTTTTTGACTTATTTTCCTTTCCAAGAAAGGTGAGAAATTGATGAAAACAGACATATCATAGAATATTAATTTCAGTCCTATCCTGGACAAAGGACAGAAATACCAATGTAGGAAGTGACACAAGAGCATTACCTGGAGTTGAAAAGGCTCCTAAAATTTTAAAATTTTAATATATCCAATGTTATTCATCTAGTTATGATTAACCATTTTGCCAGACCTAGAAGTACTGTTTTTAATTAATCACTTTTGCAGCTTTTGCCAAAACATTAAAGGTCCCAGAAAGCTCAGTGTAAAAAACAGGCTCACAGGACACATAAATGCAATCTAGTTAATAGTGTATTTGAAAATGGAAGGTCCTTGTGGTGGACTTTTTCATTCTGTGGTATTTGTGCAAAGGAAACAATGTTTTTTAACAAATTATAAATCAATGTTGGCTACTTAAAAAGTTATGGTCTTACCTTTATTAATATCTAAAATTAGTAATATTACTAATGCTGTATCAGTGCCTGTTACTGGACCACCAGATGAGGCAGATTTGAACTGTAATCTGGACACATGAAGCAATTTCTGTCAAATTACCCCATGCACATGGTTTAGAGTTTATTCTTGCTAGAAGGTAGCAGAAGATACCTGAAAAGTTGGACTAACACCAACATAGGATAATATAAATCCTGTATAAAATTAACCAGTCAAGAGGTTTGTGTGGTTTTGTTGTTTTGATTTTATTTATTTTTGTTTGGAGGTGTTTGAGGGTTTTTTTGCTTGGTTTGGTTTTTTTGTTGTTGTTGCTGTTGTTTTTTTTTTTTAAACAGTATTTGAAATTCAAGTTCAGCAGCCCTTTGCAGCAGCTCTCTGAGTTCTACCTGTCTCCAGTATTTCCTGTACACATCTCAAAGTGCATGTTCCGCTAAGGATACTTGTTAGCCTTCCCTGAAATTACCTTATGGAGGCAGTGATTGAGCAATACTCTCCCAGTATTGCCCATGAGAATATTTTCTCAATGATAAGAAACTTCAGGAGAAATATTTAAAAACATGTAACTATGAACTCTGCTGGTTCTCATGTCCATGCAGTTTCTCACAACTGATAGAAAAGAATAAATTTCAGTTAATGGTTACTTCTACGGGCTTGTATCCCATCGCAGTACTTTCAGAAGAAAGACAGGGTGTGGACATTAAAAGTTGTATATAACAAGGTAATTTGCAGGTGACTGAAAGCTAAGATTATGTATGAATTGATGGCAAATAATAAAGCAGCAAGAAAGTTTTGATTTATTCAGTATTATGGTAAACCTGAGCCAAAAGGGGATAAATTATCCAGAAAATATAAAAGTATTCTTGTAATCTTTACATTTCATTCCTATTTGCATAACATATTTCTTCCGCAACAATATGGTTTCAGAACACCGAATCCAAACTTTCAGGTAAAATTCTCCTTTTGTACTAAGTCATTAATAAGTATTTTTAAATTCTAAGCATCTCTAAATCAACTTGTAAGGATTGCAGGGGGATATAGGTCTGTCTCAGGAAATGTAGATTATTTTTGTTGGAAACCTGATACTCATTGCAGTAATGTCGCATTGCCTCATAAACCAGAATGCTTCTGGTCACTTTGTGTAGGATACACCTCAGTAAACAACACACAACTAAAAGTTGTCATCTAAACTAGTTACCTAGTTTTCCTTTATATGCAATGGAGAGAAATAAACACCTTCAGGGAGTGATTCTTCTCATTGAAGATAAGCATCTAAGACAGCTTAAACAAATTGTCTGCCTACAATGTCTAGTTCTTTCAATAAATAGAGTTTATACAACTCGCTTAGACTGAGACAATCTTCCAGACATTTGAAATTAGTTAAAACAAATCCCATGTTTCATGCCTGTCTGGAATCAAAAAATACACAATTAGAGAAAAATAGCGGTAGTCTATAAGATTAAACTTTTCCAAGAATAAGTTAACCAATACTTAACAAATATTTTCAAACTATCTCTTTCAGTTTTTTTTTTTTTAAGTACTTGACTAGTGCACAGAAATGGTGTGCAGAAATGCACTATTCAGCTGTTCTAACCGACATTTGTTGAAAGATCTTGTGATGTCTAAAGCTCTACCAAAGCATAAGTTTACTTTGTGTTCCAGGACTGAAAATGTCGTATTTAGATTTTTAAAGGAGGTAAGCATAGCTTATAGTGTGCATTTTGACAAGCAGAACAGTTAAGGGAAAGGACTAGGAGTGTTACAGTAGGGCTGTTGAAACACAAATCACCAAATCATAAAACAAGAGGGAAAAAAATAAAAAAAATCTATGTCCTTATGAATCAATATGCTTTTACTACAGCAAAGGATAATCGTGATGGCATAAGATTTGCAGGCATAATAAAGATAGAATAAGTCTTAGAAGATACACTAAGGAAGTAAAATCCCATTATAATGCAGATTACCATGTCAGGAGGGCTGAATTAATTAGAAAAGAGGTTTGGACTTGCTAAAACTTAAGCAGTTAAATAGTGGAAACTGATCTGTAAAACAACATCATTGGTGGTAAATCCAGTGGCATTTCATACTAAGTTTTTATTAAAGAGTTCTCACAGTAGGCTTTCACTATACAGATGACAAAGTGAAAGTTATCAGCTATTTTACTCAGTTAAAATTCTTTGCATTCATATTTTGATACTTAGGGTCCAGTTTATTCAATATATAGAGGATAATGATCTGTTCTGCAATGGTATCTAAATATTACTTGAACATTGCAGGCAGAACTGAGTTTGTTATTTCAAGTGGCTTTGGTTTTTCCAATTGAATCCCTGTTGTAACTAATTCAAAATCTTAATAGTACCTAAAAGTCAGGGAGACAATCTATGAAAATTTTACATGGCATCTGAAAAAATCTGCGATGACACAGAATGCCATATGATCAGTAGGTAAATTGTTTGCTTATGGAATGAGGAAGAAAACTAAAACTTACATTACAAAATTATTCGGGATTTAATAAACATCTCCACGTGACACAGGGTGTTCATATAACTACTATTGTTCGGAGGTACCCAGGAATCTGTACATGTCAACCCCTCTTCCACAACCTCCCCTATACCATGCAATGCCTGAGTAGCAGTAAATATTTCAGAGCAGGCATATTTAGAGTATTAGTGCTGTAGGATACGTGGGAAAGCATGGCAAGTTTACCAGGACCATGTGCTCTGTGATGCTCACATTTGGAGGAAAGGCAATGTGAAGGGAAGGACGATGCACAGACTCCATCATCACTTACCATCACTTACTTCCCAGTATGGAGGGAGGTCGAGTCCATTCTGCAATGTCCTCATTTGTAAAACACAAAGAATACTTTTTTAGTCCAATACATTGGTTAAATATCTGGGTGAATTAATTACAAAATTTACTTATTTATATTCTTCTGTAGGTTCCAACTGAACAATTGCTTTCACTTGCTCTACTAAATTACATAACAAATGACAGTGGGAAGGCTGCATTTTAGAAATGGTTAAAATTATCTCTTCAAGACTGATTTATTCTGCCAAAGAATATAATGGAACAGCTATTCATGATCCATTCAACCTAGTATCGTGTTTCTGAAAATAGCCAGTTGTCAATGCTCAGGAAAAAAAGTAGCAGAACAGAGAAATTTATACTGTAAGACTTCCCCGGGTACCTTCTCAGCTTCCAGTAATTTGGAATTTGATATCTTATGTTAAATTCCGTCTCAGCTTTGGGTGTAGTAGCTCTTGATAGCAATTTCTTTCATTGGTTAGTGTGGTGGTTTTTTAACTGCAAAAAAAGCAATAGTTATCAAACAATGCTCAAATTTCATTTTGATTTTGATGATGTATTTTTTGACTTAATAGTTTGGACATTACTGAAGTGTCCATTATGTGCATTCAATGAACATTAATACTGCAGAATATGTTTTGTCAGTCCAGTAATACCTAGAAACAGTTAGGTTTTATAGGTTACTTCAGTAAAATTAACACAAAAGCCAGGGTTTTTTATTTCAGAATGTTTAGAGAAATCCTTTGCTTCCTTTCTTCCCTTGTGTCTGTCTTCCTTTTATCAAGTAGTGGCTTGGTAAAGCCATTCTATGAATGACATTTGCATGAACTCAACTTGTTCAATTTAAATCAGTCAACACTGATTTAAATTATATGTTCTTTCTGTGAAATATATCTTCGTAACACATAGTGTTGTTTTAATGCTGTGAAAAAGAGGTCTTTTTAAAAAAATAAATGCATACAAACAAGAAATATTCTTATTAAGGAAAGTCCTATGCTACAGATTCTAAGGCTGATTACTCATACTTAATAATAGCTAGTACATTTTTCATTTATTTTAATCATTCGAGATTGTTTTTCCTCCTTCTGTAAAACATCTTTCTCAGAGCCATTTTTATTGAGCCAAACTAACCTGGTAATTCTCTTCCTCATGTTTGCTCCAGGAAGGGTTGCAATGGTGATTCTGGAAAGACTGCTCTGAATTACTCTTATATTTCTATCACTTTCATAGTTTTTTCTAAACTTCCCATTAAAAAAATCATAGAATCATAGAATCATAGCATGGTTCAGGTTGAAAGGGACCTTAAAGATCTTCTTGTTCCAACCCCCTGCCCTGGGCAGGGACACCTCCCACCACACCAGGTTGCTCCAAGCCCCATCCAGCCTGGCCTTGAACCCCTCCAGGGATGGGGCAGCCACAGCTTCTCTGGGCAACCTGGGCCAGGCTCTCAC
Source organism: Tringa tobata (assembly GCA_033628505.1). NCBI lineage: Eukaryota > Metazoa > Chordata > Aves > Charadriiformes > Scolopacidae > Tringa > Tringa tobata. The sequence goes on along the minus strand of JAHREE010000316.1, from coordinate 1,113,604 downwards.
CACCCTCACAGCAGAGAATTTTTTCTTAATATCTAATCTACATCTCCCTTCTTTCAGTTTAAAACTGTGACCCCTTGTCCTGTCGTTCCACTCCCTGATCAAAAGTCCCTCCCCATCTCTCCTGTAGCCTCCTTTAGGTACTGGAAGGCTGCTATGAGGTCTCCCCAGAGCCTTTTCTCCTCCAGGCTGAACAACCCCAGCTCTCTCAGCCTGTCCTTACAGCAGTGGTGCTCCAGCCCTTGGAGCATCTTTGTGGCCCTCCCGTGGACCTGTTCTACAGGTCCGTGTCCTTTCTGTGCTGAGGACTCCAGAGCTGGACACAGCTGGAACCTCCAGGTGCAGTCTCCCCAGAGCAGAGCAGAGGGGCAGAATCACCTCCCTCGCCCTGCTGGCCGCGCTGCTTTTGATGCAGCCCTGGATGCAGCTGGCTTTCTCAACTGCGAGCACACATTGTCAGGTCATGTTGACCTTCTCATCCACCAACACCCCGGAGTTCTTCTTGGCAGGGCTGCTTTCAGTCCATTCTCCACCCCACCAGTTGTCCTTGGAATTGCCCAGACCCAGGTGCAGGACCTTGCACTTGGGCTGGTTGAACTTCTTAAGTTTTACACAGATCCACCTCTCAAGCCTGTTCAGTTCCCTTCCCTCCAGCCTGTTTACTACTCTACACAGCTTGGTGTCATCAGCAAACTTGCTGAGAGTGCACTCTGTCCCACTGCCCATCTCTTCAAGAAAGATGTTGAGCAGCCTGGTCCCTTTACTGGCCCCTGAGGAACACCAGTCATCACTGGCTTCCACTTGGACATTGAGTCATTGACTGCAACCATATAAGTGTGGCCATCCAGCCAGTTCCTTATGCACCGAGTGGTCCATCAGTCACATATTGGTCCATCCAATGCAAATATTCCATTTAATTAGAAATTCTGGTGCCTCATAATTGGATCCATCTCTGACGCAATGTGGAAGCAGAACGTGTGGTCCTGCAATTGACTCTATATTAGGGGAATAAAATAGGTATCTATCCAAACATATCAGGATTCATATTTTGTTTATATTATTTATTCTCATGTACTACCCTTTACATCATTGTACAATGTGAATATAAAGGTTATGTAGAACAAAGGTTGAATGATAACCTTTTATATGTTCCTTGCACCATTATAAATGCTGACAGTAGCTGAATGCAAAGTGGTATTTTAAACATTTGATTTTGTGAATCAGATTTTGTCTCAATGTAAGCTTTAAAAACCATATCCAGGGTAGTTCTGAGTTCTGTTGTATATTATTCCATTTTACATTAAAAAAACTGATAATAACACATATATAGACAAGCTCGCAACTTAAATAAAATATTTGTCTTCTTTTGCAGTAGAAGGAGAAAAAAAACAACTAACAATCCTTCATCCATCAAAATATAAGCCACTTCAAACAAGCACTCGAAAGATCAGATAAATCTTTTACTGTGTTACAAAGGTCAAAAGATTGCCTCTGCCAGACCACAGAGGAAAAATTAATTGCATTATTTCTGGTCATGGAGGTCTCACTATACTTGCACAGTTTCTCTGTGTTTAGTTTCCATTATTTGTGTTTAAGTGTTGTTGTATGATCTGGAGAAAGGTCATGTTTAATAGAAACATGTTCAGTCATGCTTTTCATTATTTTTGATTCATATTTCTTTTCATTGTACTTTCAAAATTTTATGTTCAGATGTGCAACTTTCTTCTGCAGAAGGCCAGTTAAATACCTTAAAGCCTCACACAAGCTGTCTCCCTTCTGTGATCTGTAGATTCTATGTTTTTAAAACAAGCTATAAACAACAATTTTTCTTAATACAAAAGCCTTCTCATTTTAGACTATTTCCATATGTACAAGAATGTAACCTTAAGGGACTGAAAATCCAGGGGATAGAAATCTGTCAATCAATACCATTGCCTCTTGCTTGTTTTGTGAAAAAGGTTTAACATCAGCTTAGGTCAAGACTCATAATCTCTTATATGAATACTCTCAGACTGAATCTACTGATTCATTTACTTGAATCATATGTCATCAAAACAGAAAGCACAGCAAATGCAAAGAAAAGAGTTGTGACCCCGGAATTCACAAAATTGAAAATTTGGAAGCACAAATTTTACTGAAACTTCTTCTCATGAGAAGATACAGGAAATTTTTTTATAATACCAAGATGATGTATTTTTATACTTTTAAAAACAAACAGTTTAAATATTTGTTTTAAATTGAAGCTATTTTTAAATTTAATGTCTAAGTTAACTTTTTTGATCTCATACTACAGATCAAAACAACAAAAAAAATCAATATATCTACTTTCTGAGATCAAATTTCACTTCAAACACCCAGAATTTTTTTTTTTCTTTCAACTGGTAAGCATTTAATTTCAAAGACTTAGATTACCACGTAAATATACAAACACTAAACACAAATAGAGATCTCATCTATCTATAGATATTAATGGTATAAAAAACCTAATAAAATTTCTAATGTTTTCTGAATCAATAAATCTAATGTAACAAACCCAAAACCAAAGAGGAAAACACAGCAGAAAATTGGACTAACAAGAAAAACCAGCATTAAAACAAGGTGCTAAAACCAATCATTGACACAGTACTGTGAACTGTAAACTTACCTCAGTGCCCTTCACAGTGCAATACTACACTGAATACCAAGGAAAGTTAATTTCACCACCTTTCTGTTTTAAAAAATCAATTGAAATACATACAGAAATGGAAAGCTGTCAAATTAGGGTGTAGCGTGTTGTTAGCTCAGCTACTCTGGCTATCTATATCTTCAATCCAAGTGCTTGGCAGGTGGAAAGAGGCAAATGCTAGTTTTGAGCTCTGCTTGTCAAAGAATGTATTGAGTACTACTGGTTTCTTGAGTCCGTATGTTCCCTGTGGAAATTTTTCACTTGTTTAGGGACATCAAGTGGATATTTTAATGCTTACATAAAAATGACTCTGCACAGACCCAGTCTCCAGAAATGTCAACTGGTTTCCATTGATCCTCTGTTTTAAACCACAGAGATCACAATCGTAAAGGAACGTGTAATGTTTCACAAAAAAAAAAATGTGGCATGAAATAAACTGTATTGGGTCTGGCTGGGAAGGAGTTACCTTCCCCATAGCAGCCCTCCTGATGCTGTGCTTTGTGTCTGTAGCTGGGAAGGTGCTGATAACACACTGGTGTTTCGGCTCCTGTTGAGCAGTGCTCACACAGCATCAAGGAGAAAGGAGGAAAGGAGGGGGAATTCATCATTTAAGGCATTTGTCTTCCAGAGCAACCGGTACGCATACTAAAGCCCTACTTCCCAGGAAGTGGCTGGACATCACCTACTGATGCAAAGATGAGAATAAATCTTTTTGGTTTTCTTTGCTTCCGTGTGCAGCCTTTGTTTTTTTTCCTTGATTAAATTGCCTTTATCTTGACCCATGTGTTCATCTTATTTTCTCCTCCCATGTCCTGCTGAGGAGAGGAGTGATAGAGTGGTCTGGTGGGCACCCGGCAGCCAGCCAAAGTCAAACGACCACTTACACACATTATATGTCTTGTAGGAAGTATCTATTCAACAGGCAGCTTCCTATTTAAACTTCATCCAGTTAAACAGTCTTTGAAGTTATAAGGAAAATTAATCGCTGGTGTAAATCATTAATTTTGAATTATTCCAGCAGTGGATTTAGTCCATTGAATATAACACTTGTTTGAAGTAGATAATGAACTTTCTTCATTGAAGTTTACAGGGTTTATGTTTCCTATTTATCACTGACAAATGCATAGTTGTAACTTGGTGAAGAAGATCTAGCACTCACAACTTGGAAAAACTTGCTTTAGAAAGTCCAAGACACTAGTTCTGAGAAAACTAAAGTCATCTTCCCCTCCCTCCCCCACCATCGCTTTTGGATCTTTTTCATTAAATGACCTGACTGCATTCAATCCACAAGGTACAAAATAATACTGTTTAATATCCTGTGTACCTTATTGATTTCCCATGCAGCACTAACTTAAATCCTGGTGTGTTTTTCTATTTGCTCTAGTTGTACTGATCATCTTATAAGTTGTATACATCTGATACTTCCGTCAGGTACTTTAATTGTTTTGGCATGTTTATGAGTTGCTGTTGTATCTATGACTTTTAAAAATAGTAAATATTTAATAATAAATTTATCAAAGGAAATGAGTCCAACAATTCAAACAGATTATTTTCTAAGATATTTTAACTTAGACATACCTTGGTAGTTTTGTAACATTTAGTTTTTGACATTTATTGTTTGAAACTATTGAAGAACTGTGATTATGAGAATCATAACATAACCTGAGCAGGTAGGCTGCTGGTTACACACTTGTTTCTCAAATTCAGAAATGAATGGTTTTGTCTTTCTGGACAGAAATGTATTGCATGTGTGTATATATGCATCTGGATACACAAGTATACATTTGCACACACACATATATGACATTTATTGCACTGAGAATAGGTAATTCTGAGCAATAAAAGCAAATGTAAAGTGATGCTATTCAGTTTTATCACAAGCTACCTAGAAAAGTTTGGAAAGCTCTGTCTTTATTGAAGTTCTACCTGTGGAGTGGTTTATAGATGTCAAGTAACCTGAGGTTAAAAGGTGATTATTATTTTTTAAAGCTCCCCAAAAAAGAACATTGTCACATGTAATCAAGGATCAGTAACATTATGATTTTTCTACACCTAGAATAATATTTTAAACTTTATAAATACTTTCTGAGCAATAATAGGGACGTAGCAAGTTTAGGATTAGACTATCACTTCTGTAGCTCTAGACTGATTCTTCAAATGAGAAATTGCTGTAAAATTTTAATGCATTTTCCTTTTAAGATTGATTTAGAAACAAAGAGAAAAATCCCCTGCAACAAACAAGAAAATGAATAAATAAAAACAGAATTCAAATCAGGTGCAATACAGACAATTTTAGGCAGAGACATCTTTTTATCACCGGAAAACTTTTGCTGAGAACTTTCCAAATGCAACTTTGCAAAGCATTGCAAGAGGAATTCAGGCTTTTGATAAACTCCTTCTCACTGAGCTTTGATAACAATACTGGTGATATATTGTGCTGTACGTAATTCCCCAATAAGTGTGCACTTCATTATGTCCTCAAAGCATCAGGTGATACCAGCTATTAAAGGTCACAGTGGTCAATTCAAGTACTCATGTCAGCTCAAGGTGTGACCTACAACATGTAGCTATGATAATCTAAATCAGCAAATCCATGAGAATACTGACTAGAAGCAAAGCAAACCTACAGTTTCTGTTGTCAAGAGGATTAACAGTTAAGACTGAGACTGGAGAAGAGCAGACTGAGAGGGGATCTCATCAATACTTATCAATATCTAAAGGGTGGGTGTCAAGAGGATGGGGTCAGGCTCTTCTCAGTGGTGCCCAGTGACAGGACAAGGGGCAAGGGACACAAGCTGGAACACAGGAAATTCCATCTGAACATGCAGAAAAACTTCTTTCCTGTGAGGGTGAGAGAGCCCTGGAAGAGACTGCCCAGAGGTGATGTAGAGTCTCCTTCTCCGGAGATAGCCCAAACCCTGCCTGGATGCCTTCCTATCCAACCTGCTCTGGGTGACCCTGCTCTGGCAGGGGGTTGGACTGGATGATCTCCAGAGGTCCCTTCCAACCCCTACAATTCTGTGATTCTGCGATTCTGTTCTGAGTGCCCAACATCGCTACCAGTTCAAATGTGTGCAATATATATTCAAAATTAGTATCGTTTACTTTTTTCACAATGACCTTGAAATGGCATCCCTCTCATTTCAGTATTTTCCATCTGATGCAAGAACAGAAATAAGAAAAAATCCCAAAACTTCACAGCCAGCCTCCCAGAAGCAGCCTCTAGTCACAGTAAATCCCATTCTACTTAGTTGTGCCACTGGATTTAGGCAATTCCTTCTTATCACTGAATGTGAAAAAAAATTACTTTTATATTTCCACTACATAAGTAAAGACAATAACAATTATACAATTGCAATACATAATTTGTATACAGACGTATACTTTATATTACATATATATATTTATATACATACACATACACATTTATATTAGTCTGAACATAAAACATTTGTATTCCAAAACAGTATACAGCTTCTGTGGGGAAAATAAATAAACAAATAAACAAACCCCAAGCTTCCTAATGATATTCAAAACCAAGAGCCAGAGGTCCCACAGTCAAACACAGAGACATATATGTATCACAACTAATCCCTAAGGGCTTTGTCTGCCACAGGGAATACTATATGTATATATACCATCACTATCACCATTCATTTGCCATCATTTCTTGCCTCAGTTACAGGGGGTGTCGCTGCAGGAAACAGCCTTACGGAAACGTCTCTTTGGAGCGGGGCATAGAGGCCAGAATTTGGCAGATACCCCGTGATTTGGTTCAGCCCTCAGATGTTTCCAGGGTCAGGGGAGGGTGCTGGGACAGCACAAGCAGATCACTACACTGGGAGCCCAGGCTGGTGGCAAGTATGGTGGGCAAGACCACAGCCTCGCCAGTAAGGACACCAACCTGCAATACGTTTAATGGATTGAGAACAGCCCTGAGGAGAAGAACTTGGGGATATTCATGAATGAAGTGCTCACCACGTGCAGGCAACGTGTGCTAGCAGCCCAGAAAGCACCCCACATCTGGGGTTGCATCCCCAGCAGCGTGGTCAGCAGGGTGAGGGAGGTGATTCTGCCCCTCTGCTCTGCTCTGGCGAGACCCCACCTGGAGCACTGCATCCATCTTTCAAGTCCTCAGCAGAGGAAGGACATGGTCCTGTTGGAGAGAGTCCAGAGGAAGCCATGAAGATTATCAGAGGGCTGAAGCACCTCTGCTATGAAGACAGGCTGAGAGAGCTGGGGTTGTTCAGCCTGGAGAAGAGATGGCACCAGGGAGAACTTAAAGCCCCTTCCAGTCCCTAAAGGGGCTCCAGGAGAGTTGGGGAGGGTCTCTTGATCAGAAAGGGGAGAGATAGGATGAGGGGTCACAGTTTTAAACTAAAAGAGGGGAGATTTAGATGAGATATTAGGAAGAAATTCTTTACTGTGAGGCTGGTGAGACGCTGGCCCAGGTTGCCCAGAGAAGCTGTGGCTGCCCCATCCCTGGAGGGGTTCAAGGCCAGGCTGGATGGGGCTTGGAGCAACCTGGTCTGGTGGGAGGTGTCCCTGCCCAGGGCAGGGGGATTGGAACTCAATGATCTTTAAGGTCCCTTCCAACCCGAACCATTCTATGATTCTGTGTGAGCAAGCAGAGTAGAGAAGGTCCAGAAAGAGTAACCAAGGCCAGATAGTGGTTGCAGTGATGTCAGGTCCAAGGTCTATTTGTTAAGCCAGGTCAGCAGGTCTCATCAGGACTAGCAAGAGATGTGGCCAGGCACAACAAATCATGAAACACCATGAAGCACAGGCAAGAGCTAAATGTTACTCTGGAGGGGAGGGAATGGGAGGCAGCCCCCATCAAAGCTCCTCACAACTCTCCCTCCGTCACACAGAGGTCTGTCTGATGCTGGTTGCTTGCCTGTGGTGGGTGAGAGCTGGGGGAACACAGGCAGCTCAGCCCCTCGGAGGGGCAGTGGGAGAGGTTGCAGGGACTCCTGGTGCCCCCAGGGCCCTGATGAACGTATCCAGCCACTGGGGAAACTGACCTTGGTCTTACCCCCAGCTCTGCAGCTTGAGGTCTGTGTGAGCAGTGTGATGGCAATGTCTTTCTGTTCCTCTCCCTTTCACTAACACTTGAAGGGGAGAAAATCCAAAAGGGATTGTTAAGGACTTACTTAAAATTAATAAAGATGACTTCCACATATTAAAAACCGGTCACATATCTTTGATACTACAAATAATAGGCAGAAGCAGCTACAGTGAGTAGAATAAATTTGATAACACTTTAAGCAGATTAGCCTGAGAAGAACATATTGTGTGTGCGCAAGAAGAAGAAGAAGAAGGCGGTGGCAGAGAGAGAGAAGGGAGAGTCTCCCAAAGAAGTTTTATGCTGAGAGCACCAAAAGCTGAACACCAGCACTTCAAAAATTCACGTCTGTTCTCTTTAACAGGTTTATCTTAAGTTTTCAATGACATAATGCATCATGAAATTTAAGCTGGATTTTTTAATATTCAGTTAATGCCTGATGTTATAAGAAAAGAAAGAGAGAGAAATGCAAAGTATTCCTGAAGAAAAAAGCATTGCCCCAGTGTCCCCGGAAAAGCAGGCAGCAGTCTCCTGTCACTGATGTCTAATGTCTGAAAACTATTGGTAAAGGCATAGTAGGTGCTCTCTTTGTCTATATACTTACTGCAGTGTCAGCAGATGAAAAACTCTTCTTATTTATTTATTAAGTGCTTTTTTTTTAGATTGCTGGAATAAAAAAAAGACTCTATGGGAAATGATAATTCTGTTCTTTTCTGCATATTTCTGACATACAGATAAATAATTAAGAATGTATTTTCTTTTATCCATGTCAAAAAGTTCAGAACGTCTCAGGACTGCTGCTTTGTAAGAAATTTCTATATAAGAGAGTCTGTGGAAGTGCCAGACTGAAAAGTTTCTCTCCACAGGGAAGGAGTAGAAAATGACAAGTAAGTTTCTACTATTTCTGTCCCAACTTCATTAAGTCTATCTTGAAAATTAACAAGTGAAAGGACAGCTCATCTGCCACTCATCATTCAAGTTTTGACCTCTTTAGGGAGGCAGCCAGCCAGGTTGCTAGACATTTAGTATCGTATTTTCCACTATTAGCTGAATTTGGAATAACAACTAGTTTTATCCTACGCCTACGACAGGGAAGCAACATTTAGCACTCCTAGAATTTAATCATTATATGAATCATCAACCCTGAACTCTTCCATTCTATAAATCTGAAATAACGGCCAGTAACAGTGCAGGTACATGTCAACTTGTATAATAAAGTTACCACATAGAGTTGTTCCTCTCTGTAAATACCATCACTGGGAGCTGAAGTAGTTATCTATTTCTGCCAGATGTTTTCTGACCTCTGCCCCTTAACTTTGCATGCTGAAAATGTCATCTTAGCAAGGCTCCCAGAATTGTTAACACTGACAGAGCTGTACCTCCAACAGCAACAGTACTTTCAAATCAAAAAGTCACTACAGATAAGATATTAGTAGTCTCTTCCAGAAGATTTGCTATTGACAGCCGTGTTTGCAATATGGAATTACACCTCTTCAGTACACCTAAAAGGAAATGGAAATCCCTTGAGACTCACAGTTCAGTCTTACCCTTTCGCCCAGTGTGGGCAAAACCTTTCCATCTGCCAGACACCGTGAGCCTTTAACTCCATGGTGGGTAATATTAACATGACATGCTCCCTCCAGCATAGCTGAGCCAGTGATGGTACTGCTGAAAAATGTTGGTTATCGTACGGTGGCTAGAACACTAGACTTCCCCCTTAGTGCTTGAGAAGGGGAAATGAAGGCTAATTCTCCTGCTGGACAAAGCTGCAGACCATTCCATGCTCACCTCCTATCAGAAATTGTAACTGTTGTATGTAACAGTTGAAATTTGTAAAGAAGACTACCTTCTTCTGACAGAAGGCTGCAGACCTATTTGAATGTTTGCAGCTGTTCACATTAGAAAAGGCAACAGATGAAAACCCCAAACGTAAACATGTTATTTTCTTCTTTTTTCTAAAACACTCAGCTGCTGCTCGGTCTTTCTGCCCAGCACTAAGTGCACTCCCAGCTAGTTCAGCAAGACGGGTTCTCCCTCTTAGCCTTTCTAAGCTAACACAGCACTCGAAATTAATGAAACCAAACAAAAAGAAGAGGGCATTTCTGGTTTGCCTGTTTGCCTTTTATTTTCACTCCGAAAGGTGCTCTGGCTCTGAAACTCTCGCAGACGCTTCTGCAGCACCAGTACCTTGTTTGTGTAGTGTCATTTATGCTCATCAGTTTTCACGGGCCTTTAAATTACATGTAAAGCATGATGATTTTTTACGGGTTTTATTTTCTAAAAGCCATTTTTCGACTCTTTGTTTTTAGTTGGATTGCTTGTTCTCCTGATGAAAAGCTGATTTAACAAGCACAGTAAATGTCAGACAGCACTGGAGAACCAATTTGAAACATATATATGTATATATATGTATGCTGTTCAGAAATGCCCTGGAAAACAGTTGTTTGCCCAAAAGGTTACAAAGTTAGAGAAATATTTCCTTTTCCTTGCTGCTTAATGCCAGCTTTGAGTGCCAAATCAAGGTGAAAACCCTGCAGCAATTTATGAAAGAGTAGCATGTATCCGGAAATGAGGCACCATTTAGCAACGCCTTTTGGTAAAAAAAACCTGTAGGATCTTCCAGTTCCCAGGAACTCCCTTTGCTAGGAGAAAAGGATCAAGTTAGAGAATTGTTGGTACCAGGCTGTTCTGTTTTCCTCTAAAAGTCTGTAATGTCTTGGGAGTTAAATGAGCACATCTGATTAAACAAAATATTGTTTGTCAGTATATTACATGTCCATCAGTGTCTCTCATTAAAAACTCCTTTCGTGAGGAGATTAAGATAAAATAGGCACAAGGACACCCCACATACACCCCACCCCCCACGCAAACAAATGTCATATGGTAATTGGTGATATTTTTCAGCCTTTTCTGATAAATTAAAGGTTTGAATTTGAAGAGCTTTTTCTTTTCCAGATGAGCCATTTCCTGTTTGTTTATTCTGCAGTGACAGTATCTATTATTAATACAAAGAAGAGGATTATCAATAATATCAAATCTAGCTTTTCTCAAGACAGCTAAGGTTTCTAGCATCTTCTAGTCAAATCCAGAATTGATACAGGATGTTTTGTTTTTAAATGTCAACCGATGATATTGGCAACTTCATGACATTTCCCAAAGTACGTACAGGGAGTCTCAAGTCTTAAAGGAATGGTCCACAAGCTGTTATGGCAACTGAACTAGCTGTAGTTTGGCTTTTATCAGACACAAGTGGTGTCCCATTTGATTACTTTTATATGCATTTCCACAAAGAACAAAATCTCACAGATCACAGGAAAATACTAGAGGCACTTTTTCTGAGTAATATCTACCTATCTTCTTTCTGAAATAATTCTTACTTATTTTGTTCTTTTCTTCATCCTCTCTTACTCTGCCCAGACATACTTTCTGTCTCCTGAAAACCTATTTTTTTCCCTACATTGATTAATAACTTTGGCCTCTTACAATACTGCATATACTGCTCGGAAGGTCTCTGCTTTTCCTGGACATTCCTCTTGTTTGTTCTGTCTCCCTTTCCCAGATGTGTGATTTCATCTGACCACACACCTCTTTTTACCTTGTTTGTAAAAAAGGAAAGTTTGATTGAAAAAAATAATTTTAATTTGATTTACAGCTGGCAAGAAATTAGCAAGGGTTTGTTTTAGATTTTATTTAAATTTCATCGTTAAACAATTCTCATTTGAGACCTGGTAGGCTGTTCATTCTCTATTGAAGGTGATTTCATAGTTTGCTTTCCAACTTTCACAGAAATGTGACCAAATATCAGAATGTTTGCTACAATATGGACCTGAAAAAAATTAGTGTTCGTAGGTCTTCCAAATTTACATTTCCGTGCCAAGGTGTGTGGAAGTCCTTTATGGTCCTGTTTTCCTAATCTTAGGTCATAGCGTATGAACAGTGTCTTCACACCCACATGCTTAGGGACCCCCTGAAGGATATTCTTAGGGCTGTGTGGTCATTTACCTCTCTGGGGCTGAAGATTATGAGAGTGCTGGGGATTATGTTGATCAGTTTTGTCAGGCTGACATAGTAAAGAATCCAGGGGAATTTCCAAAAGAAACTCTTTATTCCTGATAAAAAAAATAATCAATCAGCACGTTCCCTCAAGCATTTTGATTTTTTCAAATCAGCACTTTTCAGTACAAACTGTCTTCCATATGAATACTGTATTAAGTCAACTAAACAAAAAATAAGGGCTACAGACTCAATTCTGTCATAAAACCAGATTTTTTTTGACAAATGTAATATAGCAGGACATTTCTTTTTCAACTTCATTAACATTTTGCTTTGCTGAGCATTCAACAGTGTGGTGAATAGGACTCAGGAGGTGATTGTTCCCCTGGACTGGGCACTGGTGAGGCCCCACCTCAAGTCCTGTGTCCAGTTTTGGGCCCCTCACCACAAAAAAGACACTGAGGGGCTGGAGCGGGTCCAGAGAAGGGCAACGGAGCTGGTGAGGGGTCTGGAGAACAAGTCTTGTGAGGAGCAGTTGAGGGAGCTGGAGGTGTTGAGCCTGGAGAAAAGGAGGCTGAGGGGAGACCTTCTCGCTCTCTCCAACTCCCTGAAAGGAGGGTGTACAGAGGCGGGGGTGGGTCTCTTCTCCAAGTCACAGGCGATAGAACAGGACGAAATGACCTCAAGTTGCGTCAGGGGAGGTCCAGATTGGATATTAGAAAAAAAATTTACACTGAAAATGTTATTAAGCCTTGGAATGAGCTGTCCAGGGCAGTGGTTGAGGCACCATCCCTGAAGGTATTCAAAAGACAGGTTGACATAGTGCTTAGTGACATGGTTTAGTGATTTTTTTTGGATTTTTTTTTTTTTAATCAGAGTTAGGTTGATATTTGTACTGGATGATCTTAAAAGTCCTTTCCAACCTAGACAATTCTGATTCCATGATTCTGTATAATAAAATATTTAACCTTAATATTTATATGAAAATACATCTTAGAACACTCAGAAAACACATGGACCAAACAAACACTTGTGCTCCAGCAAATCTTTGTCCAAGTGAACAGTCCCAATGACATCTGTAGCAGCATGCACTTAAAGATGTCTTTCACAGGCATGTGTATATATGAGAAGATATGAGAACCTCAAATAATATGAGCTTGTCTGTTTTCACTTCATGTTTTAAAAAGGTAACTCCCTTTAGGATTGGTAAAAAATGTGATCAGTAAAACCTTTAATGACAAAGTACAAAGTAATTATAAAAACCATTTGTAGATATGACATTTTTCTGTTAGTTTCAGCAAACTCTTCCTTTCTTTATACTTTCCTTTTCCCTCCATCTTTTTATTTTCCTTTTCATTAAAGAAAAAAGGTGGAAGGAGGATGAAAATACAATTTAAGCAATTAAAAATATATATTTTTTCCACTTTTTTAAATGTTCTGCTAAACAATATGATGTTAGACAAAACTTCACCTCGTCTGAGAAATCTGTAAAGTAATAGCTACATTTTTTTATATTGTTCAGTAGTTACTCTGAAACAAGAGACATAGACGATATTTACTTAATTCAGTTAGTGCCCTGGAAGGATCAGCATTACACAGTATGGCAAAAAGGTTACCATGGCTTGTGCCCAAGCTTGCTAAATATTCCCCATATTTCTTTGCAACTTCAAATGGCATTTCTCAGACTGCGGGAAAGCCTTAAAAGAAATAAAACTTTTGTCAAAACAGAAGTGAAACTGAATTAGTGGTGAAATATAGTGTGTTGAAAATTTGGGTTGATGACAGGTATTCATAAATGTTAGAGATCTGGCAGCTCATCCGAAATTTATCTAGACTATGTAAACAAACACATCTAAAGCAGCAGAAATGTGTTGAAACTTCCATTACTTTTCAAAATGTCAAGGGAACTGAAGCTTAAATGCTTTCCCTTTCCGCTGGTGCCATTAAGGTAGTAGGTGTTTTTCTATTTAATAAAAAATCCAATAAACAAACAAACAAGCTAAAACTCACAAGGACTTCTCCAAACTCCAACAAAATTTGTCTACAAGAGGACTGTTTCTTCCCCCTTTCACACTCTCAAGCTGTGTAATTTCTGACGTTTACCTTGAGTTTCTACACAATTGTGTTATTTTACGTTAATAACTTCCTGAACTACAGAATGGTTTTTACAAGAACATCAAAAAATCTTTGAAAGCAACATGAAAAACAGAAATAAAAAGGCTTTGTATAGCGCTCCTGAAACGAGCATTTCATTATAGCCTTTCCAATCAAATTGGAAAAAAATCATCTTCACATAGTGTCATTTAAACATTGGTTGTATTACATGAAAAGTATTTCTGTGGAAATCAGTTTACTGTTATATAAATTACAAAAAATTAAACTCACAATTTGCTGGATTGCCTTTTCCTGCAGCACCTTAATGCTTTTAAGAGAATTATGGTATTGCATTTTAGCCCTTGACGTAAGAAAATAAAAATCTTACAAGACACTACATAGTCCTTGCAACATTTGAAATCAGACATTTTTCTAAACCTGTGTTAGTTTTTTCTCCTGAAAGAAGAGCGTATTGGTGTCAGAATCTGGCTTGAAATGTGTTGACTCAAGAACATTTTTTGTTTCTACAAAAGGAAGTTAAAAATCCAATCTCAAAGGGTAAGCAGAAAAACATGTATGTATTCCCTTCAGTATCCTGTTGGCAAATTATTCATGGTGTCAAATATGTCATCTGCACCTTCAAACATAATTAAATTAAATAAAAAAAAAACATAATAAACAGCTTTATTATTTATGAGTGCCAGCTAAAGTATTACGAAGCACATGAAGCAGGCAACCCTAAAAATGTAAGAGTAACTCTCTGCCCCAAAATGACCACAAAAACAATTTAGAACATTATGCACACATTTAAAGAACTATTTACTCTCTGAATATATAAAAGCACATCCAGTGTTCATCCAGTGATGACTTCTAGAGACATAGTGCTGACTTTGGAACTTTAACTGTCCCGTTTCTATTGTTAATATCTAAGAAGCCTCCAGGACAGGAAAAAAAAAAAAAAGTGTTGCTTGAAGTTTCAAGTGAGGTGATCTGACTTTAAGCTGGGGGCAGAGTGGCTGGAGCTGCCTGGCGGAAAAGGACCTGGGGGTGTTGGTCTCCTGTCGGCTGAACGTGAGCCAGCAGTGTGCCCAGGTGGCCAAGAAGGCCAACAGCATCCTGGCCTGTATCAGGAACAGCGTGGCCAGCAGGAGTAGGGCAGTGATGGTGTCTCTGGACTTCTGGACTGGGCACTGGTGAGGCCTCCCCTTGAGGGCTGGGTCCAGTTGTGGGCCCCTCACCACAAAAAAGACATTGAGGGGCTGGAGCGGGTCCAGAGAAGGGCAACGGAGCTGGTGAGGGGTCTGGAGAACAAGTCTTGTGAGGAGAGGCTGAGGGAGCTGGGGGTGTTCAGCCTGGAGAAAAGGAGGCTGAGGGGAGACCTTCTCGCTCTCTCCAACTCNAGATTGGAGATTAGGAAAAGTGTTTACACGGAAAACGTTATTAATCCTTGGAATGGGCTGCCCAGGGAAGGGGTTGAGGCACCATCTCTGAAGGTATTCAAAAGCCGGGTTGACATAGTGCTTAGAGATGGGGTTTAGTGATGGTTTTTAATCAGAGTTAGGTTGATGGTTGGACTAGATGATCTTAAAGGTCCCTTCCAACCTAGACAATTCTATGATTCTATGATTTTATATTTTTATAAATTTAGGCAAACTGAATCCTATACAGACCTTTTTTTTTCTACTATAATAAATTCATTAAAAAAATCTCAGCTCATTCTACATTATTTACCAAATGTTAGTGTTTTATGTAATTTGAGAAGAGATTGATAGAAGAGATTTTTTTACTGCTCAATCTGTTTCAATGACATGTTCACTCTGAAGAATACCCCATAGCCGCTTGTCAGATAATCTCCATAGACAATGATAAAAAGTGGCTGAACTTTCCCATAATAATAAACACAACAGAATATTTGAGAAATCTTGGATTTCTGAAATGAGGAACTGGAGCATTAGTTAAATTGACTTCCTTCTCAGACAGACTAGATCTTCATTGTTTGTCTATATCAAATGTACTAAACCCAAATGTTTTATTTTGGGTTAATTTAATCACTCCTATTCCATAAAATGTTAATTTTTCTGGGAAAAAAAGTAATTCTGTTAAATTTGAACTTATTTTTTTCAGCATTTTTTGACAAGAAAACTGAAAACTTGGTTATTTGCAAAGTCACAGGGATCAAGTTATTAAATCTTGATCCATACATCCCGATGTCATTGTGAAAAATGTCACTTCAGTGTAATTTTGAACTTGGGTTTTAAATCATTAGGAGTCGGAACAACAGTTTTATGGTAATTTTATTTACTAGAGTTAAAAATCCTAATAATTTGAAGCTGCTTAGAATTGTGGAACATTAGTCATGGTCAAAGTGAAGGCACATTAGAGGACAGACTGTTAGTGATGTGATAAAGGCAAACAGCAAATGCAGTTTGGCATTTGCCTCTTGGATTCCTTACATGCCTAACACCACTGCATCTGTATTTCTCCTACAGAGAGTCAGAAAAACTTTTACATAGATTCCAACCAGCATTACGTTTCTATAGAGTAATGTTATGAGCACAAAGACCAAATTAAGAAGGCAGTAATTTCAAACTATGCTAGCTTTGATGGAAAGGCCATTTCAAAGCACTTCTCTCAACCATATGAATGTCAAGACTTTGCAGATTTCTGTTTGTTGTACCCAGACTACTTTCCTTTGGAACATAACATTAAACTGTATCTCTGAAAAGATCTAGGTAAAAATAACCTTCTGAAAAAAATTAAAAGGAAGGAGACAACTATTTTTTTTTTTTTCTTATTGATTTAGCTATAGCACGTTGCTGTAAATCACTGCATCACAACAACTGGAGGGACACAGAACTGAAGTTCTGAGTTGAACAGCCTGAAGTGGGAACTCCTAAAATGAGGTTTATCAATGAAGACTGTGTACTTTGACACTTTATCTACAGCGTTTAAGTTAAAAAAATAATTAAAAAAACCAAAAAAAATAACCAAACCACCAACTCAAACTGAACAAAGAAATGCAAACAAACAAAACCCATAAACAAAACCTCTGCAGACTAGCTAAACTCAGCAGCAAAATATTTCCCAAGACACTGTTATTTGCAGGCAGTATTAGATTAGGCTGAAGTAGTTTAAGAAAATCACATATATAAGACTTTCATTAATCTTCCAAAATAAAATTATTAGTGTAGTACATTTGCTGCCTTGTTCAATTTTAAAGACCAGCAGAACCTTTGAGTTTCACTCCGTGGAACAACTCTATATATCAAAATCTGTTTTCCTTCCAATTGAAGACAAAAATTAATGTTCTCACTTTAATAGTGTAGGTGAAAAGGAAAATCCACAGACTTCTACTTCCAGGGCTTCATTGCCCTAGTGTGGGCTGTCTGCCCTACAGAGGTTATATAGATTTGGAAAGTAAAATGGTAGTTATACAGTGATCAAATTTGTACTTAGTGACTATAATTTATATAATGGCCAATGGTAGAGACATTTAAAAATGGTCCAATCTCCCAGGCTTTTTTATTCACAGTAGTACCTCTGCCTTACTGGTGCTCATCCAAGTGTAGCAGAGGTGGTTCTTTGAGACAAGGACCTTCATAAACCAGCATTGATGCTGATGGTTGTGTTGTGCATTGGGGAACACTGGCCTGAAGATAAGTAGAGTCCAGTTGACAAATTGCTAACAAAACAGCCATCAGACAACACGATACTTTAGACCCTGTGATGACAATGTCTTCACAACCGTACTAGCAAAAAAAAAACCCCAAACCCAACCCATCTTGCACCTTCTTATCACTGGTCTCCTCCTCTTCCCCAAAGTTAGTCTCCTCCTTTGAATTTGTGTAAGTACTAGTTTCACAACCTGCAGAAATGCCTGGCACAAATATTTAACCCGTTCATGTTGCTCTAACCACAGAACAACAGAATAATTGAATAAAAAAGAGAGAAGAAAAAAAAGGGGAAAGATGTCTTTGGGAAAAGGAAGATAACATGGAGATTTACAAATGACAAAAGACCCCCTGTTTCTATGGAAAGTGTTTATCATGTTGACTGTGATAGTCTTCCTGGGTCATGTAAAGTATAAAAACTCAGCTGAAACCTTCTACATATCCTAGAAAAGAAGTCTGTGATGAAGACTAAGAAGAAAACAATGCAAGTGCTCTGAATCAGCCTTCTCATGAACTTACCTGATGATATATATAGACATTAGCATCACTGAGTAGCAAACTAGTGCCACAGGTTTTGCTCATTCTTTTGCTTTATTTAAAAGAAGAACTGAAGAGGAAACTAGATTTGATGTGCACTCAAAGAGAAAAAAAAAAACAAACGAGTGAAATTAGCCAGAGAAACAGGTATCCTATAATGACTCCTTACACTTTCAAGCAATGATTCAGAAAGTAATGGGAATAATTTCTTTAGTCTTTACTCTTGAAGACTGAATTGTATTAGTAAAGTTAATCATAAATGAAATAAAGAGATACTAACAAGGCTTTTTGCTTTGGACAATATTTCTGAAAGACAAAACAATTCTCTGTGGAAGTTTTGTAAAATATTTATTCATTTACTCTTGAAAATCCTCCAATAAGACACAGTTTCATACAGATGAACTCCCTCACTGTCACATTCTTAATTTTTTATTCCTTACAACAATGATATCTATCTTAATATTGTGATATTTTTTTTTTTTTAATGTAGACAGAATTTTATTCCCTGATAACACAGCTGGCTAATGGATTCTTCAAGAAAAATGCATATAAAATGTCAACAATAGATAAATACTGGAAATATTCAAAGGGACAGTCTCATCAGAGTGCTGATCTTTTAATATCTCACTCTGCATATGAAATGTCATTTCCTTCAGGAAAGCAGGCTACATGAATAGGTTCAATTGAAAACACTGCCTTAACGGCTTGGTTCTTGGTTTCATCAAGTTTTAATTTGACCCATTGGAACTGTGAAATGTGAACCTGAAGCAGACTGAATTGGAAATTTTCAGTGCAGTCCCCAGGTCATCTTGCAGGAACATCCTTGTGCTGGTTGTGTGCACATCATACAGGCCTCAGGGACAGAGAGAAAAAAAACCCTGACAAACTCGTCGGTAGTAAATAGGAATTGCTTCTTCTCTGAGTTATGACCCATGCCCACAGGAGAAGGATTTCTCTATATACATTCATTGATCCATCTAGATTCTATGTTGTTGCTCATGTGTCAATAATTTTTATTTGCTTTAAGTGGGTTGCCTGACCTAGAATAGAAAGAGGGGGAAAAAGCTTTAGTTAGAATAAATAAATAAATAAGTAATGACTGCCATCTACATTTTCTAATTAATTTATGAGATCCCCAGATATTTATTTTTTTTTCACCTGTAATAATGTTTACAGCATATTAACTTGTATTTCTGAAGAAACCAATTGTTTTCACTGATGAATATGAAAAGCCCAACTGTGTTGGAGGTCCATACTACAGAACTTCGTTGCAGTAGCATGAAAGCTGCCAAGATTGGAGTAGCCCAATACTACCATCTCTATAAAGAAAAGACAAAATAATAATTTTAAAGGTTTGGCCAAAAAGGCATCAGCACCCCTGTGACTTGTAGCTTTATAAATATTTTGTGATGAGCTGTCAGTACGTGCTCAGCTTTAAAAGTTTCTATAGATTGGCTCAAGCATCTTTCACTACTACATCAACAAATGCCACGATAATTCTTGCATAATAAGGATACGAAAACATTGCCTACAAAACTTTACAGAATTATGCTGTCTTGCAGCAAGCATGCTACCCACTGAAGCAGTTCAGTGGAGTGAGCTGACAGTAACACTAGACAACAGAACATGGTTGGCCAGAGAGGTGGTGGATGCGCTAACATTCAAGGTCAGGTTGGACATGGCTCTGAGCAACCTGATTTCGTTGAAGATAGCCCTGCCCATGGCAGGGGAGTTGGACTAGGTGACCTTTAAGGGTCCCTTCCAACTCAAACTGTTCTCTGATTCTATGAAAAAAATGGGTGGAAATGTTACATATGTTAACTGCATTATATTTCTTGCTTTTTCTGTAACAATTACATCTGGAATATCAATTACTAGACTCTTAAAATTTCAATTATATTAATAATGAATTCATATCTTTAAGTATATATTAAGTGCGTTCCCTCTTTGTCCATAAACAAGATTGAATGTAACAAAGTCCAGAGTGTTTATTGAACTATTATACAAATAACACTGGCATCTTTGACCTGGTGATCTATGGTTTTATGACTTCAGCTAAGCATCCTTTGTGCCGTCTGCACTCTTACTATTCAATGGTTGAGAAAATGGAATGCCATGCTTTGTTCAAGTAGTCAGCTGGGGAAAAATATGTTGCTTTGTTTTTGATGTTTTTTTTTTTTTAATTTACCTTGTTCTCTTCCTTATTACAATTTTTTCAATAGAGGCAATTAATTTTATTTCATGTTTCTGCAGTCAAACTGCAGTGTGGTAAATACTAACACCTGAATTAAAGGAGAAAATGCTTAAACACTTGGAGAAATTCCTTTGGCTGAGCTGAGCCATGGCCAGAGCAAAACCGTAATGTTCTGATTTCACAGAGAGAATAAGAGGGGTATTGTGTGATTCACAGAGTAGCCACCGTCCACTCGGCGTACATCACTTGGGAGGCTATGACTGCAGTCACATTGGTAATCACAGTCTGCCTGGGCTGCTCAGTGCCAAATTTGCTGTCACCCAAACAGATGACTTATTACAACTCCCAGCTCCGCAGCTTCTGAAGAGACTCCCAACGGTTTATGACAGACAACTGCTTTCTGAGCTCCTGTCAGGAGATGCCTTATAAATAAATTGACTGTTAAATGCGCATGGTGCCTGAAGAGGATTTCAAAGGCCTGGAATTACCATAGGGATCCAACAAAGACTGTGAGTTTAGAGAACTGTAAGTAGACTGTTTTCAGATTCCAAGGAATGGCAATAACAGAGAGAGGAACCTTCTCTGCTCAGCTTAGAGCCTAGGAATTCCAGAAAGGGAGGTATTTAACAGTAATCCTGGAAAGGGAAAGAGACAGGTAATAAATATCCCAAAGTCAATTCACAAAAAGAAAAGAGAAAACAAAACAAAAAAACACTAGGGAATTTTCTTATCAGTTTAGCTAATGCTACTAAAAATTACATTTACTTAATAAAAATACTAAATATGGTTCCATGTATAAAATAATAATGGAGTTGTTTTCATTCAGCTTCAGCCAAAAGTCTCAGATCCTCAGATGTCAATGGATATTGAAAATCCCAGGTGTGACCAAGAGGCATATAGACATTGCTGCTCAAAGAGAGTAAAAACATATTAGTCTATATCCTATTTCATGTCAAATATTGGTGCTTCAGATATTTTGGCTATTGCAAAAGTTTGGTTTGATTTATTTAGGGATAAATAATTTATACACCAGTCCTGGAAGGAAATTAAATTCTAGTCATGCTATTTATTCAAATTTTAGTGACTAGAAAGTCAACAAGTTTGTAGAAAGTTAGTTTCCTTGAGAATTTCTATTTCCTTACTGAGCTTGTGATTTAGGGAACAAGTGTGAGTTTGGAAGAGCAGCAGGATTTTAAGTAACCATGTAGCAAATCTGTAACAAATCTTATACTAGGAATATGGTGACTTCAGCTTTAGGAAGGCTAAGGTGGTGTCAGAATTTCACCAGCGATTCTATTTAAGCTATGAAAGGGGACAATACAAACCTCACGTGACATAACACAAGAAAGTTTCTCTGCCAAAAAAGCTGGAAGAAATTCCTGAGTCACCTTCAGGGGACTCTTCGACTACACAAACAAATATGGTTTCATGTAGCTGTCCCTTGCGCTGAAACATCTAGAAAGGCATCCAGGCTTCTATAAGTGAGATAAGGTTGAAGAAGGCAGAGAGAGAGAGAGAGAAAGAGTACAAAATACCATACAAGGCAGTCTTAGACTTTTTTTTCGTCATTTATGCTCACCTGACATGTTTTTCCAAGATGCTACATTTCAAGAAAAACAAACAGGTATATCAAGATTAGCAGGTTGCATTTGTTATTTTGACACATTTTCTAAAGAATGTGCCCATTTTTCTAGAGTTCTAGCCATGGTACATTGAGAACAGGGCAAAGTTCACTTAAAAAACTGTTTACTGGTCTTGAGCAAATTCTTTGTTACTTCTCTTTAAACAGCAATAAGCAGGAGTTAACTGGATTGTTTTTTTGTCCTTTGAAAGCATCTGAATGTTGACCAAAAAGTTAAAAAGTCAATTACTTCAATTTTTGCATATTACTGTAAGGCTGTCATATCTCGATTAGTAGTAGATATATACAAATAACCAAGTCCTGAAACTGAGCAATTCTTGAGGACACTCTACCTTAACTACCAATTAAAAAAAATTAAAAAGTCATAAACACTGACAAAAAAATGTATGGAGATTTATTACCTTCCCCCCCCCCCCCCCCCCCAGGAGACCCTGAGGTACTGGAGACAAATTCTTATGGTGGATGAATAGAAGGAATAGAAAAGCAAAATATCCATTTCTGTTCAATTTTTTGATTACATGGCCAAAATTCAGTCCTGAATAAAAGTTAACACTAAAAGATGGAAAGTTAAATAAACATAAGAATTAAATGATATCACATATGAAGAAAAAATATTTATGACAATAAATGAAGTTTGAAGAAAGCTCTTTTATTAGACAGACTTGTCAAATTTTGTGGAAGACAAAGGTTGACATCCAAAGAATGTGCAAAACATTAACGTATTTTAGAGTAGGAGATGGTAGTTGATAAAAGACCTAAAAATCTAGTAAACTGATGTCTTTAAGTTTCCTTTGCTTTCAATTCTCTACATTTGCTATTGTTTGAAATAAAAAAAGATGTCAAATCCTTGCAGATAAGTAATATTATAAAGAGAAATTATTTCCAAATGGAATAATATTATTCACTAAGATATGTAAAATGTTTTGGTATTGGGGTTTTGCTTGTTTGGGTTTTTGCTTGGTTTTATACGCTTTATTGTTTGGTTGGTTGTTCTTGGTTTTGGTTTGCTTTTTGTTTTTTGGGTTTTTTTTGTTGTTGTTTTTTGTTTTTTGTTTTTTTTTTTTTTTAATAAAAGTGCATGATTTATCAGTTTAGGAATTGAGAAGTAGTTATTAAGCTAAGGGAAATTGTAAAAAGAACCTTTCTAGACAACCAAAAATTGAACATCAGAAGACTTATTTTCTGGTTTATGTGCGAAATGTGGAATAGGGGGAACAGAAAGAAATTAGACATCTCACTTTCTTGTCCATTTTGTTAAGAACATCAAAATACATTATCTTTTATGTAAAGGAGAACCTGAAAAAAGTTATCATTAGGATAAGCTTTTGCAGGTTATTACATGCATTAGTTCCTTCCAGAGAAGAAATTAACACTCAGAACCTCATGCACAGCTTCCCTTTTTCCTCTAAGTGCTCTTCCCTCCTCCACTCTCATCCTCCCTACTACTCTGCCTAATTTACAACTGAAACTCCAGGCAATGTGGAATTCTCTGAGGCAGCTGCAGTTGTTTTCATAATTCACAACCACAAGAACTACCCGAGGTCAGAAGTTGCTTTGATCTTCTGGATTCCAAGGAAACACAATGTCACCCGTGCAGAGGGAAAAACTGACGACAACAACAGTACAGAAAATTCCCATGGCACTGTTCATTTTCAAGTATCAGGGTTTTTAGTGAAATACTTGTGGTATTTTCATATATGGATTTCAAACAGAATTTTGTTTTATGAATGTTAAAAATGTCCCTGAAACTATTTTTCTTTGATATCCTAAATGGGTTTCAGGGAAAAAAACAATGTCCTCTGAGGGATGGTGTGGGAGGTAAGGAAGGAGAAACAACCTACAGACTGTAATTTTGGGAGAATTTTGCATCCCTGGAAAGCTGGCACATACAGGAATTTTTACTAATATTGCTCCATCTCTCTACCATTACCCAGGCATCTGCAGAAACCGGAATAATCCTGAGAACTTGGCAACAACAAAGACAGTATAAAAAATGATGCAAAAGATTTCTTGCTTGGTTTGGGACCTAAATATGCTCTGTTTTTACTTATATTAAAACAATAGGTAATAGACCTGTTCATTTTTTCATTTTGCCGGATAGTTTTGTACTATTGTAAAAAAAAGTTTTCAGCTCTACTCATCTTTCTCCCCACTTGTCACACTTCCTTAGCAGGCTCTCACCTATGCATATCAGAAAACAGATGACTTCCTATACCATTTCAAGAATTCAGTGAGTCTTTTTGAGAAACGTGATACTTGCCATATACTTGCCATACTTCCTGCAAGGTTTATGATTTTTACATATTCATTTGAATGGACTTTTTTATTGTTTGAATAATTTTCTCACATTCTTCTCTACTTTCTCCTTTGTTCATATTTGCAAAATGGAGAAATTTATTTCTTGGATGTTGGCACACTAGTATATAAGAAACTAATCTCTTGCCCAGTGTTTCAAGTTGTCCTGTTTTTTATTTTCAACCTGTAATATAATTGTGAAGATGCTCAATATACCGTGGCCATTTTCCAGCCTTGTTAAATATTTTTTATGTATCCTTATTCAACAATACATATATTCTTCATATTCTATATATATTCTTTTTTGCAAGAAATACTATATAGACTTCCATTGTTTGTATTATCTGAGAATTCACACTAGATTATGGCAGTCGTCACCCTCCAGCCACAAATTCCAACTTTATCCAGGAAACTCCACTTGGTTGTCTAGAAGTAAACATATTTTATCCCTACAACTGCCAAAGTCCTACAAGAATTCGTGCAAAGTCTCCCTTATGAAGAAAGACTGAGAGAACTGGGGCTCTTTTGTCTGGAGAAGAGAAGGCTGAGGGGAGACCTTACCAATGCTGACAAGTATCTAAAGGGTGGGTTGAAGGAGGATGGAGCCAGACTCTTTTCAGTGTTTCCCAGTGAGAGGACAAGGGGCAACGGGCACAAGTTGGAACATAGGAGGTTCCACTCCAATATGAGGAAAAAATTCTTCACAGTGAGGGTGGCAGAGCCCTGGAACAGACTGCCCAGGGAGGTCGTGGAGTCCCCTTCTTTGGAGATCTTCAAGCCCTGCCTGGATGCCATCCTGAGTAACATGCTCTAGCTCTGGGCAATCCTGCTTTAGCAGGGAAGTTGGACTAGATGATCTCTATGGTCCCTTCCAACTCCAAAAAATTCAGTGAAAAAAATTCAGTGAAAGTTGAAGTAACGTCCAATGCAATTTTGTTGGCATGAGTTGGATTAGAATTTGCTAAGCGAATACTTTACAGTTTGATGTGGTCTGTTATTGAGATAAGTTTTCTGCACATGTGAGGGTAATCACAGCTATATATATGGAGAAGTCATCTTCAGATGCTTCTTCTTCGTCTTCTTCAGTCACCCATTCAGATGCTGAAAGCTTGGGACCTTAGGACAAGGTTAACCATCCCTGAATCTCTACCTCTAAGCATATTTATTTCAAGCCTGCGGATAGCCTAGAAGTCTAATTCAGATGGGTGCCAGGCTCTTCCCCGTTCAGTGGGGTGGCTTATTTTTCATATCCTGGCACTGACAATGTGCTCTCTTTTCCTGATAGGTCTGTAGTAGGAAAACAGTTACTTGATGATCATGGGTTAACTAACATAATCTTCAATTTGTCTACTGCAAAGCTCACTGCCCCTAATTGATTTATTGATTTATTCATAATGAGAAAACAGTGTGCATAAAGCAGATGCTAAACATAACGAACCATAACTTTAAGCCCAAAAGGGATCAGTAGCGTGTCTAACAGAAAATTATTGCTGTACTTTAATAAGTTTTTAAAGGTGCCATGGTGGAAGGAATTGGTTCTTTCGTTAATAAACTCTGCAGTGCATGAAGATAACAGGGCCATCTTCTTTCCCTAAAGTATTCTGTGGTGGCAAGAGGAAAAAGGTTTAGGGTTTTTTTTCAGCAAAAGAATGGGAGTGATGAAACCCGTGCAGGGTTTACTGTCAGTTCAAAGCAGGGAACCACTAAGCCTGTTGATAATACAGGCTGTGTGGCACATCAGAAATGCAGGGCAGAGGGACTGCCCTACTGAGCATATCCCGTTTCTGAATCTCTACTGGTTGCACTTACAGCACATGAAACTGGATTTCTTCAATAGTCACAGAAGCCTATTCTGTACCATGAGGAAAAAGTGCCTGTCAAGCAAGAGTATCTTTTAATATGATATCGCTTCCCTATTCAAGGGGATTGTATTCTTTTCCTTCTGTGTATAAAAAAGAAAAAAAAAGCTGATATTAGAGATGGGTCTAACCTCTCTAAGACTGAAGTTCAGAAGGACTCAGGTCCAGTGGTGCATTTGACCTTAATGTAGGGTCTAGACAGAGCACTGACCCTAACACTGACCCAGTTAATAATAGCAGCCAAAGCTTTGGAGTTTGCTTTGGCTCATCTTTAACGCTACTGCCTTTAATAAAAATAAATAAATAAATAAAAGCAACTCCTTTTCAGTCACAGGCAACAGTGCACAGAAGAGAATAAAAGCAAGCTGCACTCTGGCAAAACTCAGCTGGAAAGTCTCGCATAGAGAGATGTGGGAAACCCAGGGGCTGCCAGCAGACAGAAGCATTGAACTGAGATGGGACTGACAGCCTGGGAACAGCCTGTAAAAGCTGAAGAGCTCCTGCAGTGCTGAACCAAGGTTAAACAGGGCAAAAGCGAGTAATAAAGAATAGTTCCAGCTTCACTCTTGAAGAAGTTGCTCACTTTCATTCTTTCTTTCTGGCCATTTTCTTTTCTCTCCCTTTCCATTTATTTATTTATTTTCTTTGAGCACAAGCAAGTAAAGTCCTTGTTCTATTTCCCCCTCCTCTTTCAACAGGAAATTCTAGTAAATTCCTGACACAGAGACCCTGGTTCTTTCTCCTCACTTTCAACATTCATCGACGGCTGTAGAAATAGAGCTGTGCCTTTGAAGATCAGAGCTAGTTTAATTTTAAGAAGAAATTTAAATGGATCTGGGTTCAGTTGATACTTTCAGAAAGATACAGATTTAACAAAGAACTTTCTGGCAATATTTGAAATTCCAGGTAAATTCCTTTTAATTTTAAAATTATGATTTGAAATATTCTTAGCATTTGTCCTAGAGTTAGTCCTTCTCTAGTATATAGACATTTGGCAATATTTGACCTGTTTGTTAAAATAATATGTAGAGACAACATTATGAACTCTAAGCATATTCTATCAAACAGTTAAGAAAGAAAGAAGAAAAAGAAAGCAGAGCAAAGACAAAATGGAGAGAAAATGAGAAAGAAAAAAAAGTGCTCTAAATAAAGGGAGTTACAGTGATTGTAGTTTATGTGTTATACATGTAATGTAATTCCACATAGACCTGTATGGAATAAAGATGTTCTAAATTTTTATCTATACAGATTTTTGCACCAATAAGAGCAATAATTTTGTCTTTAGAAGAATAATACCCATTTTCTCAGCCCAGATTTTTTTTAATTGTAGAGGCAGGAGGCATGTCTGTCTGTGGCTGTGAAATGAACTGCGAGGTGTATTTTCAACCTAAGATATTCAAATTGACATTTAGCCCTCAATCAGCTGTGGGCACCATCTTTCTTTAAATGTTGCTTTAGCAGAGACACGGAGATCCCAAGGTATCATGCTAGAGCTTGTATATACCACTGTGATTTTAAAGAAAATCTGTTCAACTACTGCCAAAAGTCAAAAGTATTTTAAAACCAAATATTTATGTAGCACTGTCTTGTGCTCTGTGTACTGTATGTATCATATGTGTCCATAATAATAAGGAAAACAAAATCTTCATCTTCTTCATTCTCCCAGGCATAAATTCAGTGTGGCTGTAGTGATGTTTGAACTCTAACAGTGTCATATTATAAACAGAACAAAAACAATAATTCATGATGCATTTTGCAAGGCATGTGCCTGTGGTCAGATACACGAACTATTAAGTTTGAGACATAAACCAGTGTAATGAATGCTTAATTCTGAAGACAGCTCAACATGCATGGAAATTTTAAGAGGGTTTGGATTACAAACAATGGGCAATACAGTTTAGGCTTTCCCTCCAGGCTGTTTAATCTTCTCAACAACATATAAATTACAAACTTCTAATAGTTTCATTTTAACAGATAAGATAGCATGTTGTTTTAACCACTGCTGTCTGATTGAATCCTCTAAGAATTAGGAATAGTAATCATTCTCTACCATATCAATGAAAAAAAATAAGGCATGATCTAGCTTTGCGAAACTAGAAATGAACTCAAATTTCCAAAATTTAAGTTCAGCACCTTACCTGCAATAACATCAGAACTCTTGGAGCACTACTATCAAATTAGAGCAGTAAGACCTACAGAAGTAGGAGCATTTGATTTTTTTCTTGTCAGTAGAAGAGTTTTAAAATACTATGGGAAAAGTCTAAAGATATTGTAGGATACTCTGACAAATCTGGTTTTATGTTGTCCAAGGAGGATGCCACTGAAAGATCTCAGGACACAATGTGTAGGAAGAAACATTATAAGCATATATATATATATATATATAAGTATAAGAACCCACCACATTTTCACAGTGTAATGAGATGAACTGACTTTATTATTATCTGTTATTTGCAACTAACTCAAGATTTTATACTACCTTAGCTGACTGACATAATTGGGATCCTGTGTTCTCTGTATGGAAATGTATTTCTTCACATCACTGAAGCTGCAAGAAGTGGGCGAGTAACATATAACACCTTTGGGCTCAGAGGAAGAAACAACAGACTGGGATTTGAGTTGGCACTTTTAAAGTTGGCTACTTCCTCCAACACTGCATTAATTGAACAGAAAACCAAGATGAATTGAGAGACCAGTAAATCCTTTTTCACTGACACCATTCCACCAACTACTGTTAGAATATGATAATCTGGGAAGGTGGCATTTTCCTTACAATTATTGCAAAAGACATAGATGCTAATTTTTCCTGTAAATAAGGGAAGCTATCATAGTTGTAAGGCAATATGACTTTTAAGTAGCTAAAATGTTTAAAATACAATCAAATGTCAGTAACCATGCTTTTAAGTTTTATTTCTACTGCATGTCATTATGAAAGACATAGAAATTTGGAGTTGAAAATCTACAGATCTGATAAGGACATAAAGCTTTAACTACAGGTTAATCTTAATCTACAGGTCTGTAAAGACATTAGATCATAAAAATCCCTTATGGCTTTAAGGACCTACAAAGACTGATTCCTCCTAGGAACGAATCTACACGTGTAGCACTCTGGTTAATAACGAGCAGGTGTCAGTTTTGTTTGGTTTTGTGAAAAGTAATTCATGTTACATCATGAGCATCATACTAAAAATATTTGTCGGGTAGTTTTGCCTTGGTCAATTTTGCTGTATGCCTTTAATATCAAGCTTGATCATTACCCTCTTTGTGTTGGAATTTCTATTTTGTCTAGTTTATACTTATAAAAGTATCAGGTTTTGTCTTGTATTGCAGCATACTAACGCATCTGTATTCCTCTACTGACAGTACTGCAAGAACAGCCCCATGGGGTACCTCAGCAATTGCCACTTCACATCAAAGTTCAGGTGTGGACCACAGTTCAACAGTATGCAAGAGCTGCTGACCTGAACAATCTGATCCAGTGTTATTGCCAATGTAAAGAATACTTAATGAAAATAACAAAGTAAGAATAATGGCTAAGACCATGATGTCTTGAAGAACAGCTGTATAAGGCTAAAGACTTGAGGGGACCATCAGGACACAAGACAGTTAGGATTTTGGAAATACCAGATACGAGTGAGAGTCTGCAGTTCATTATTCTTGACATTTTATTCAGGAAGATTTACACTTGTGTAGGCCACATATTTGAAAAATGAAATATATGAAGAAGATTCAAAGGACACAAATTACAACATGAAAACAAAGTTAGTGTCTAATTTTATAGGGAAAAATTAACCAAGTATAATGAAAGTAAATAACAGAAAGCTTTTTTCTTCTTGTTAAGTCTTAAAATGTAGAAGATTCCAACTTCTATAAAGCTCTGTGCTTATTTTGTCAACATTGATACAAAAAAACCTCCAGACCTGACCAGTTTAGATTTTGAGAATTATGCTTCACAAATAGCAATGAATATACACTATGCTATTGTCTGCATAAAATGCTGGATTTGTGAATCTCTTAATCAAGCTGTGAAATTATTTCTTTAAAAAGGTGGAATGAAAATAAAGAGTGTAAAGGTTATGCCTAATCAAACTTCTTGTTATTTTAGCTATACCTTGCTCTTTTTCTATTTAGTGTGCTAACATAAACTATGCCATATCTTGACAACTAATTCAGTACCTGGAATCATTCTGCCATAGTCCTAGGCCGATACATAAGGCTGAAAGAGGGAAATAGCCTTCCCTTTGTCTCCCCCTCTCTACCCCCAATTATGTCAAAATAAAATGAAACACCAGCACTATATCTTCCAAGGTATCTGTTAGGAGAGAAGTATGTACATTTTTTTTTTTTTTTATACATTTTTTTCAGCTCTTGCACTGGTCTGCCTATACCCAGAAGCACAAAATTTGATTACCTTGATTTGATCATGCATAAAATACATTTTGTATCAGACCTGGAATTACCCAATCCTATTAAAATTATTTTATGAAAACACATTCGTGTCAGTTACTGACTCCTTCTAGCAGAGAATTCCACAGATTATGATTAGATGCTGCATATTTTTCCCTTCTTCCTAATTACAAAAAAAATATGCCTACTGTTATTTACTGGTTTACTTGCATCGATACAAACTTTCTTAGTTCAGCAAACGCAACCACAAACACAAGAGGGCACACAGAACTGCAAGCTACACGCTGACCACCTCTAGATGGCTAGAGCATTTTCTATCTTTGCTATATTTGCTTTATTCTATATTTGCTAAAGGTACGTCACTGACCTTTCTCAGTGTTACCAAAGTAGAAGCCAATCATCAGGGTTTTTTTCACCAGGCAAAGTCCACCATTGATTCAGCACTGTTAAGAACAGAGGTTTTAATTTGATTCTACAACACATACCGTAAAATCTATACAACAGCCTATCTACAAATAAAATAACACTTAGGTGTGCCATACTTTGTTTGATGCATGTATATATAATAAGATCTTTAAAACTAATTATAACAATTGTGTTAACGTAATGCAAACACAACCATCTCAAAGTTAATCACACATAGAAAAGGAAGATACTTCTGTTTACCTCTGTAAAGCCACTTCTGCTTAATTTCTTTAATTAAGTTTCAGTTCTAATTTCTATCAGAATATCGCATTTTAATGGAAGTACATTACCATCAAATATGATAAAAAAAAATGATGTATCGAACTATCACAATTTAAAATTCCACCAGTGACACAAATGGGCTGTAGACAGCAGAACATGAGCATTATTTTGAGATCTGCAGTTAACTGGAAAATGACAAGTTACACTCTGAAACAACCATGATAAATTGGCAAATTCTCTTCCTATTGAGCGTACAATTGACTTGAACATGACCCTGTCCAATCCAGTTCTACCTCTCTAATGTTTTTTTTTTGCAGCATTCATGCCTTTGAACATATTCCATTTAACACATGGACCATGTGTCAGTTGTAGATATTTTTCCTGTCATAATGATAAAAACCTCTCTGAAGCTAAAGTTTGCATTAACCATTTCAGTCATTCTAGTTCCATTTCAATGACAGCCTAGAATCCATAACAAAGCTAACCCAGCGAGCCATGCAGACCCTAGAATTCACAAATGAAACTCTACTTAGGTAGACCGCTATCACTCTCTTCAGTGTTATAATGATTTATATAGCAAATTCTACTAAAAATTGTTTTAAAAGGAACAATTATGTGAGAAAAAAAGACTCATGTATTAAAACATAGAATCATAAAATCACAGAATCATAGAGTCATGGAATGGTTTGAGTTGGAAGGGAACTTAAAGATCATTCAGTTTTGACGCCCCTGCCCTGGGCAGGGACACCTCCCACCAGACCAGGTTGCTCCAAGCCCCATCCATCCTGGCCTTGAACCCCTCCAGGGATGGAGCAGCCACAGCTTCTCTGGGCAACCTGGGCCAGGATCTCACCAGCCTCACAGTAAAGAATTTCTTCCTAATATCTAACCTAAGTCTCCCCTCTTTCAGTTTAAAACTGTTACCCCATGTCCTATCACTCCACTCCCTCATAAAGAGTGCCTCCCCATCTTTCCGGTAGCCCCCTTTAGGGACTGGACGGCTGTTATAAGGTCTCCCGGAACCCCCTCTTCTCCAGAATGAACAATCCCAACTCTCTCAGCCTGTCCTTACAGCAGAGGTGCTCCAGCCCTCCGATCATCTTTGTGGCTGTAAATCAAGTGCACTTTAGTGCAGCAGAGACCACATGACTATCAGGAACTTGAAGGAAATAAAACTGCTACTGGTCCAGATAACTTATTCATCTAGGAAGCAGGGTTTTGTTTGTTTGGATTTTGGTTTTTTGTTTGTTTAAATAATAATTCATTTTTCTTGGATTGAATCAAACTTTGCCAGTACTGATTACCTACAGTAATCTACCTACAGATTACCTTTTTTTTTTCCCTTCTAATGGAGTGAAAATTTCGTTTTCAAAAGAATCTGAGGACTGAAATTAGGTAAGCATATGTGATTTTTCATACAAAGTTAGCCACAATTTAGCCAAAATTCACTCAAAGCAAGTGGTAGGTCAAGACTCAGACTCAGTTTAGTTCTCATGTTCCTAGAGAAACATCCAAATGATCAAAATATAGATATTAGGTCTCTTTACCGAGGCAAGCCACAGTTTTCATGAATACATCTGGTGTTCTTTTTCTACCGCTCCTACTTATTAAGCAGAGAAATCAGGAATAAGAATACCGCTGCTTGTCAATTAAGTGAAGCATAACTATTTAACATCTCTGTAAAGTACTGTTTATCTGACTTCAAATTCAGGAATTATAAAGACAAATTTATGCTGCTAGAAGATTTTTCTATGAGATTGACTCGTGGACTTTAACTTGATCAGCAAGAAAATCAGAACCTGGTCCTTCCCTTTAAGATTTGAGTCGGGCTAGCTCTCCACAGGTCCCAATCTCTGTTTGTTTCCTTCTAGAGGATGGCTTTTATTGTCCTGCCTTTTAGTATGAGTCCAGCTTTTAGTTTGAGACAGGAAAATTTGAGGAAAATTATCAATGGAGTGTACCATGCATGGAACATACAAGGTCATGTGTAGAACTAACTTGATTAAAATTATTTTATTTTTAAAGTTTGATAACCTTTGCATACTATGCTATTTATCCATGATGGAGGTCACAATATCGGTTTCTTTGGAAATTTGCTGCTGAACTCTTGATTTCTCAATGATGTGAATTTGTTTATGCTGTTCAACGTCTATAGTTAACACATTGCAGCTTTAAAACACGAAGTGTCAGGGAACTATCTAAGGATAACTGAGGGACAGTGCAGTCAGCCTCCACAAAATGATATACTAAATAGTTCTTAGATTATCATGGAAATAGTTTCTTTCTTGCCTAAAGTATTATTATGTTGGTAGTCTTGCCCACTTGGAAGATGTAACACAATGTATCAGCAAACAGATGTCATTGCAAAGGGTATTTCAGTACACTCCACAATCACTCCTTTGGATAAACCATGATTTTCTTAAAAGCCTCCTTATTTATCTCAGACGTTATGCTAATGGCTGCCTAATAATATTAAAGATTTCCTCCTTGATATGGTGGACATTATCATGAATTAATACCTCTGGATAGGGGGTTGCATGCTGCATCTGTCCTTCCAACTGTGATGTTTCCCAGGATTTCTAAGTATAATAGTATGGCTTCTCTTAATTCTTTCTCAAAACAACTAGAAAAGCACTTTCATATGCTTAAGACCCTATTACCTGCATTTTGGGAACATAAGATAAACTATGAAGAACAAATAACAGAAGTTAGGTAAGTGATACTGATAATTAAGGAAAAAAAAAAAAAGTGGCTTGAAACTGCTACCTTGCCATCTGTCTATATTATTGAATAAATAAACCCAGGTCATAAGAATGAATAGTGCTCAGAATGTACATCAATAACCTGAGAGTACTCAGAAACTAGCACTCCTCAACAAAGCAGAAAGACACAATACTGACGTAATTTCACTGTTCATGAGGAAATGCCATAAAAGAGGCGTGAGGAAATGCAACCAAGGATCCAAGAAATCATTCCCTTCAAAAACACAGTGACAGATCACAAGACCCAGACTGTTCTGCTCAGTACTGTAAATAAAACATATGTCAAAAAATTGGCAAGAAAAAGAAGTTATGAATATCTGTCTTTCACAAAGAAGTCTGCTTGAGGCTAATCAAAGACCATTACAGAGTAATTTAGATTCTTGAATCATCCCATGTAATAAAAATATATTAATCATTGTATTGGAAGGCGTCAATATTAAGTTTATCCCTACTGAACTACCACTTAGCAGATGTTGCTTCTAAACAGCATTCATTGATAAGACATCTTTTAAAAAAATCCATGGAATGTGCTGACTCAGTGATATCACTAGCCGGATGTATGATTTTTTGATCACTGACTATAAGAAATACAATCACTTAAAATGATTTTTTTTCCCTTCAAAACGGAGATACTCCCTGCGTTGGAAATTAGGCTGGAAATACAATACCACTTCTAAGAAAGATTACTAAGAGCAAATATACCAAGATGGGAAATGCCTATTTTTATCACATTTTTTTTAGGAGATGCCCACCTAAATATCACATGTGGGGAAGAGATAAGAACTTCAGAAGCTGACATACTAAGATGAGAATCTCATCTCTATTAGTGACCTGTAACAGTTGTTTAGGAAAACAGCCTAAGAAGCAGGTTATAACTACCATGTCAGCTCTTAGCATATCTGTGGTTTAATTAACTCTCAGGTTTTGTTTTGGGGTTTTTTTTGCATGTTTTGTCTAAACCCTCTCTGACACCACTTGTAATGCATTTTGCAACATATACTACCTGTGAGTACTAAAATTTTTTCTTTTTATTATTTTTATAGTTGAACTTGTTACCTTTCAATGGGGCATCCTTAAAAAACAAAAACCCAATAATAATAATTTTTTATATATTTTTTAGTATTCGTAATTTTAAAATTTTATTATATCTCCTATCCTGTGTACCTGTGTACAGAGTTTCTCACTGTAAAAAAAAAGCCTCATACCTCTAATTATTTGTGGTGTTTTCTATCTTTTCTTGTTCTATTACATGCTATATTGTAACAGGATTAACAACATTTTTAAAGACCGTGATACTAATGTTTCCCTGCTCTGTTTGTTTGGTCTCTTCCAAATAGTTCCCAATATTTTATTTACCTTTTTACTGTTCCCACAGACTGAGCCCACTGTTTGAAAGAACTACTCACAGTGATTCCAAGATCTTTCTCTAAACTGATAATACCTAAATTTAGCTCATATCACTGTCAAAGCTATTTTTCTGATACACGTTATTTAGCAAAGAATTAGGAAATGATTATCAGAAGATTTTCCATTATGGGACCATTTTAGTTTGGACTTGCCTTGAAAGTAGGCTTTGCTCTCCCAGTTAATAACATCCCCCTCCTTTTCTTTGAAAAGGAAACTACAGCAGCAAGATGAGTGCCTGGATCTAGAGCAGCTTATAATGTTACAAGTCAGATGTATAGCCATTGATCTGTAGAGACTGGGATAGTCAAAATTAGATATTACAGAAAAGCAGAACATTCCAGGAGGAAAAGAATCAGAACAGAAAGGAAAAGAACCCAAAAGCTGGAATGGCAAAAAAGAAGTAGAGTGGAGAGGGAGGTAAAAAACCAGAGCATTTCTGGTGAAAGTGTATTTTTGAATTGCTTAATGGATGATATACTTGGACAATACTTTTCATCCCACTTTATTTACTCTCTTTTTTTTTTTTTCACATTCTCTTCTTGGTTCTCTGAAAGTGTTTTTGAGGGAAATTCAAATAAGTTATGTTTGTCAAGTTGCCTGTATTGAGCGTTTCAGGAAAAGTTAAAGAAAGATAGTTTGATCTTTCTTTATAAATAGTGTTCCATATACTTCCTGAAGCACCATTACCACCTAGATATCATCAATAATCTTATTTTAAGATTATTATTTCTGAATGTTCTTGGTACCCAAACAAGAATTTCTGGCTAAACAATATGTTGCCTTATATTAAAAAAGCCCCAAACACAGATATTTTTGAAATAAAAACCATAGCATCTATGTCAGTAGTATGTTCACATACTAAGAACAAAAAGGAAAGTAAGTACCTGATAAAGAGTTTATGAGGTTTTTTTGCTTAATTGTATTGAAAGAGGAAAGTAAAATAAAATAGATGACTTGTTTAGGACTGTTTTTAAAAAATAAAGGAAATCCAAAATAAAAGAAGGTTTCCATAGTTTGAACCCTTCCGTGATATAAAAGTTATTTATTCAAGTTCTGTGTCTGGTGTAACTGAGAATATTCAGAAACAACATCCTAGTAACCCTCCCTCCCAGTAAAAAGATGCTGTCATGGGGGTTTACTCCATGTTGGAGATAACTTTACTTATTTTTTTAAATGTAGTTGTACAAAACAAATTTATCTGTTATTAATCAAAGAGGGCTTTTGTCAAGCTGTTTTCACAGAATTTAAAGCAAGTTATATCAGTTACAAATGATTTGATGCATATATTACAACAGAAATATATAAACGCAGCTGTTAAAATATGAGCCTTTTCTTTTTATCAGTATCACTGAAGATAAGGGGAGAATTCTCATTCACAGATGAAAATGGATTAACCTTATACCCTTTGTCTGTCCACTGAGATTTCCGTATCAGACAGGAGGACTGCTAAATTGAAGCAATCTTGTGAGTCACTTCACAGTTGAATAGTTAAAGTAGAAATAATTATAATCTTGCTGAACAAATAATTTTCTGCTATGAGGCACAGGACAGTTTAGTGGTATCACAGGATACTCAGTCACTCTGTGGCAAGAAAAGGAAATTATGTAAGCTGCATTTATAAGATGATTTATGTACCGGACCAAATTAATTTAACAGTACCTAACTTCACAAAATATAGCCAGGTTATTTCCAAAGATTGGAATAAGTGCTGAGTAAGACTTTTGTTTGGTTACACTTTAGCGCTATTGCAAGAAAACAGATTATTCATAAATAAATAAAAACTTCATCATAGAAACACACAAAATACCCATGAGCAAAAATTGCTCTTAACAATTGAGAGTCTCCGTTATGCTCTTCACTGGAGTAAATTTTCAAAAGTGAATTTAGGCAAAATATTTTCTCTCAGTTTATTGCACAGATAACCTTGATGGTGTTTTGCACATCATATTTTCCAATCAATAAATGTGCTTGCAGTAAACTGTCAGAAAATTAATCTTTTTTTCTTTTTTTTTTTTTGTAATTTTCATCTGTGTCCTTCCTATTTCCCTAGTTTCAAATCCACAGATTAGAAAAGTTATATCTTAGCTGAGCTAACTCTGGTAATGATTATTTGAACTGTTCTGTAGTGGCTTGTGGAGGTCATTGTAGATTATTGAAGCAATATAAGGAAGCTGAGACAATATTGCACTTTTACCACAAATGGTAATTGGATAATACATTTTGTAATACTAAAAGAAGAATCCTGCAAACAGTATCATCTTATAACAACTACTATGTATAATATTGGTATAGTCATATGGAATTATATAAACATATTATGATGTTGTTTTATCAAATGCCTTTGCCATCTTCTGATGTATCTGAATAATTGTTATAGCTCTCAAAATTTTTTCAACTCATTTGAGGTGGGGTCTACTTCAGCATTGTTCCCCTTAAGCTTAAGTACTTCTATGTCCAGCTTTGTAAACCCAATTCAAAAGTTCAATCCAGAGTAGAAAACTGTGATGGTGTTCTAATCTCTGGATCAAAACCTAGTTCTTGATTGAATCTGAACAACTGTATTGGAATATAACTAAATAATGGAAGGAAAAATTTATTTTTTAAGCCTGATGAGCAATGCAATTTACCAATTAAAAAATATGGTAAATACAAACTAAGAGTGTGGTTAGAAATGTGGTAAGAAAATGATAAGAAAGAAAAGATATATTTGCCCTTCAGTATTTGAACAAAAGTTAGGCCAGTATGCTAGAGGAGAAGGTATGTCCACAGCATTGTGTAATAGTGAAAGAAAAGAAAGATATAGTATGGAGTCACACTTTTCTATGAAGAATTCCAGATTTGCCACAATTACAGATAAAATGTAGGATTGTAAATATATAGCCTTTTCTATGTTTCTATAAAGGGTTCAAGAGGTACACATAAAAATGAGAGCTATAAATGATGGTTTCAGTGCCCAGACTCATTCAATCTAAGATCCTAATTAAATTTTCAAGGTGTGTCTCTCCATAGATATAAGTTCTCAACAATTCCTAATATAGGCACACAACTAAAATTTGGTGCCGTGACGATTCTGCAGTTTTCAGATACAGTTTCCTCCTTCAATGTGATCTGTCCATTTTTTCCTTTTGAGTTTTCATATTTTAATGTTTGCATTCAATCCCAACACATTTACACATAGCCTAACCTGCACTAATGCATTAGTGCATTTCTTATAACGCTTTTTTATAAGAGTATAATTGTTTTTTATAAGAGTAGCAGGGACTGGAGTCTTCACAAAAATGAAACCCCAAAAAAACCCAAACCCCACAACAATGAAAAGCAATCAAACAACCAAAAAAACCCTCCCAACCCCAAAATGTATTAGTGCAATGAAAGACTGCCAGCAGAGTGTCTCTGATAAACATAAGGAGCCAAATGCAGTCGAATCCAGAACTCGATTACAAAGATTAGGCTCCATCTCCTCTTCACTTTATCATAGCATAAATTTTGCAGATTTCATTTAATTTAGCCAGTTGTTGGGACTAGACAGGGTTAGACTTGTAGGGTCAGTGCATCCATTTCTATTTTATGTGGCAGAAAGACGGTCCTGATCAGCCAGTTTGTAAAATATTCGAACTTGTATGCTCTGGATGTTACATATTAGCTACTGTTACCATGCCTACTTTGATTCTGCCCTTCTGCAAATTTCTATCTTCAAATAATGAAAAAGATCTAGAAATTGTTTTAATTTCAGCTCTTGTATCTAGTTGATATTCCCCAACCATAATAACATATGACTGATGCATTGAAATGAGGCAACACAATAGCAGGTTTTCTTATAGAAACACACATTGCCAGAGAATATCAATGTCTTGCTAACTACAGGGATACTGTAAATAGAGTCTGCCTGGAACAACTGCTATGTATAAAATTAGCATAGTTTAGAATTCACATACAGATACAGAGGCATAAGTGTATTTATTTGTTCTGAATTCTTTCTTAAAGGGCTATGTTTCCTTCAAAACTAAGCAACAACTAACAGGTGATGGCCTGGCCACATTTTACTCATCTTTTGCTTTGTGAACTTGTGAACTTTGTCCAAGAGGAATCAGAACCTCCAACATTTAAGACAAACAGGAGCATATGCAGGTTTCTGCTGTCATTCATAACTGCAGTACTAATAAAAGAACTCTTCAGTCTGAAGAATTTAAAAGCTGGGGGATAAGACACATGTAAAATTCTTCATCTACAAAAAGGGTATATGCAAATTCTCTTTCTCTCAGAAGGCAAAAGAGAGCACAAAATACCATAGAAACATGGAGTGGTTAGAGTTGGAAGGAACCTTAAAGATCATCTGGTTCCAACCCCCTGCCCTGGGCAGGGACACCTCCCACCACACCAGGTTCCTCACAGCCCCATCCAGCCTGGCCTTGAACCCCTCCAGGGATGGGGCAGCCACAGCTTCTCTGGGCAATGTGGGCCAGGGTCTCACTACTCTCAAAGTGAAAAATTCCTTCCTAATATCTAATGTAAATCTACCCTCTTCCAGTTTGAAGCCATTATCCCTCATCCTATCACTACATGGCCTTGTAAAAAGTCCCTCTCCAACTATCTTGTAGGGGCCCATCAGATACTGGAAGGCTGCTATAATGTCTCCCTGGAGCCTCCTCTTCTCCAAGCTGAACAGTCCCAACTCTCTCAGCCTGTCTTCATACCAGAGGTACTCCTGCGCTCTGATCATCTCATGACCTTCCTCTGCACCCAGTCCAACAGGTTCATGTCCTTCATGGAGCATATTTGCTACAGCTCTTCTAGCTGATACATGCAATAAGTAGCCTCTCTGTCTACACAGAAAGGTAGATATACAAGAAAACCCTACAAGCAAAGTCCTCACTCAGTTTTTTTCTTACTCATTGCTGGATGTCCTCCGTACTGAAGGACATAGAGGGAATGTCTGTCCTTCACAGAAAAGGACTTTTCAAATTCTTCCTTCAGAAAATTACCTGTCCCTTTTTTTTTTTTTTTTTTTCCATTAAGAAAGTCTCTTGGTTTCCTTTATATCTTGTAAATCTCTTAGAATCTCTTATAGCATCTTCTATAAGAAAACTGGGATATAAGAAAACTTCCTCTCTGACATGAAGGCTACAAGGGATCATCTGAATGTACTGATTCCCAGCTAAGAGGCTGAGAAGAGAATGAAAAATACTGCCCACATGCTTAGGTACTGTCTGCATTGCTCAGGTATTTTGATTCTCCTTCGATATTTGGAGCACAAACTACTAGATTAAAAGAAATGAGTTGAAAAATGCATAGAGACAGAAAATTCTTTTTCCCAAGTGGACTGGTGAGGCCACACCTTGAGTATTGTGTCCAGTTTTGGGCACCTCAATACAAGAGAGATCTGGAGGTTCTGGAGCGAGTGCAGAGGAGGGCAACGAAACTGGTGAAGGGGCTGGAGAACAAATCATATGAAGAGAGGCTGAAGGAGCTGAGACTATTTAGTATGAGAAAGAGGAAGCTGAAGGGAGACCTCATCACTCTCCACAACTACTTGAAAGGACACTGTAGAGAGGTTGGTGCTGGTCTCTTCTCACAGGTAATTAATGACAGAATGAGAGGGAATGGCTTCAAGCTCCAACAGGGTAGGTTTAGACTGAACATTAGGAAAGAATTCTTCACAGCAAGAGTGGTCGGGCATTGGAATAGGCTGCCCAGGGAGGGGGTTGAGTCACCATCCCTGGATGTGTTTAAGAGCCATTTAGATGTGGTGTTGGGGGATATGGTGTAGGGGAGAACTTTGTAGAGTAGTTAGATGGTTGGACTCGATGCTCGCAAGGGTCTCTTCCAACCTAAACGATTCTATGATTCTATGATTCTATGACTTATATTCATGGAATTTCCCACATACTCTTGAGGCGTGCTTTCGTCCCCAGAAAATATAGTAGAATGCATGTGAAATTAATAGCTAATATTCTTTGTCAGATAAAAATCTCAGTATAGTTCAGTGTCCTATTCAGAATTGTTATACTCGTGAAGGCAAAATGGACAAATAGTTGGAAAAAAAAGGCATATAAAGCATCACATTTCCTTTTATATACTCTTCCATTAATCAAGGATTAGTACTTCCTTAACTGGGATCGCATCCATATTGCCCTGTTACAAATATTCCTGTATTCCAAATCTTTGTCTAAGCCTTCTTTGTATCTGTTTGTACTTTGGGACTCCAAAGAAGCCTATAGTAATGAGTTTCTGGGGCAGAAACAAACAAAACCACCTTATCTTTTTTTTAAACATTAGGACACTACTGAGTAATTTATATTTCTTGCAATATGAAAGTAAATCCTTTATTTACCTTCTTCATATTATTCATTGTAATGATTTCTATTATATCTCCCCTAAATTATGTCTTTTCCAGGAAGAAGAAACCTAGTCCACTTTGTCTTCATCCCGTCCATTCTTCTTTACAGGTTTGATAGTTCTACTGCAGCTTCCTAGGAACACATCTGATTATATTCCAAAGGTATTTATGTGGTAAGGTGGATCTTGTCAAACAAAGAACTCTTCATTCCATTT
Organism: Tringa tobata; assembly: GCA_033628505.1. Taxonomy (NCBI): domain Eukaryota; kingdom Metazoa; phylum Chordata; class Aves; order Charadriiformes; family Scolopacidae; genus Tringa; species Tringa tobata. The sequence goes on along the minus strand of JAHREE010000316.1, from coordinate 1,071,777 downwards.
TTTTTGTTGTTATTTTTAACATTCTCTCTACTATTTTAATTTTTTTTTTTTAAGCATAGAGATCTGCAAAATTGCAACCAGCGATGCATTGATTCTGAAACCGCACAGTATATTACTTTCTTGCAAAAACATATTTTCAGGGTTATTGCTGTCTTCCAAGAAACATTCTATCTCCCTCTGAAAGACCAGAATAGTTCCAGTTCCTCTTTGACCGAAAGAAATGAACGTTATCAGGAAGGAGAAATGCCAAGTCTCCCTCTCCAAAAAATGAATAGGAATTCAAGTTGTTTGCGTTTATGACAGAACAAACTATTAGAGGCGTATTTTATAATTCATATTCTAAAGAATATGAATTCATTCAAAGAATGAATTCTAAAGAATATGAATTCATTCAATTGGTGTTTTCAACCTATGACAAATCTAGTTAGATTTCTTTCACCTTACATACTTTTCACTGAATTATATTTAGAATTACTTCTGAAAAGTAAATTCAATTTTAAAACTATTTTTCTTAGGTTAAAAATAAAATATTTTCTTCAAAGATTCTAGGTTAAATTTAATGTGTCTTTTCACTTCATTTAAGGGAGTAACTCCACTGTTACTTTTTGTTATTCCTTTGTAATACATGCAAAAGAAAAGAAAGATCAGGAAGGGTTTGCAGGATGACTTTCTAGGTAGCAGAATGGTTATAATTCATTTTAACATGGGGCTTGCATAGATTTTTCAAGAAATGAGCTAATAGTGGGGAAATGCACTGAACATAGCAGATAACCAAGGCAAACAATAAATCACTAAGTTTATCTTTAAAAATTAGTTAGGTTGCCTCAGAAACCATTGTAAATATGGTTTCTCTCTTCTTCTGGACAGTTCCTAATATATCAGTTTGTAATAGATTAACTACTGATCAGCCAGCCAACAGGGAGGCAAGAAAATTATGCCATTCTATTATTTATATATATGGGACTATGTAAACACAGAAAATATCATATGGTTTTATTAGTATTACCCATTTTTCTTATTGTAATGTTACAAAGCACTAGAGATCTAAAAAAAGCTACATCCCTATCACCAGGAGCTGATTATTAAGTACACAGCACTTTCTTACATTTCCTTTCCTAAGCTAACACAAACCACTCCAATATTCCATGTTGTAACACTTTATTATTTCAGACCCAGCAGGAGTTCCCATGCCTTTTCATGATACAAAATCATAAACCATGGAAACGGTGATGCAATTCTCCAAGCAGTCTGGCCATGCCATTTCCTTCTTTGGTTACTCGCAGTTTCAATATTTAATCCTTAGCGAAATTATTAAGTCTTTGCCCACTTAAAAACCACAACAACAACTCAGACTTTAAGAACGCATACACAATTTGATCTTCACTTGAGGCCTTCTATAAGGAATGCAAAGCAAAAACAGGTCCCTCCCCTCAAGAACTTAAAAAATGAACTAAGGAAGAGGAAAACAAATAGTAAATAGAATGATAGAATAATAATATTTTCTGTTTTGTTTTTTGGTTTTGTTTTGTTGGTGGTTTTGTGGTTTTGGGTTTTTTGTTTTGTTTCGTTTTGTTTTGTTTTGTTTCCGTGCTCTGTTTGTTTGTTTGTGTGTCAGTTTTTTTAAGTTATTTTTTTGTTTCATTTGGTTTGCTGTTTCTTGTTTTTTGGTTTTTTGTTTTTTGTTTTTTTTTTTGTGGTAGTGAAACATTTCTGGCTAATTCTGCAGTAGGTAAGGATATGAAGCCAGATTTACATCCACTTCTGGTAACACCTCTTGTACTGGTGAGGCTGGAATGCAGCCAGGAGAGCACCTCAATAGGAGAGCACCTCAAATACAGTGAGGCACATACTACACCTTCCAGCAGGTTTTAATGGCACAACATCTGGGACTACTCAGGCCTGGAGGACTTCTGGTGAGCCAACTCCTGACAGCAGTATTTTTGAACTGTTGAGGACAGGCAGGATTTGTCCTCTTCTTGCGTTACAAGCCTGATCATGGTTTCACACAAGAAGGCCTCCAGCACTCCAGAGGAACAGTATATGGGATCCTGACTACAGAAAGTTTATGCCCACACTCTTGTCCAGTGCCATCTTATCCCAAACCACGAGGGTTGAAGACCTGCCTGAGAGAATGGGCACTTAATCATGTTGGGTCTCAAAGACAGATGTGCTTTGCCTGGAGCCGTACACTGCTAATGCCAGCAGAGAATATAAACCCACACAACAACCAAGTGAGACTATTCAGGCCAACCACAACATAGAAGCATAGAATCACAGAATGGTTAGAGTTGGAAGGGACCCTGAAGATCACTGAGTTCCAACTCCCCTGCCCTGGGCAGGGACACCTCCCACCAGACCAGGTTGCTCCAAGCCCCATCCAGCCTGGCCTTGAACCCCTCCAGGGATGGGGCAGCCACAGCTTCTCTGGGCAACCTGGGCCAGGCTCTCACCACCCTCACAGCAAAGAATTTCTTCCTAATATCTAATCAAAATCTCCCCTCTCTCAGTTTAAAACCACTACCCCTTATCCTGTCTGTCTCTCCACTCCCTGATCAAGAGTCCTTCCATGTGCCATCAGCTCTATCAGGAGCTGCTGCACACAGCCAGAGCTCGTCACTGCTGATCCCTATGGCTTTTCCTCTGTCCCCAAAACCACCAGAGACTGTCCAGCAAACCAAACTAGTTTTAAATGCAGACAATGTGCATGAAAGCACAGCTAGCTGTACACAAAATTTATTAGCAGAAACAGTTTAAATTTTCATCATGAAACATTCTCAGTATACTATTATGGAGACTTGTTTTCTGTCAGAAATCTCTTTATGTTCGTTCTTTTTTTCCCCCCAGAACCAACTTTTTGTGTTCCTTACTGTCTCCCAGTCCCTAAATTGTGATGACATGAGTCTCCAAAAGGAGAACTGCCCAAAAATAACTTACATAGAGCTAATCTGGCTTGATCTGGAATAGCCATCACTCCTCAGAGATAGACAGTACAGGCTATATGGAAGATTCCTCCATAAAGGCACGTGGGAACCTCAATATCCAATACCTCAATATCAACCTCAATAGTTTGAACCTAAGTCCCCAGTAAATCCATTTCTTCAGATGAACTGGGCAGCAGGGCTACCACTCTTTGTGACAATGAAAGGGAGTTTCTTAAATATGAGGACTTGGAGCACAAAGTGAGCTTGTCCTTCATAAAAACTCTATCATGTACATAACTGTCTCCTGCTACTTATATCCTATGTTTAGTCTTGCTTCCTTCTTAATATTCGTAGGATCTCTTGTCTTCATCCTTTGTCAGTGACAGCTCTTTTACAAATTAATGGCTACCTTTAAAAGCGAAAACCAGGATTGTTTGGAGGGAAAAGTGTAGTCCTTTCCAGCTCATGAATAAAGAACCAAGAGAAATCAATCACTCGGTCCCCAGATGAAGAATATATTGCTTCCCTGAAGCGAAAGTTTTGTTTTGGGAATCTTAACAAATTTTACCATACATATACAACAGTGTTTTAGCAGTGGAAAGCTAAGTAGGAAAAAGAAAATGGTGAAGACTGCTCTGAAATTTTACTTTAAATAGACAGTATCAGCACTTACAATGAATATAATAAAGGCAGTCTCTGGATGTATTCTGTTTCTACTAACTGTGACACTGGAGCAATCAGTATTGGAATAAAAATTAAGGTTGAGAGAAAGCTGGTAGACTTGGGACCTTTTAATGTACTACTTTACTAATAGGTATCTAGGTTTACTCTAAAAAAAATTATCTGTAATAGATGGTTCTACACGGTGCTACCCAAAAAATCCCACCATCTTGGTTTCAATGAGGAAGACCTAGGCCAGTATAATGGTCTTAAATGCCCTACTTCTTAATCTCTCTACCTCAAGTCAGAGTGACTGAAACCTTGGTATTTCTGCTAGACTTATTTTGTAATAAAGCAAGAACTGTGTCTTCAGTTTGGTCCATCTGGAATATTCCACAAACAGCAATATCCTGTTTAGATGACAGGGAAAGGAGAGGAATATTTTTAAATAGGGATACTAATATAAAGAACTTGTTTCAGTTTTGGTTATGAACTTTTGTTCGATGGTCCATGACATCTGACAAGGTGATGGACCACCTTAGGTCCAAAGGTTCCTAAAGCTGTTTGCTCTTCCTCTTCCTCATGCATTCCTGTCTGTGAATATTATCACTTTTCTACAGCAATACCAGTATGACTGCTTTTTCTCTTTTTTACTTTTCTTCTTTCTTTTTTCCTGTGGTCACAATTGAATACATTTCAGCTGAACTCTAAGGAATGAGATTATTAAAGGAATCCTGATGTTTTTAGTTGTCTGATAATCTGCACACAGCTGAATTTTCCAACAGGAATTCAAGAGGATAAGAATTATGTTAATAAGTGGACCAAGAGGAACATTAAACTCTTATGGTAAAACATTGGAGTAGTCTGAACAAAGGAAAGAGAAGCAGTCTAGTGCAGAATTTGGATCTAAGACTAGCTCCCCACTGAACATCCTAGATAGATTTCAGAGGGAAGTGGAACTGCAGCAAGCGTGGTGTGCTACTGTTCCCGTTTTACAGTCTGCCATTTCACCTGCTTCAAAACTCCACATCTCCCCCTAACTTTCCCATGGCACACAGCACGCCTTCCACAATTACTGCTGTCATTTTTCAACGCACCACTGCAGGCTTACAGAAGACTGAAATAAATACTTCTTGGAGGCATGTGTTTATTCTTATATGACCTTTAATTATAAGTAATTGTTAGTGCTCATAAATAGTAGCTATATATTTCTGGATGCTTTAAAAAGCTCTATTTTATTTGCTTTAAGTGAAAAAGTCACTGTTGCAGTTATCATCTCTGATTACTTTATTATGTGACACTAATAAAATTAAAATGCTTGAGGAATTTTTACATAAATCGTGGTTGTATGCAATAATTACATAGGCCAAAAGAATTAGCTAAATGACGTGTTGGATAACTGTAGAATCTGAATAAGATTTCAAATTGCAAAGGGAGATCACTAATATGTTAATCATTTTTGTAAGTGAATTTCAGAATTTATGATACACAAATAAATTAGTTGAGCTTTTTAAGAATATGTAGACTTGGCTTGGAACTGAATAAAAACTGTTACTGTCTGGTGCCTATTGGATTTGCTTTTGGGAGAAAAATGTCTTTGAATACCTGATTCATTACAGTAGATTTGAACCTGCATCCTACCAGAGCAGTATGTTGTGGTCAGAACAATTCCTGTTCAGTTCTTTGGGATGTAAGTTCTAGAGCCTTGGGTTCTTCTCAGTCCTACATTATTGCTAACTATACTGTCCCACAGCAGGTCACTGGGTTTAGAAGTGCAGGAAGAGAAAAGGGTTCTTAGCCATGGTTATGGTGTTGGGATAGCTGCTTGCTAGAAACAACACTTCAAACTCATAAATTGAGTTGTCACAAATTAAAGTAATATATGGCCTGTTGTGATTTATAGTGAAAAATAAACCAACCATTGGCTGGTTTGAAGCTTCGTGGAACCCATATGTAGTCAATACTATACCGACTGCCTCTGGAGTATTAAAATATCTAGATGTTGGCATTCCTGCAAAATACGTTGAAACAGGTAGACTGAGAAGAAAATAAACAATGTGGATGAAATATTCTCCATATCAGCAAGGAAATATATTTAGGGGCGGGAATAATGACCTATTAAAACAAAAGAAAAATTAAAATTGATTAATTTGTTTGATTTTGTGTCTTTCATTAAGCTATTTCCTCATCTTGCTGTATATTCATAAACCCACAAATTTTAGCATAAAAAATTATGAAATCTATTAATTAAACAAGAACATGTTCTCCTTCATCTTTCCTTCTCCCCTTCCATCTCTGCTTTCCCGTTTCATGAAACTTTAAGCTGCATAACCTCTCATCCTGTATAATTTCCTAACTAAAGACCCAGTAAAGGAGAAGAGCAAATAATTCAACTAGCTTATTTTTAGAGAATTATGATGGAAACTTGTACTTCTGCTAGTGATGTACCCTCTGTAGATAAAGACATAAGTCAGTTTCCAAGGCTGTCAACACTTTTCCTGAGTGTTAAATTCATTTTTAGCATACTGTTAAATTATGAAATACTAATTTAAAAAGGAAATATGCCTCCTGTGTTTTGGATAATTATTGTAACTATCTATTTCACATAGACTAGTGGGAACAAATGTGACTATAAGCAATTGATAGGGGGTCAACTTCCAGGAGAGAACTTTATTGTTCATAAGTAATTAAGTAGTTTATTGAGTAGTAGTATTATTATGTAAGGATACAGTGTCAGTGCCAATGTCAAATTACAAACCTAACTTTGTGACTGTTTCTGGTAGAAGGAATAATCATTCAGCTTGAGGGGAACAGGAAGGGATTATGAAGGACCGGGGTTTTAAAACAAATGTAGTTCATAGATGTGGAAGAAAGGAGAACTAGAATTCACCTGCTCAGAGGAGGTCCTGGCTTTCTTCATACCTGGTGCTCAGCAAAGATAATTGGGAACTACTTTGAAACATACGTAACACAGAAGAAATCCAGCTAAATTCAGTCAGAGTTGACAGTGACTGCCAGGGCTGTGAGTCCATCCTTGCTCTCCTGAAGGTTTGGGTACTGACACTCAGAGGGTCAATTGAGAGAGAGTGCAGCTGGTGGTCCTGGGAAGGCACTTCTGCAGGAACATTGAACAGGGCTGACCCTCATACTCTGGGAGCTGCTTTATATGGAGGTCCTCACCCTGCCCTTTCCCTCGCCCGGTGACAGATCGCACTGATGCAGATCTTCAGACAAGTGCTTACTATGTAAAGAGGGAAAAGAAGAATATTTTCTTAGAATAAAAGATTTTCTGGATAAGGCAAAAGAGAGAAAGAATGGAATACCCAAGGACTCCCCCACACATACAAAAAGAAAAAAGAGGGAAAAAAAAAAGAAAAAGGAATTATTTTGCAGTTCTGCTAGCTATAAAAATCAGTCTGTTACAATGAATTTAGGCAACACTTCATTTCCCAAAACAAGTTCTCAAAGGATTTTACATATATAAAAGCATAGAACCATAAAAAGGTTAAGATATTGGAAGGAACCATCCAAGATCACCTAGTCCAATCCCCCTGCCGTGGGCTGGGACATCTTTCACTAGATCATGTCGCTCAAAGCCCTGTCCAACTTGACTTCGAACACTCCCAGTAATGACACATCCACAACTTCTCTGAACAACCTCTTGTTTTTCAAAATTCTCCCTTTTATCCAATCTAAATATACCCTTTTTCAGTTTAGTCTAAATTGATTTAAATTAATTTAAAATACCTGAAGGAGTTGCTGCAGCCATCCCAGAAAGGGCACTTGCAGTTTTGAACACAAGTGGCCCTGACACTGCAAGGTACTGAAAAGAATACAATTAACTTTTCTGTAGCACCAAGAAATAAAAAAGCAAACTTTACTGAATATTTATCAGATAAAAAGGTATCAGAATTTCAGATATAAGTCCCAAACAGCAGCACAATCTCACTCAGTAACCTTCTGAGGTTATGATTATTTTGTTCCTTAAGATTTGAAGCTTTTTGATATAGGTGTTTATTTATTCCTTTGGAACTTTTCAGTCAGCCCAGCTCTAGTTTCAAAACACAGTTTGAAGGACTTTGGTATTTCTTTTTTATTCTCCTAAATACAAATACGCAAATCCTTTACCCCTTATTTGTCATTGTGATATGAATGTTAATATGCTATTGAAAACAGAGGCTTCCAGCAGTATTTAGAACATACATAGCTGTAGGACTTCTTCCTATCCTATTCCTGACTCTCTTATGGCATGTATCTATAAGAATGCAGGGGCTCATGACTTCCTTAAGTTGGAAATATAAAATTGATTACATTGAAATGCTATTTAATCAAATAGAGGTTTTTGTATAGAGAAAAATTGACTTTCTTTTTTCAAGAAGTTTCCTCTAGAGCAATGAAGTCGCACTATTAATTGCTGACCTTTCTATATGTCTATTCTATGTGAAGTAATTCATCAGTATCAGAGTTACATTCAGGGATTGCATTTGTACCACTAAACTCAATAATATTTTTCCATTGGCTTTAGTTGTATTGGCTTAACATGATAGGCTTTTTTATTGCTTAATTTTTTTTCCCATTGACTTTATGTGATAGGCATTTTCCCGGACATAAAAGGAGAAATTAGTCACTCCTGCAAATACTAGAAGCAGACACTACTTACTCTCTGTCTGCTTATGTGGAAGTCCATGGGGTGAATGCTTAGGTAACGAGGTATAAATATAACACAAAATAATAATAAAAAAAAGGTAACGAGCTCTAATTGCATTACTGTTAAGATGTAGAAGTGCCAGAGTATGACAGATAGATTTGCTGGGATAATATGCTGAAAGCAATAGAAAGAACACTCAGAAAATAGTTTGTTCTTAAAAATAAAATTGAATAATTGAACAGTTTCACAGCCATAATGAAAGTGATTTCTAAAACTTCTAAGCTATTGTTATATAACAACCGAGAAGGTTAAAATCATGTCGCATGATTCATGTAATTGCTAATATTACAGCTGAGCTATTTAAGAACAGAAAAGCCATGTGAGAGAGAAAGGAAAAATAACCATACATTATGCATTGTTCTCCCCCTCTCACAGATACACATTTCCTTTGCCTCAGTTCCTACACAGCTATTATTTGTAAAATCTATCCATGGGAGAGCTTGCACTTACTCATGAAAAAAGATCATTTTGTGATTCACTTAGCTGTCCAATATCTCGGCCACACTGTGGTCATGATGAGCAATTTTAATGAAAGATGAGATAAGGACTTCTCAGTGTTCCAAGTTTCCCCAGTGCGAAGGTCAGTTCCTCAGGGTAGCTGTGCAGGGACATTAATCATCCCTCATACCTAATAGTGGCCTTATTCTCATATGAGAGCCTGCAGTTCTGTGGACTCTGCAACTTGAAGGCTAGCAGAAAGTAGAAAGACAGAAAACAGCTGGCTTAGTCCTAGAGTTTCATGTATTAATATATTTCCCAAAAGGCAGCAAGATGAAAAACCAAGGGAAAAATTCCATGCAATGGGGGTTTTATCATCAAAATTTAAGTGATACAAACATGCCAGCTTTTCTCTATGAAAGAGAGAAATTAGAGTTGAACAACTTCTCATTAATTAATAAGAGTGTTGCTATCATCAGGAGGATCTGAGAACAGTAACAGAGGAAAGATTTGTAAAAAGCAGTAATATTTTTCTTTGAATAAGCCTTTTGAATTGCTTCCCCAAATTCTCCATAGTAGAATGCTGTACTTTCTTATTCCTTTCCTAAGCTGTTCTCAGGAACATTTATGTGCATGTTAATGTATTTTGAAATAAAGTCCAATGTATGTCAATAATCAGGAAGACAAAGTGCCTCAGAATAAGGTGTATATCCCTTTTGCCATGCCAAAAAGTGCACAATCATTGAAATAATAAGCAGTAACAAATAGAGATTCTGTGCTCTCTTCAATGCAGTAGTTACAATCAATAGTCAGAATCTGCTCAAAGGGAATGTAGAAAAATATTCCTCTTTTACTCTCCGTATAATTTCTATAACATTACAATGTGCATCTTCAGCCTGCCTCTAATAGTAGACATTTTCAGTGTGATCAAAAGTCTGGATGATTGTACACTTACAATTTCCTCCTACTGGAAAACCCAGGAGAGGATATTATCTGGCAATTAGTACAGAAAGAACCTTAATGTATATTCACGGGCTCTATTACTCAAATCCCCAAATTCCTAAATTCCTCAAAAAGACTTTACAGCACTAGAATGCATTCTGTTTTGTAATTAGTCTTTATAAATGTTATTAATAATAATTACTAACTGGTTTTATGAAAAAAAACAACCACCTTTCAAAATTGAATTACCTCTGAACTTATTTAATTTTAAACTGTAGGGTAAAGATTCTTTTCTTTGACCAGAGAGAAAAATGTAGAAATGTAGTTGTCCGTGAAAAAGTCATTGCACTTGTTCATGAAGGAGCCTCATGAAAAATTAATTGGTAAGTGCACCAACAAAATCAAACCTATGTGACTAGTACATTCACAGTAAATCTTAAACATAACCGTCATTAAATTATCAAACATGAAACACCTTGTTGATTTTGGCTTGTATTCTTCCTGCAAAAATTGCAAACTTAAAACTTTGTATTTTGGGCTGAATGAAATGCATTACTTGGAAAAAATTACTTAGAAATATTTAGACAATTGTGCACAGAAAAATCATGCTACTCAGTGCTTGAAATAAAAGGCAAAGAAACAGTGAGCAAACATCTCAAATCTGCCAGACTGTTATAATGTGAAAAAAGGAAACAAATTTAGATAGATATTAATGAAAGTGCAGTTGTAAAAGCATTATGTATATAAAACATAAGCATATATTTCATATGTATTATTTAATACAAAAAGATGTAATATTTATGTGTACATACATCTCTATATAACTTATTACCCCTTCTAAGTTATCAGGGTAAACAATCATGAAATTGTAATGAGCTCCATAATTATAGCAGAAGCCATGAAAGTAGGGGCTCAGGATGATACCAGAGACCCCACAGATACAAACACAGATGGCTTTAGAGATTTTTGAACATAACAAAAGTAATTCTTATAACAAGGGGATATTCATGGCTCTGCTGTACTAACGAAGTCCTTAGTGGTTTATTAGAAAGCTGTACCCTTACAGATGTTGGAAAGAAAAAGGACCTTGTATTAGTGGAAAACATACTATTGTATATATACACGTATACAATTGACAGGCTGAGAGAATCGGGGTTGTTCAACCTGAAGAAGAGAAGGCTCCGAGGAGACCTAATAATGGCCTTCCAGTATCTGAAGGGCACCTTCAGGAGAGATGGGGAGGGACTCTTTAACAGGGAATGTAGTGATAGGATGAAAGGTAATGGTTTTAAATTGAAAAAGAGGAGATTTAGATGAGAAATTAGGAAGAAATTATTTGCTGTGAGGGTGGTGAGACACTTGAACATGTTGCCCAGAGAAGCTGAGGCTGCCCCATCCCTGGAGGGGTTCAAGGCCAGGCTGGATGGGGCTTGGAGCAACCTGGTGTGGTGGGAGGTGTCCCTGGCCAGGGCAGGGGCTTGGAATGGAATGATCTTTAAGGTCCCTTCCAACCCAAACCATTCTATGATTCTATGATTCCATATATAACTTGATTTTATTTAGAATTGCTTAACACCATGTAAAAGCTACCTATAATAATAACACAGACCAAGCTGTCTTAAGACTTACCTAAATCTGCAACGAAGTCTGCTAGTTTGGAAATAGCTTTATTAAAAATTGTGTATGCAGTGGTATCACTGATAAATCTAATTCTTGTGCAGTCTAGCAGTCTGGTGGTTGTGTTCTGGTATGATAGCCTTCCCATGGTGTATGGCGGTAATTTTGACAGAAGGCAAAAAGAAGAGCTGCACAAGCATGACAAGTCAAATTCCACTTAAGCTGAGAAACGGGAGAGTTGAACCAAAATCACATTTATTCAGTGCGAGCACCTTATCACTGCATATCAGAGTCATTATTTTCCTTAGCTTACCTCTGAAACTGTCGTGTTTTAGCCCCAAGCCATCAACTAAGCACCCCACAGGCACTTGCTCACTCCTCCCACAGCAGGATGGGGGAGAGTAAAAGTGAGGAACAACTTGTGGGTTGAGATAAAGACAGCTCAATAGGTAAAGCAATACCCATACATGCAAGCAAAGCAAAACAAGGGATTCATCCACTACTTTCCATGGGCAGGAAGTTGTTCAGCATCTCCAGGAAAATTGGGCTCCATCACGCACAATGGTTACTGGGGAAGACAAAGACCGTAACTCTGAACGTCCCTTGCTTGCTCCTTTTCCCCCCGGCTTTATACACTGAGCGTGTCGTATGGCATGGAACATCTCTTTGGTCAGTTGAGCCAGCTGTCCCTGCTGTGTTGCCTCCCAACTTCTTGTATCAAACCCCCCTCAGCCGACTCACCGATGGGTGGTGTGAGAAGCAGAAAAGGCCTTGACTCTGCGTAAGCTCTGCTCAACGATAACAAAAACATCTCTATATAATCAACGCTGTTTCCAGAACAAATCCAAAACACAGGCCCATACTAGCTATTGCGAGGAAAATTAACTCTGTCCCAGCCAAAACCAACATCTAATTAATATTTTAAGCAGTATATAAATATATATATAGTGGAATGATACCTACTTTGGAGAAAGAAAGTTTACAAATCCCTGTGGGGATATCCAATAAATATTCCTTATGTCATCAGCTATTTTTATTGAGTATTCAAAGTCTATTGAATCGAATGCATTAGGTCCTACTAATCTTTAAAATTTGTGGTATAACTGCTCACTTCTCTGGCATTTGAGAGAAATTACCTGAAACAAAAGGCTGACAAATAACAACTAATTTCGTAACATGCTAAAGTTTTCAGTGTTGCCTTTATAGTTACATCATCTTTGGTTAGGCTGAAATTATTTGGAAAATTCAGCTTAACTTTATGAATAGTTTCACCTGTACTTCAAAGTTCTGTTTTTATGGTGAATAAAATGCCTCAAATTGTTTTAAAACCAACTGTTTACCTAAATTCAAATACTGGATCACATCATTAGTGATAGGGTCCAGAGTGAAAACTCTGGAAATAGATCATGGCATTCTATATCTAAGTTCCAGATCCCTATTCAGTACCTGTTCTTTACATTAAGCTTTGGTTTTTTTCTAAAATATTTTTTTTTTGATTGTGTCAAACATTAATGAGCAAACAAAATTTGAGGATTTCAGTGCCATTTAGAGAGAGCTGTGCACGTGGAGACCTTGCATGGAATACCTGTATTAGTCTGAATAACAAATAACTTTGTAAACAGAGGAAAGAACTGTGATCTTAATGTGTTGTTATGATTTGGACCGTATTGGGCACTGAGATGAATGACAGAAAAATATAAATTGAAAATATTAATCTCTGAGTTACACAAGGAAAAGAACGAATAGCATCCAGACACCCAATAAACACAGTACAGATATTAAAGTTGCCAGACACATAGCCAAAGAAAATTATTCAAAACTAACTTGTCTGCAGTTAGTTCATTCAGCTGGTAGGAGCAGCTTAATATAAAATATTTGTTAATAACTGTGTATAATAGGAGATGAAATAATGAAGTCTTTCCCAGATACTACAAGGGAAGGAAAAAATCTAAAGGTGCCAAATCAGTTGTGTGCTGACTTGTGGTTTGCCCAGTTTTAACAGAAAACAGGAGTCCTCTGTCTCAGATTTCCCTGGTCTAACCATCAGACTGTAATGCTTTAGCTAATTGTAATGACAATTTTATATATATATATATATGTTTCACCCAGGAAAGCCCATTGCAATATTACCCACACAACTTAAGTACTTGTATTGCCCAGGGATGCACTGTAATGTAATATGGACAGTGATAAAGACAAAATTATGCCTAATTATCTCATTTGTCTTTTTATTTCCAAGAAGAAAGAATACTAGATGAAAGAAAATAAAACTTACGTGAAACATGCTAGAAGTCGTCAATGCGATAAGAGAAAACTTGTGGCATGATGAAGGCTAATGAGATTATACTGTGCCTCTAGTGAATTGGGTATGACCAGAACATATGAAACAAAATTCGTCTCTCCTATTACTAGGTTTCCTGTCACAGCTAAGAGTCATTTAAAAGACATAAACAAATGCTATGTTACAGCTTATGATATGATTATTCATAAGCAGAAAACCAGATATATTTCAGATACTATCTATTATACTGCTTTACATGGATGATCTTATATCCCGTGGAAGAGAGAGGAGTCTTTCCAGTGGTGTCGATTTCATGGGGGATCATACATTAGCCCCTAAGATTCATAATTCCACAAAAGTACCTTTTGACTGAAAGGTATTTTCTCAGGAATGTAGGCTTTAATGGAGCAACAATAATTTACAGAGAAGAAATGAATCTTGCAAAACTTCAGTATTCCCAGCTGACTAATTTTGGAGGACTTATATTTTAGGTCCTTATTACATGTTACATTTCAAATATGGACATTTGCCAGTTGAGATCAAGGGAGAGATGTCATCAGTGTATATTTAAAGGAAATTTATCTCATTAAATGCTTCTCTTCAACACCCTCTCTGACCTCTGAAAATCCCAGAAGAATTCTTGTTCAGTGGTGTAGATCAGACCATCAGCATTCAGACCTTACTTAGAAGAACACAGTCAGTATTTTTAAACTGATACAGAACACCCAAACAAAATTCTGACACTGTTTTGTTTTCTTTCAGATTTACTATTGATATTCAGTTCCTGTAAGATATTTAATGACACAGATCTCTTAGAATCATGTTGCATTTTTCCAATAAGCAAATAAATCAGTTTTAAACAACCAGTTCCAGTGTTTCACTGGGTTTAGACTAAATATAAGGAAGAAATTTTTTACAATGAGGGTGGTGAAACACTGGCCCAGGTTGCCCAGAGAGGTGGCAGATGCCCCATCCCTGGAAATCATGGATTCGAGGCCAGGTTGGATGGGGCTTTGAGCAACCTGGACTAGTTGAAGATGTCCCTGCTCATTGCAGGGGGGTTGGACTAGATGGCCGTTAAATGTCCCTTCCCACACAAACTATTCTATGATTCTATGAAACAGCCTACGATACAGCAGCCTATGATAAAAACTGCCATGAACTCCTGATTTATACGCTTCCACTACTCTCATCTTGGTGTTTTCTTCCATTCTAGGTAAACCTGAAATTCAGTTCCTTTTTTCCAAAAGACTGACACAGGAGATACCATTGACACAGCTGGTTCAACTTCATCATTGCAGGTTTTCAAGACCAAACTGGAAAAATCCCTGAGTAACATGGGCCAGCGTCACAGTTCACCATGTTTTGAGCAAGAGGTTGGACTAGAGACCTCTCAAAGGCCTTTTCAGATTGAATTGTCCTGTGATCCTGTGAAACAAATGGTTACAATGAAACTCTGTGCAAATACCTTAGATTTAATGTGAACATAGGCGTACCTGTACTGAAGACTGGAGCATATTAGCTTGGATCATTCACCTCAGCACCCTGTAATTACTACCATCCGTTAGCTCCTTGTTTGGCCCCTAACATAGTGTAGCAATTGAACGAGTAGTAGCAGCTTTAAACTGAAAGAGGGGAGATTTTGATTAGATATTAGGAAGAAATTCTCTGCTGTGAGGGTGGTGAGACACTGGAACAGGTTGCCCAGAGAAGCTGTGGCTGCCCCATCCCTGGAGGTGTTCAAGGCCAGGCTGGATGGGGCTTGGAGCAACCTGGTCTGGTGGGAGGTGTCCCTTGGTTGGAACTCGATGATCTTCAAGGTCCCTTCCAACTCGAACCATTCTATGATTCTTTGCAAAGACTCAATCTACCTCCCTCTTCCACTTCATTTGTCGTCCAGGAGACAGGTCAACACAGAGCTACTTGGAGTATTCCTGCACTGCTGGGCACATACTCGTTTATTTTTCACTCCAGCAAGGACTACTATTTTTCATAAAACTTTCTTATGATATAATTCTGAAGTATTTTGTTTTCAGTTTTTACTCAAGGGCACCTCAAATAAGAAAAAAAAAAAAGACAGAGGAGTTGCTTAAAGACACAGAAAGGCTGGACTAATCTGGAAAAGTGTAATTCTAATTACTTTTACATATTATCCTGTTTATGATCCTTTCTCATCTTATGAAACAAACTAAAAGTTTTCTATCTTGCCAGATCATTTCTGTAAGTAATTTGTACTGTAAATGACTTGCAGAAAATATTCAGTAATCACATTTTGAAAGCTATTCTGTTTCAGGTGAAGTAACAGTACATAGAACTGTTCTTTTCATACCATGACTGGGATAATGCTCTGTAATTTCCACCTGTGAAAATTCAGGTGGAACAATATTTCATGAACAGTGTTTCAAGTTAACTTATATGCTATTCTGTCAGGGCCTTTTCCCCACTAATGAACTAAAATATTGAGGTAGATGAACTTTAAAAAATGCATTCCAACTATCAGAATAAGCACTTTATTAAATTCTGCTTTGGGAATATATAAAGGATTTCGTGATGCTCAATCCTGGCAGCTGAACTGCAGCTAAAAAATATTGAATTGGGAAATTTGGAAAAATATTCAAAACATTACTTTGTGCAACTTACTGAATATGAATTAGAAAGTTCAATATTAAAATCTGAAGTATATTGAAGCCATGTGGGGTTTTTCTCTGTATGTAAATGTAATTTTTTTAGTCTTGTGTCTATATTATCAGCATCAACTGTAAACTGTTAGTTATTTCAATACTCTGGAAGTGTGAAAATGGTTTTGAAATCATTCTTAACTTATTGGGTCCAATGCTACCATCTTCATTGCAGTTAAGAACAGAGGTAAAATCCAGGTATTATTAAGATAATGAAGAACAATTTTTTACATATCTTTTCAATAGTCTGGAGAAATGTGAATGACAGACTGAACTGTAGCTTGATCACTTGATATATCACCCAAGATATTCAATCTTTTACTTACATTTGAAAAGAAGTGGTTAAAAGGAAACAAAAAAAAAATTAAAAAAAATCCCCCCCTGTACTTTACCATGTATTTCTGACTGTGGGAAGACTTTGAACAGAAGACAAAGAAATGGAAATATGTCATGTTTAAAGCTAAAATGAAATGGAGAGATACATGAATCTGATGTAATCATAGACATTAGAGATGTGAAATGCAAAATGGCTCTCCAAAATGAAGTTCCATGACTCACAATACAGTAATTACAATAATTTTTGCTGAAAGATAACCTTGTTGTTTGTTGAGGTGTGACAGGAGAGCAAAGGGAGAGACATTAAATGAAATTAAATTGCAGTTCTTTGAAATAGCACAATCTCTTAGCCTTAGGTCTTGGCAGCCACAGAAGCTGAGAAGGACAACAAGAAACCTGTGTCCAAATAGAGAGTGGGGGGAGCCCGTGGGAGGATCAGATATACAAACTACCACTTGTTTCTCCTCTCCCTGCCTGAGCCCAGAGGTGCTGCTGGCTCCTCATACCTTGTCTTGCCCATGGTCCAGCAGAACTGCCAGCCCCTGACATCCCTTTGATAAATAGAAAGCAGCTATCAATGTCCCAAGGATGGCTATTAATCTCCTCACCAGATGAAAGTAAATGGAGGATGTGAGTAATGCTCTGTAATTACTGATTCATGCATGCCCTTCCTGAGGATAAAAGAAGGTTCAACTGTTCCAACTTTGAAAATGGATTAGTTTTCATTGATACATTATCACTCTGAAATTAATAAAACTGTTGCAGCAAAATTTAGTCAAACCTGCTTGTTTAGGAACACTTGGGGACATGAATCTGAATATTTTCTGCTGGGCTGTGTTAATAGAGTGATAGGCTGGATAGTTTAAAAGAGTTTTGGGATGTTGGTTATACTAACTGTAGTGCCTTTTTTTTTCCTTTTTTTTTTTTTTTTTCACTTTTTTTTCTCCTGCCCTATGATTTTCATTTCAGGCAGTAGGAGAAATGAGTGTTATGGTTCGAGCATCTTCTGTTCAACGCTGACTTTGCTCTGCTTACTTCTCTAATGATCCACTAAAAAGTATTTGAGTGATTAATATGCGATGCCTTATATTAGGCTGAATTTCAGTGTTACAGAGAAGATTTGACATGTAGTTTGGAAAAGCTCACTGTTTCTATTTCAACTGTCTAATTCTGCATTCTGGCTCAAAACACAAACACAAGTGCACACCATGCCTCAAGTATGGGTTTGAACAGTCTTTCTCTAGAAGACTGCTTTGGATCAGATATATATATGCAGTAACACTAGAAGAGGTTCATGGGCTAAAAACCTGTGGAGAAGTGTTCATTCAACATTAAATGTTGAGTGAAAAACATCCTTATTAAACCCAAAATTATTAATGAAAAAATGGATTTTTTAAGAAAGGTTTTCATTTTAATAAGAACCAATAAAAGGACTATTAATAAAAATTAGAAATAAACTTAATTTTTCTAAGAGCCCTATAATAATTCATTGATTATAAAAGTCATAGATGCAAGGATACCTTACAAAATATACGAATGCATTGAATACAGTAATGGTTTTATTACCAAAAGAATAAAAGAAAAAAATCTGGTTGGCTTCAAGGGGCAAGTACTTCAACCAATATTTTGATTGGCAGGAAACTATAGTAAATGGCTAAAAAACCAAATAAACCACTGAATTTCAGGTTTGATTTTCATCATACAAACAGTGCTTAAGCATTTTTCTAGTAGACTATTATACAGCTTTATTCCAACATGCTGCCTATTATCTTCTGTCTGTATTGTTAACTGATTAATTTTCTCTCCATTAGGATGAAGTTATCCCAAAATAATTTTGAGACGCTGTGACTCAAGCAGCTGTCCAACAGATGTTTTCATGGAGAACAAGGATAAGAATAATGCTAGTACAGCAAGAAATTTCCTTAAAAACTCCTTAAAACAAAAAATTTCCTCAAAACAAAAATATGCCAGTTCAGTAGGAAATGATTCTTAGGAGATGGCCAAGATTTGGACAGACATAGAAGTATTTAATAGCCCAGCAGTTGGGACACCAATCTGCGAATTTAAAGAAAACTCCATCTACTTTACTGCAGAGTAAGGCATGAAATCAAGTTGTAATGAATCAAATTAAAGTATTTTATGCACCCAGATACTGTCTTCATATAAAATAACAGAAATCTGAACTTTTATAATTTCGGAATATAGGCCTCTTTCTAAAGGCTTATCCAGTGAGAGTTAGTAAGACCCTTTATTACACTGTATCAGCAAATTTATTTTTCTTTAGAAACATCTTAGTTTACTCTTTTTTCCCCTTTGGTTCTTTCGTTCATTTTGTTATACTCAAGGCAAACTATAGAACTTAAATCTTTTAAGTGTTGCTAAATCAGGGCAAGCACCCACATTCAAGATCAATAATGTTACAGGGTGACAGTAAATGTAAAATGCTCAAAGCCTTGTAAATATTTTCAATCTGTTTCTGAAGATTTGCAAAGAGTTGATGGAAAAGCTGGAAGCGCTGAAAGGCCATCAGAAAGAGAACGGAGGCTGTCATTAAAAAAGAGTCTTTGCAGTCTTTGTGAAAGTGCTGAAATAGTTCTGAGTGTCTCAGATATGGATTTCTTTGTGTTGTTCTTCTTTTGGAACTTCAGGCTCTTGGTATAGGAGTAAAGCAAAAAGGGACTGAACGTCTGTGCTTGGAGAAAACAAAAGAGTAAAGGAAAGCAATGACAGTACTGAAGGAAAACTTAAGAGGTGATAATATAGATAGTTCTTACTAAAGGCTGACTAAAGATGTCTGATGATATGACCCCTATGCTAAAAAAAGCATGCTGAGATTAGATAAGAGAAGAAAAAGAACCTTTCTAAGCAGGGGAAGTTCAGCAAGAGTGTTTCCAGGAAGACATCAGCAGTGGGGATGCTCACAAAGAGAAAATGTTGAAGGGAACAGCACAGAGAAAACCTGCTGAAATCCTACCTCTCCTAGACAGCGAAACGGTAGTAAAGAAATGCTCAAGAAGCATGAGAAGTCAATTTCTTTCCCAGGGATCAGCATTAAAGTACAGAACAGACTACTACGAGCTTTGCAAAAATGGAGACACTCCTGATTGACCCATATCATCTTAGATCAAATAACCATGACCTCCATTGCTTGCATAAGATAAACCTCTGCATTCTCATAGAATGAAATAAAGGACAAAAGCGAACATCTTACAGCCAGTATAGAGTCCCTGAATTTTATTTCTCCCCACCTTGTCCTTACTGTACCTAAAGGTTTCATGCTAATTTTTTCAACCTCAAGGAATTATTCACCTAAAATTGTAACTCTAGATAGGGCCCTAGGCATGTTTCTGTGCTATTTCCTTTCAGTCAAGTACTCTAATTATGAGACTTTCACAGCTGATATTGGTTTGGTACAGAAGGTACAGAAGAATTTTGTAACCATAGGAACTGAGTTAAAGGCAAAACATCTGTCTTAACAAAAAACTTTTCTTTTTTAGCCCTGGTTATTTAGAAAGAAACATTTTCATATATATACTCATCTCCGTGTTTTATCATCTGATAAACTGGAAACAGAGGGGAGGGGCAGAAGCACAGGGAAAAATGAAGATACTTGTGATACATGTTAGAATTAATTTCAACCTATCTAGAAAACTGAAGTACCAGAAGTCAATCCTGACATAATATGATTTGTAAAATGAACATTTTAAGACACACTGAAGGATGTCTATGTGATCTGAATCTTTATTGTCTTTTTTGTCTTTGTAATATCATGCTCCCAAAGCTGTTGAATATTTTTTGCTTTATAATACATGATAAAGAACTCTTTTTTATCTTCTTTTTTTATTTTTTTTTAGGTTTTTTTAAGCTCTTATTTGAAATAATGGTAAGATTCTGCATTATTTTGCTCAAAACTCAACACTCTCGAGTGTAAGTGCCAGTTGAATTACAAAACAAAGCCAAGGTACTCCTTTCCCTTGAAAACATATTTCCACTATTAAGCTGACCTTTAAATGTACCGTTTTGTTAGTAAAACATCATTATATGAAATTAGTCACAGCTTTCTTGTTTTGTGCAAGCAAATCTTGATTGCTTGCCTTCCTGTAAAGTTGTGACTTGGTTTAATAATTCATGCTTCTCTGCTTATCAGTTTTAGAAACCAAAACGGTGCATTCTGCTATAAATCATACCCACTGCTGCACTTAATTTTAATGCATGGCAGCAAAACACTAACGTAATTGATGCAATCTGTTATTTACAGATATGTTGCAAGACACAGGTGGGAACCTACTTTTTGTGTTGTAAGAGAAAACAAGACCTCCTTCATAACTTGAGTAATGTTCTAGAAATTAGAGTGGTGGTAGGATAGGATTCATTTATTCTTACTCACAGTAAACTTTGATTCTTTTATAATGACTCATATAGTGGTTTTTTTATAAATTCTCAGATGGGACCTTACTCAATTTATATCTCAGGTAGAATGAAGGAGTATTACAATAAAACAGTAAGAGAAATTACTTCGTAAGAAGTATGTAATTCCATATTTTTCTCATTTGCTGACTTACTTTACATAGCCAATTTCCTCTGCTTACAAATGAAATTATAAGAAATTTCATTTTTATTAGCAGTACAAGTGCTGTAGTAATATAAGCACACAGAGGAAATCAATGGCAAACTTTTATTCTCAATCTTATTTATAGTGAAAGAACCTGAAATAAAATCAAAACCACTCACTGCTACTATACTGTTCAGTCCCACTTGTCTGAATTGCATGGTGACCAGCAATATTTGCCATAGTTCTGTGAGTAATTACAGGTAGAAATGATTTGAGACTGAACCGGGAGACAAAATTTGAACGTATTTCAGCAATTTCTCACTTGGATCAGAGCTATTTAACTAATATGAACGTATAATTATTGTATGGAAGTAGAATTGTTGGAAACTATTTAGAAGAGCACTCCAGGTAAAATATCTACAGTTGGTGAAAGGACGAAGACATCACTGTATGAATAATACATAACATAGCAATAATATGCAACAAATTATTTGATTTTTTTTTTCAAAATACTCTCTGTTTCTACTGAATTGATGGAATACTAGCTGTCTTCAGCAGCCTACATTGTTTTTCTGCATCGTATGAATTCACTGCAAAAGAATTTTGATCCAATCTAGTACTCCATCAGAATTTTCTGTAATAATTTTTTTTTTCTAAAAAGACTGAGACAAAGACTGTAATTTTTAAAGTGGTTGCAGTCCACATAGGAACCTTATTAAATGCTAAAGGCAGTGTCTATGGTAAAATCAAGGATGAACACGTAGAGTGAATAGCAAATAAACATTTCCTGAGTGAGATCTAGTAAATAACAGAACAATGTCACTAGGGAAGTGCCATGGGCTGTTTCACTTGTCACATTTCAAGTGGTTTGGGAAAAATACTGTAACATTTTCTTGCATTAAAAGAAAATACTAAGTATTTTACACTGTTATTTTCATCTCCAGTTTCTTTTTCTGTACTGTTCTACTTTATTAATTTCTTTTCCTATGGTAGAACTGTATAGAGGACTATTTGGGATCCATTTACAAAGTAATTCTGCAACAGAAACCTGCATAGCAGCACTCAGATACGTTTTGAAGCAAGGCAGAAAAAAATAGCTTTTATCCTCTTTTCCTTCTTTGAATAAGAACTTCCATGGAGAGAAATTTTAACAAGATAAATCAAACCAGAAGAACCTCTCTTGCAGAAGAAAGCCAAGAGCATGTTGGCTTTGTGATGCAGTGAGAGGGTACCACCACAAAAAGTGTTCTCTGCTCCTGCTGAGGCTCCTGATGCTGCCTCTCCTGATGCCAAACTGGCTGCTACCACCACATCATCTGCCGTTGGTGCTGTTTTGTGCTTTTTTATCAAGGGCCAAGGGAAAACATTCTAAATTGTCTTGTGCCAAGAGAAGGAACAAAGCAATTTGGGAAACCAAACCATGTAACTACTAGTGCAGAAGACCAGTAAACCCTGCCAATTACTCTTTGGCACCAAGGTCTGAGAAGAGGAATCAAAAAAAACCCACGTAAGGGCATAAATTTGGAATGAGCTTGGAACTTGATGAGAGCCATGGGAAAATGTCAAATGTATCACACCAGAGACTTTCAGGAGGATTACAGACAGAATTTTGGTACAAACAGAAAAAAAGTGTTTAATTGCAATTGCCACTGTTAAAATGACTAATAAACGTAAATGGAAAAGAAATTACGAAGCAAAATATGTTCAGCAGTATAATTTCTAAAATCCTTTAGACATTTAGAGGCAATGAAATATGTGATGAATTTCTCAGACATTCAATAGTTTATTCACTAACTCAAAACCTATTAAATGGTGGCACCACAAGCTACCACCCCAAACAAAGCCATATGGAGTACTGCAAGTCCTCCTTGGATGTGGAGGAATCTACTATGGCTGTCAAGATAATAGGTCAGTCATTTATAAGCAAAGCCAAGCTGCCACCTGAGCCTGCCAAAAGTAGAGCCCACTTAGTGCCCACAGCATCCTGCTTGCCAAATTGGAGGGGTACGGATTTGATGGGTGGACTGTTCAGTGGATAAGGAACTGGCTGGACAGTCGCATCCAGAGGGTAGTACTCAATGGCTCAAAGTCCAGATGGAGAGCAGTCACAAGTGGTGTCCCTCAAGGGTCCATGCTGGGGCCAATACTGTTTAACATTTTTATCAATGATATAGACAGGGGGACTAAAGGCACCATCAGCAAGTTTGCAGACGACACCAAGCTGTGTGGTGTTGTCGATACACCAGAGGGGTGGAATGTCATCCAGAAGGACCTGGACAGGCTGGAGAGGTGGGCCCAGGTGAACCTCATGAGGTTCAACAAGAGCAAATGCAAGGTTCTGCACCTGGGCCGGAACAATCCTCACCATCAGTACAGACTAGGGGGTGAGGTATTAGAAAGCAGCCCTGAGGAAAGGGACGTGGGGGTGCTGGTGGACGAGAAGCTGGACATGAGTAGGCAGTGGGCGCTTGCAGCCCAGAAGGCCAATCGCATCCTGGGCTGCATCAAAAGATGTGTTGCCAGCAGATCCAGAGAGATGATCCTTCTGCTTTACTCTGCTCTGGTGAGACCTCACCTGGAGTATTGTGTGCAGGTGTGGAGCCCTCAATAGAAGAAGGACATGGACCTGATGGAGTGGGTCCAGAGGAGGGTCACGAGGATGATCAGGGGTGTGGAGCACTTCTGCTATGAGGACAGGCTGAGGGAGCTGGGGTTGTTCAGCCTGAAGAAGAGGAGGCTCTGGGGAGACCTAACAGCAGCCTTCCAGTACCTGAAGGGAGCCTACAGGAAGGCTGGGGAGAGTCTGTTTTCAAAGGCCTGTAGTGACAGGAGGAGGGGCAATGGCTCTAAGATAGAGGGGAGCAGCTTTAGATTGGAGATTAGGAGAAGGTTCTTTACTGTGAGGGTGGTGGAGCACTAGAACAGGTTGGCAGGGAGGTGGTTAAGGCCACATCCCTGGAGATATTCAAGGTGAGGCTCGACGAGGCCCTGGGCAACCTGGTCTAGTTGGGGGTGTCCCCACTGACTGCGGGGGGGTCGGACTAGATGACCTTTGGAGGTCACTTCTGGCCTGGACAATTCTGTGATTCTATGATTCTATAGTGAAATCCGGTGTTCTTCTGGGCTGTGGGCATCAAACTACCAGAACATCACGTTCATTTCATGCGGGAAACAAAACAACAGTTTGGTAACAAAGTAGCTATATATTTGAGTTAGATTTAGAGTTGAGTTAGTCCCTTTACCTTCTCATGAAGTATTATTTATCCTGTTGTTTAATCTCTAAAGTGCCTAGTTCCTTAAGTTTCTTTCCGTTGACACTTAGTTGTAAATATCAATGAATAAAAGTGCCATGCATTCTTAATATTTATTAATATAGATAAAATTGAATCATACTGGCTATGATATTTTCCCAAGGTATTTTATGTACAGACCTATGTTACGTATTACTTCAACCATTACTGTTAAACAGCCACTTCAAGTTGAAATGCAGCTTTTACAGCAGAGAGTCAAGAATTAGACGAGAGTTCAGAGCCACAAATGAGATAGCATCTTTACCATAGTACTAACCACTGACAATTCATGTAGAGCCACTAAAGGAAATAAAAATAAATCAAAAAATAAATAGCCGAGTTAGCATTTAGCCAGAGGAACAGGTTTCAGATGCCTACCCTGTAAGGAAAAGTGCTGTAGGACCTTTTAAAGAATCTTTTTATGTCTCATCCAAAAATTGCACTTCCAGGTGTACATTGGCCTTTAGAACTTTAGAATCAACTGACTGTGATCACTGGTAGCGATGTTAAAAATTCCAGGTTCTACTGAAAATACTGGCCAAAACATGCTTATAGAAATTCATGCTGTTAACTTTATCTCTATGAAAAACACAATAGCTTGTGACAGAGGAAACAAAGCCATCACTTCTGCATGTTCTGTTGAGGCCATCCTCCCCCTCTGCTCTGCCCTGGTGGGACCTCATCTGGAGCACTGTGTCCAGATCTGGGTTCCCCAGTTCAAGAAGGGCAGGGAACTGCTGGAGAGTCCAATGGAGGTGACAAAGATCATCAGGGACAGGAGCATCTCTCTGCTGAGGAAAGGCTGAGAGACCTGGGGCTGTTCAGTCTGGAGAAGAGAAGACTGAGAGGGGATTTCACCAATGCTTATAAATATCTAAAGGGCAGGTATGAAGACTATGTGTTGCCTGGTGACAGAACAAGGGGCAAGGGACACAAGATGGAACAGGAATTTCTATCTGAACATGAGGAAAATCTTCTTTCCTGTGGGGCTGGCAGAGCCCTGGAAGAGGCTGCCCGGGGAGGTGGTGGAGTCTCCATCTCAGGCATTCAAAACTCGCTTGGACACATTCCTGTGCAACCTGCTCTGGGTGGCCCTGGTCTGTCAAGGGGTTGGACTAGAGGACCTCCAGAGGTCCCTTCCAACCCCAAAGCATTCATTCTGTGATTCTGTAATATGTTGGTTAGTTTCACACAGGCCAATAGCTCCTCTGCAGGAAACGGATGTTTCCAGTGATACAAATACCAGACTTGCCTAGGGACTGAAATGACTTTGACACTTTGATTTGTAGAGGATTTCCTTAGTGTGCTGTCAGAATCTGGTATTGGCATCTCACATTTACTTTTGTTTTCCATACGCATTAGATTTGTTATTCCTTCAGGCTATGTACCAGATGTATATCCTATCCTGGTAATGCTTTATGATGACAAAAAAATACTGGTATGTCTTGGCTGGGACAACTCTGAACGTCTCTGAGAGGACTAGGATTAGTTAGCATTTGGACCTGCAAAGCAGAAGCAGAGAAGGCAATGCACCAGTAGTAACAAAATTTTATTTAAAAAAAACTCCTATCCCCATAACATATGCTTATAGCAGCCACAGTTATTGAAAATAAATTCATAAATAGTATTACGAGCAAATTCACATGGCAATGCAGTTTCTTCAAAGTGAAGGACAACTCTGATCTACATTAGCCTTACCACAAATGGCAGTCCTTCGACTCAGGTCTGTCAGGTTCTTCCCTTTACAGCCATGGGGTTAAAATTAAAAGATTGGTCATTAACTAACATGACGGTGAAAAATTATGGAAGTTAATGGTTTTGTGCTAAATTTTTGAAGAAGTGCTACCACTGGTGAAGCAGGAATTTCTTTCTTAAATTACGCCTACACAAGGTAATCTTCTTATGCCTTACTCATGGGTTGATGTTCATAAAAAAATAGAATATAAAGGAGATTTACTATGTTGCTTACAATGACTACTTGTTTTTCTGAAGCTTAATATTAGTGTATAAAACATCAAGCTGTGATATTGTAAAATCTGGTTTCACAACAGCACTGCTTTATTAATTGAGAAGAAATAATTTTTTATAGAGAGCAGCAAAACTGCTTGTGCCAGTAATGTCCAAACAGTGGGACCAAAAAAAAAAAATTAAAAAATAACACTTCCCAAAATTTAATTATCTTTGTGCCATTAGAATTGGTCCAGGAGTTTAAAAAAATAAATCAAAAAAAGTTCAGGAATATTTATTTAAATTAAGATCTGACTCATATCCTAAATTATTAATGGTTATTGAATATTCATTCAAGTAATCTCTTTGCAAGAATAACTTGTCAAGTTTCTCCTTCATGCTAATGTGAAACAGTTCCAGAGGCACAACTTCGTTATTACAAAATTTGTGTAGCCTAAAGTCTCAACATTTTTTGAGATTTGAAATTTCAAAAATAAAAGTCTGTTTAATTCTTTTTGGCCAGCTGTCAATAAACACTAGGGACAGTGATAATTCAGATTTTTGTAAAATTAAATATGATTTCCATGCAACTGAACATGATTTTGAATGTAAAATTTAATCACGTTCATGAATGGCAGAAGGTTGGAACTGGATGATCTTTAAGGTCCCTTCCAACCCAAACCATTCTATGATTAATGAACTGGAAGAAGTTTTTTATGTCTCAATTTTGCAATCCATAGCAGTACCACTCACAAATTGAAGTCAAAGGGGGTTTCCTACAGCATTTGCTACAGTCAAAAATATTGATGTGTTGATATAAAACGTGGATTAGATAACAAGCAAAGATAATGTGTTTTCACAGAGATATATCAAAGTCTATCAAACTTCACCTTCTGTTTAGTTTTATCCACATGAGACGTGGCGCACCTTTTGAGCATTTAAATAAATGACAGAAACTCTATCTTTGATCCTCTACTATCGCTTCTGTAAGTTCATGCTTGGGATATTCATTACAAACTTTGCAATGTACATTTGCTTCTCTTTGTGCTTTCAGCAAGTTTAGGCCTCTTTTTTGTCAATGCCTTGGGAGTGCTGCCAGCAGGAGAGCAGTGTAAATTGGAGATTTAATAAGACACTAAGTGCATGTTGTGCATATTGTGTACACACCCACATGAACCCATGATGGTATCAGTGATCAGAATACAGGCTTGAGAGAAAAGGACTCATTTTCTCAGCATTCCCTTGGAAACACAGACTGTATTGCAGAGATCTAGTGAGAGATGCAGGCCTATTTCAAAGTCTCACTACCCCATTGAAAATCCAAGATTTCTTTCTTTGTTTGATGTTGGTGATGATTATGATGATAGACTCAGTAGCCTGTGAAATGTAATGTCCTGTGGTTTTATCCCCTTCTTCTTTTGCCTATCATTTGAAACATTTTTCTCGAATACTTTCACAAAGTCAAATGGAAGCCATCACATTCCTCTAACTTGGCACAAAATAAACCACATGGCACCACAAAGGGTAGCTAAAGTTCGTGGTAGAAAATACTGAAGCACCAGCTGCTGAGTTAAACATAAAGTAGACTCTTCAGGTGTTAGATTTAGGCCTCTCACGTATAGGTGCAGTATACGTGCAGTGTGGTGCTGGCATCTCAAAGTCTTGTTTGAACACAAGGAGAATCTTGGTAGAATCGCAGGGAGGATTTAAAACTTAAACAGAAATAACATCTATGCATGCCAAAATACGGGTGGCTGCTTCATTCACTACTACCTTTTCTTTCCATTTCTGCTTTTCTTTCTCCTGATAATTTGCTGTGCTGAGTCAATTAATTGGGCTTTTACAGCAAGATAAGTACAGATCTTTAATTTAATTTGAATTTTAGTTCAGATAAAATCCTTTAGATGAAGCAAACACAAATCTTAAAGCTATTTTATTGGTAAAGCAAAACTTGATTTTATTTCAGAGCTTTGATATCTTGCCTTCCTTGTAAAGGATGCTTATTTTAACAGGCTGTAGCAAAGCCATTAAAAAACCTTCTATAACATGCAACTGAATACCTTATGCTGAGAGATACTGTTGCCACTGCTATAAACCTATCGATTGCTTGAACTGTGTCTTTGAAGTAGGCATAATCCTCATGATCCTCAGCCTAAAACTATGCTGCCTGGGAGCTATTTACACCCAATTAAGTCTCTCATTCCATTTTCTCCAATTCACCAAATGACTATGTCTCCAGCAACCTGAAAAGTGCCCACCAACGTTTTGAAGAGCAGATTCAGGTTCTCTTTCATATTTCAAGTTCTTACGTAAAGTGTTAAATACTTTAACACCATATGAGCTGGTTACTGTATATATGAAAACGGAGTATCTGTACAAAGCATTAGCAGTTGCTTTAGCTCAAATGCCAGTTTTCACATAAAAGCATGACTGTATCCTCAATGCTCATGCAGAATATATTTTTCAATGGAATATCAGTCAGGAATTGAAATAATGTGGTAATTCTTGTTGTAGAATTATAGCCTTCCAGTAAAATTAGTTTTGCAAACCTAGCTTCCTGTAAATATGCATATATCATGTACGACTGTCTTTATCCAACTGTGCCTGCATTCTTCATCAGAGTCCAAGAGTCCACTGAAATTCATTTAACCTCTAGCCACACCTGCTCTAACAGCTCTTGCCTCACAGCTGTTTTCTCCCTACTAACAAAGCAATTAGAAGCAGCTATTCTCTCACACAAGAGACTATCATAATCAGAAGTTATCTTTCTGAATAGTTATGCAAAAGACCTACTCAAAATGGAAACAATAACTTTGTTATTCATCATAGACCTGTTGTTGTGACTCTATCAGCTTTAACACTTCATGCTACCTGGGGAATTGAAGACGAGCTGGGAACCAATCTTGTAATATACAATTTTCTGTTGTGATTTTTCTGGTGCTTTGCTACTGTTGGCATGGTGATCAACAACCAGGGTCCAGGGTGACAACGCTCAGCCCAACCTAGCTAACTGGGGAATAAGCCAGGCCAACCAGAGCAGTGATAAATGCTCCTTAGCTGACTCCCAAGACGAGATCCAGAAGGTCAATCACCTCAAGGGTGTGGATGGCTGCGGTGGATCCTCTTGCTCCCCTCCAGGGAAACCCTTGCACTCGACTGTCTCTCTGAAATGCCTGCAACCAAGGCACGCAGCACGGGGAGTAAAAGGGAAGGACTAGAGACCTGTGTGCAGTCAAAGGGCCATGATGTCATTGCAGTTACAGAGAAATGGTGGGACAGCTCGCGTAGCTGGAATGCTGTCATGGATGACTATGCACTTTTTAGGAAAGACAGGCCATCAGGGTGTGGTGGTGGAGTTGTGGAGGTACTCTCTACGTGAGCGAGCAACTAGAATGTATGCACAGGAGCAGATATGCTGAATCTCTCCAGAGGAAGCATTTATATGTTATTCAGTAGCTGAGGTTTTTTTCAGGTAGGCCATCAACAGAAGATGACTATTGAGTGACTAAAGATTAATAGCTTTAGTAAAAGTCTGGATTCAGGAGCCATCAGATATAAAACTTTTCTAAGAACCTCTATACCCATTTTCCTCAACTCCACAATAGGTGCTAATACTTGAGCACAGTAACATTGTTTTACTAATTATATAGCAAATTATTGTCTTGTTAGAGTTGCTCTAAGATCATTACTGACTGCCTGATGGCTACTGGCTTTGATTTAAAGATGTTAATTTTGACCTTGGCATGAGAACATACTTAAAATGAGCAAAATAGCACATGACCGTAGTCACATTAACAAGACCATATGCTCCCTAATGAAAAGCACTCTTGTTTAAATGAGAAAGCTATAGGAAAGCTGTTTTTCATGAAGACCAGATGCTAAACTTTTTTTCCCTTTACCTACAGCTGAGAGTTTCAGTCTCTAGATCTTTCCAGGCTTACAAATAAAGATGAGTGTGTAGAGGCCCAACTCCAAGGATAGCTCACAGCTGTGGAAGTGTAAGATTTTACTTCCCTGTTTTCTAGAGGCTTCTGTTTTTATCTCTGTGATAAATTCTAAATTTAAAATACATTATTTTAGTCATGGATGCACTATTCTAACCTTGCTTGTGCAGTTTAAAACATTATTAACTTCAGATAAGCTTTTTATTTTTAAAATGTAAGCTGAATCTATTGAACCTGATTGCTGCCTAAGGAAGACCTTCCTAAGAATTTAATATGGTCTGAAAAATAATTTTCTGACCACCCTTGATTTATTTCCAATTTCAACACAACTTTCCCTGAGCGAGAAAAAAAATCAAGTCATTATAATCCCTAATCAACATACACATGTGCATGCTCACGTAAAAATAAAAGTTAATTGCAGCCTTCACTTTGTAATACTTCCTGAAATCCAATGTCCAATTTGTTGAGGGCAGGTACTTCAAATCCAAATTGTCAGGTACTCATAGAGGACATGCCACTAAGTATTACCAATCCTTTGCAAATTACAGGAAAGCAAGGAGTCACAAAGTGTGCAGACTGAACACTTGAGAAAGCAGTTTATGCTGTTTCACAGTGACTGTTTATTTTGTCTTTCAAAAGCAAAACATTTTTTGTGCTGTTATCAAGACTTTTATCAGCTGTAGAGCACCACCGAGGTGTCACTGCAGAGTGGGGAGAAAGAGAAAAGCTTTGGTTAATTGCAATGTAATTATTTCTGAAGAACAGGAATTTTTTTCCATTCAGAAATCGGCTTCTGACAGGTAATTCAGATATATATAACTAATAATCAGAGAACTTACATTCCTGTGCACAGAGGAGTAACATTTCTGCATCATTTGTAGAATGGAAGACAATATCCGTGGACATTATTGTCCTCCCCTACGACACCCTTCCCAGTTTTGTTTCAAAAAGCTAAACCTCTACAACTGTTTTTTGTGAAGTATTGATTCTGTCGATGAAAAGTGTACTCTAAACATCTAATGTTCCACTCCAATACTGCACAGGAAACTTCGGGGTGTCTGTAGTTATAACCTGGAACCTTAAAACTAAACTATGCTGGTCACGCACGCAAGCAGAAGTGCAGCTGCACAGGGCTCTTTCAGCCTTGAAAAGAGGAACTGAGCTGGTTTGAGCACTTCTAAGTCTGACTAACAAGGCATCTTTTTCTAAAGATTATGTAACCCCTAATTTAATGTCCTTTTTGTTCCAAGTACCCAATGCATCTAATTTGTTGCTTAAAGCAAGAATATGTATTATTACACAGAACTTAGATAACAATCATGATTTACACATGATTAGTCAGCAGAGAAGACAGTAAAATTCAGCAGCGCTTTTGAATGTGAAATAATATCCATTATGTTTAGTTGCCACCTAATCAGCATATTCTTTTGGACCTGAAGATGCAAACAATACTCACAATGACAAGAAGTTATTCTTATGAATGTCTCAAAGTATTTTCATTGACTTCATTTGAGCTTCAGACCTTATTTTAAGTCATATTTGGACATTGTGGACGAACAAAGACTTACTGAAATGAGTAAAGGTTGAAAGTCTAAATCCAAGTACCTAAGAAAGATAAAGAAAAAGCAGCCAAAGGAGAAGTTTGTTTATTTAAACTAATATTATGCTACATACAATATAATTAGAACACAGCAAAATGAAAAGGACAGCCAATGAACCTTGAACTGATAGCTGGATCAACAAAGAAATTATTGAGAAAATCATTGCTGTGAAAATGGAAACTTATACCATATTCTGGAATAACTGACTTATAAATAAATCTTTCCCTAAGGAAGGATCCTACTCCTAAATCATGAATCTCTTTCTTCCCAGAGTGAGAAACATCATCTTGCTGTGTAGTAATGCACCCATTTTGAGATTCTTTCTGAGAAAAACATGTATGTTCTCAAACTGAGCGTGCAGGTTCTAATCACAATATGCAAATAGCATACGTTCAAGAATAAGCAAGAGTTGAAGTGGGGAAGAAAATATCCAGATTGAACTATATGACAGCCAAGAAATAATGGGAATTCAGTGAATGTACTGGGTTTGAGTCCTTGCTGTACCCGTCAGCGGAGGAGAAGCAGGCGAGGAGAATTATGTCTGAAGTATCTACCACTGACAATGTTCTTCTGTATGGCTAAATTATCCCATGCTGCAAA
The DNA here is from genome assembly GCA_033628505.1 of Tringa tobata. Taxonomy (NCBI): domain Eukaryota; kingdom Metazoa; phylum Chordata; class Aves; order Charadriiformes; family Scolopacidae; genus Tringa; species Tringa tobata. Next base: position 1,039,262 of record JAHREE010000316.1, on the reverse strand, counting down.
TACATTTCTTCTTTGTCTCATGTTAGTACCAGCACAGAGCTGAATCTGACACTCAAATTCACTCCACTCATTGGATGAGCCCACATTTCATTGCACTCTGAACCTTTCCATTATAGCTGACATTTCTTTTTCAATGAGAAAAGATTACTTAGCTATAGCTGCGCAACAAGCCTTACCTTTGTTTGGCACGTTACGTTCTACACAGGCTAAGATATGTTGATAATATTTTGATCTGGAATATGTGTATGCACTATATAGTCTTTACTATACTGTAAACCACTAACTCTGATTTACCAGGTGTTTTAGAATCTTGAAAAAGAATGTGGAGCATTGAAGAGAATTGCATTTTTGCCTACTCACGGTAACGGAATCATCTCTCATTTGAGGGTTTCAAAGGGCTTTATATGCATATATTAGATAGCTAATTACATACCTCTCTGAGGAGAAGGTAAGCATTATTATGTTCGTATGACAAGTGTGCAAACTACTGAGTTTCAGCAGTTTGGGTCACGATCCCCGAATCCTTAATCACCCAGTGCTCAGAATTCCCTAGCAGCTCACCTCCTCTGGACCTCCTGTCACACAGAAACAACACGCACAAAACAATAACAACAATTTTCAAAACATAACTTACTCCAGTGGTTTGGCTGTTAAATGTAATTCGTTCATCTCTCCTCATCCTTCTTACATATTTAATCCCTGAGAGGCAGATCAGATCCAGAAGCCATGCAGCCTTTCCAGGGTCACAAAGATCCAAGCGGTTCAGTTTACGTGAAGGATCCTGTTTGTTTCCCGGCTGCTCTTGTACCAGTTGCAATCCAGTTTGCAAAAGGTGCACTTCTAACTCAGCAAGTTTTGTGTTTTGAGTAAGAAGAAGTCAAACGCTGAAAGGTTTCCAGGAACACATTCCAAATCCCACTCCAGATCAGTCAACGAGTTGATAATACCATATCTAGCAGAGAGACCATTTCCTCTCAGTGGTTAGTTAAGAAATTAATTTAGAATGTTTGTGCTTCTCAAAATGTTATCACAGGAAAAAAAGTACAGTCATAATCTTATTCAAATAAATTAAAGGTTATGCCTGAATTTGTTTGAATTATCAGGAATATTTCCTTGAATATTCTTTGTTGATGATTCACTATGTAAATAAACAGAAAAGAAACGTATACTGACATAAAGGAATAACTCAAGTCTTGGGAAGAGGTTAGTTTTGTAAGAATTCATTAGCTAAAAAAAATCACTGTGATTCAGTAATAAAAACTGCCTATACGTTTTATAGGTGGAAGGCTTTATAAAAATCAAATTTTATTAAAGAAAATGAAAGAGCATCTTAAAAACTTTGTGAGGAGGATTGACTTTTATGAATTTGTAGTCTGGTTAGTGAAATTATTTGAGTGACATGAAGCTTTTACATTTATTTTCATGCAATTTTAATAAAAATGGATTGACCCTAAGAAAAAGACACAGCTGTGGTTTCCTTTCTGACCCTTTTTTCAGGTATATAATGTATCTAGAGAAAGAATGCATAAGAGGAAATCCATTTTGATAACTTTTATTAGTGACTTTGCAATGTCAATTTCTGAGAAGTTCTAGATGTAGTTTTTATTTGGTTTATTTTTATTCTTTTCACTTAGGGAGAAAGTAGATAAAAAAAAAAAACAAATTAAAATGGAAAATAGCAAATTTGCATGTACATCCCCAAGTACTATGCTTAGGAACTTCAATAATTTAAAAGCTCCATATGAATTCTGTTATTTTCTGTATTAAATACTGCAACCCCCCCTAAACATCTTGTATCTTGGGCTGACTCAGAAATATCTACACGGTCACTGACCTAGAGGGAAAAGTGCCACTACAATAAAGTTTAAAAGGGCTGTAATGAAATAGAAAAACAAGGAAAGGAAAGTTCAGGAACCTACTCATATAAATTTAAGGATGATTTGTAATAGAACTTGTAAAACCATTTTGTCATTTGCCTACGACTTTGTTCTTCTGTGTGATCTAAAGGAGCTAGATTTTGGGGAAGGAGGAGAGATTCTAGAAAAGCCTTGCAACATTAGTTTTACAGGTTATTATCAAGGCAAAAAAGAGGACTAATTAGACATTGATGAAGTTGTTTTTTTTCAAAGCCAGGATGGTAAAGATGTATGGGGAGGTGAAGGAGGGGAGTTTTTTATTTCCTCTTGAAAGTGAGAGAGTAGAATGAAAAAAGATATTTTAGGCATTTTTTGTATTACTAAAAGAATACTCTCAATGTCTTTAAAAGCAGCATCGGGTGGAAATACTACGAAAGCTGAAAGACAGCACTGGCACAAACACAAAAGTATGTGAACTGTTTTAGGCTGGAATTAGAAGAAAGTTATTGAAAATTTTAATTGTACAGGAAGTTCTACAAACAAGTTGCTAGAATTAATAAGGGCTACTGTGCTATATAAAGTTTCTGTGCAGGACATTGTTTATGGTTTGGGTTTTTTTTTTATAAAAAAGGAAAATAGAGTTAGACTCCCCATCCTCCATCAATGAGGCTGGTTATTAGTGGTTCAGTAATAACCAACAGCTGCTGTATGTCATCAGAACCCCAGTCCTACAGAAAACAATCTCAGATACACCATTGGCTCAATCCAATGTACCTCCTTAGTGGATGGTATAGTAGCAGAGAGGGACTTTTTTGTATTCTCCTTACCTTGAAATAAGCTACTTACCAGAATGGCTTTTCCCGTGCCAAATGCTGTGCTGCTATGTCTATGCTGCTTTTGATGTGACACCAGGTTTCTTTGAAGCTAAATTGGCACTCCATTCGTAGCACTTCATTTTGCGATATCGGGGGAGCAATAATGTCCCTTAAAAGTAAGACATTTTTTCCTCTTCAAATCTTCCAATTGTAAACTTGTGTCAGCTGAGTAAAAGTGCGGTCTGCACAGATGTAGAATTTTTTTGGCTTACCAAGGCCTTATCCTCTGAAAATTGGCTTGTGTTTTCTTCAGGCTGAGAAAACTGTCATATTGCTACCTATCTTTCTTTCCTTCTGTTTTTATGATTGTGATGATATATGCATAATACACTCAAGAACACTTCCGCAAAAGATAACTAGCATGCTTCTCAGTATATCTGTGAGATGGACAGTAATATCTCATGTAAGTGAGGGAAGTTCCTTTACAATCAGTACAATTGACATATAATATCTAAGGATTTGGTTCAACACCTGAAAACATTTATAGATTTTAGTAAGAGTTAAGTACATCTCACAGTATGTAGGTAATTTTTCTGTTGTATCAGACAACGTTCAAATCCTGTAAAGACAGCAAACTGACATGTTCTTTTTGACATGTGTCTCTAAAACTGGATTTTTTCCCTTTGTTTAGATGGGAATTATTCCATCACTGCTGTGTTTCCAAGGCAATAGCATGCAGTTTTATGGTAGCAAAAGTGTTGTTTTCAGTAAAAGGGACAGGATGTTTAAACATAAGCAGAGACCATATAAACACTGAAATGCAGTTTTGAAGAAGATTGTGAGGTTGATGTCCAACTTTAGCAAACTGTAAACTGATAAACTGGCTGTGATTCTCTCTCTTTAAGGCACTGCTCAGGAAAATAGAGAGTCGTAAGATCCATCGCATCTCTTGTGCACCACTACATTTGCCATGCCCTCTGTTTGGGGACAGTGTAATATGCTCCCTCTAACTAAACGCTAAAAAAAGAGTCAAATGGTCTAGAAAGATCAGAAGAGATAGGAGTGTGAGAAAAATTTTTATAGGGCTTTGTTTTTGTTTTTGTTTTCTTTAATACTTTGCTCAGTCTAATTCCCATCCCTGGTTTGGCAACTGGTACTGAGCTAGCTCAAGGGAAGGAAAAATACATAATACTTCGATTTTGCACTACAGAAAGAACTACGATTTAGAATTGCAATATCATGGCTACTGTGGCGGAACATATTCATGATGCTCCTGAAGACTCATTCTAACCTAAAAGAAGGTAGAACTTCCATGTCCTATCTGACAAATTTATTGCCTTCTGAAAAATGCCAGTTTTCCTAAAGCAGCATAGTCAATAGTGTTGCCAGTAGGAAGAAAGAACAAGCATAGTTTTGCTTCCAGTATTTGAAATTATGAATCAATTGCATATCATTAATTTGATAAAAATGGAGGAAAGTGCATCAAATATTTTCAATTCCTTATCTTTCCGCATTCTCAGAGAATCAATAAATAGGATGCAGAGCCGATAAATTATTTAAACTATAATAAAGGAAGCAATAAGCACTGCTTTTATTCACCTGTGCTTTGAACATGATGCTTTTCAGTTATGACTAAGCTACTTTTTTTTTCCCATATAAAATGATTCTCCTTTCCTTTTTATTGCAGTCTTATTTAAATATAATGACACATGTTGAAAATAAAACAATGGAAAATCTGTTCTATTAATGGAATTACTTCTAGATAATACTGCTCCCAGATGTATAAAGGGCATCTGGTAATGTCCCTTGTGGCCTTTATCAGGCTGAAATGGTAATAAACGGACGGTGCACACAGAGGAAAGATGCTACAAGAACATGGACAACTGGTCACCATTTGTAGTGACAGCAGTGTCATCACTATACAGAATTCTGTTATTAATACACTAACAGCTTTTCAACTGCAAAACTAGGTAAGGTTGAGGGTCTTCCAATATTTGTGATAACGCAGAAAAAAAAATCTGCAGAAATAGTGATTTAAATAGATTTATAAGAGTGTGACTACACAGATTTCTGTGTAGCATAACTTCAGAGCAAATCATAAATACCACCTTTAGTCTGATTATGGCAAACTGGAGCTCAGTGAAGGCATATTTGCCCTAGGTTTTATGCTGCTGCAGTTTATGCCATTGCTTGCTGCCACCCGTGTCTTCTCTGAAATCTTGCAAAATTAGACCATCTGAAGCAAAAGTGGATCTCTGTAAGTCTTGTTACCATAAAGGCAAAGCGTTTCAGCTCATTCTCGAGTTTAACAGCAGTGAGACTTTGGCCCACTTCTTGAAAAATTCCGTGTTTCATGTATATTTAGGTCTCCTTTGAGAAATCCTGTTATTATATGAGGCAAGAATTCAATTAAACATACTGTTTTCTAGGTGTGTTATATGGAAAACTGTCTTGGATGTTCTCAAAATTTTTGTGAGAGTTCTGTCATGACAATGAAGAAATATTTTGTTCTGATCAAAGTTTAATAAAATGTAATTTTGCTCTATAAAGTTTTCATTTTAAAATTGTTAAAACTCTAGTAATAATAACATTAAACTATTTCTGGGAAACAATGCAAACAGTATGTCTCCCAGAATAAATTCTTTCAATTTTTCATATCAAAGAAACTTTTCTTTCTAAATTAAATTTTATCATATCGTATCTTTAAAAATGAAGTCTAGACACATCAAATACATAAAATAATGAAATACGTTTTTTAAATGCCTTTAACATAAAATACTGTTATGTATTTGTGGTTTTTTCCTGTTCAAACCTATAGAAATTTTGAACTTCAGTTTTAAGTTTCTTTCTGCTTTGACTTTAATGATGTCCTACAGGTGCAAGTATTCCTGCAAGGGATACTTTATTATTTTGTTCATATGCTTGATCTTATGTAAGATATTTTGACTTCTTTTCTTCTCCCTTCTCCAAGGCTATTGGCAAACCATGTATTAAAATATGAGGAAAGACATTTCTAAAGATGCCACTTATTAAATATTTGTAGCATAATAGTGATTCTGACATATCAGAGAACAAGTTGTTGTTTACTACCAAAGCAAAGTGTCTAAGGTAAACCTTATCTGTAACTTATTTTTCTTCTAAATTGCACTGCTAAAAATATTAAAAAAAACATACAGGTGTTAAACATGTCAATTTACGTTTCAGCTCTTAAACTTTCCAAAGGCTTGTTAATACTTCAGTGCAACATTAAAAAATCTGTTTTGTGCACTTCCAACCCAAAATAAATAATTGTACTTAGCACATTTAAGTTTGCCATTCACTGATTACCTAGATATCACTAGCATGACACTCTCTCGGCAGAACCAGCAATTTGCATTCATTTCAAAAACACTCCTAATGCCTTCCTACTACCCCAACATAAAGAACAATAATAACAATACTGAAGCAGCCGAGTAATTTAAAAAAGTAGAATTCAGTAAGATGAAGAAATTTGTTTCAACTGCTATCATAACATTTTTAATACTGATGATTCTTTGGCTCCGGAGAGAATTCTGCCACCTGTAGCTGCAAGAGAACAGAGTCTGAATTTCTCTGCTGAAATGTCTCTATTGCACGTTTACACTGAATCTTCTGCATAACTTCGCATGGCATACCCATGTGAAAATATTCACATCATTGGCCAAGAAAGAACCAAGAGAATAGTCCAAGATGAAAGACAAAAGCTAATTTCTGTTTCCTTGTGGTGGAATTTTCTGTACAAACTCTCAATTTATTCTTTTTTCATCTTTTCTTTATATTCGGTCTCTGACTGACCTGAATTGCCTTCATTCTTGTTTTTCTACTGTGTATTTCTAATTGTGTATGGGAAAGATACACCAGTTTTCTGGATCTCAGGATGTCTAGCTATTAATATATACATGGGGGGTAGCAGCATTCCTTTTCAAACCACAGAATTATTATTTAGATTTTAAATACAAATTCCATAATTGCTGCTTTATTCTAGAGGAGTCCTATTATACTAGCTGCTCTTATTGTTAGAAATTACTGTTTGCAATAGTACTGTACTGAGTTTAAGAAAGGGGTTTATTTCATAGCATAACAACTGTTCTGCTTTTAAATAATTTTAAGTAGGGAAAAAACCCACCTGCTTCAGATATACTGCTAATTTCTTGTCTCAGTTTTTAGAACTGTTGGTTGCCTAATTCAATTGAAAAGACAGAAAATGAACAGGGAATCCAGGAGTCAATATTCTACAAAATGTATTTGATTAGAAAAAGGAGACTGGCCAATGAGCTGAGCCAATCAAAAACGTTAAAAGCACCTTTTACATTTCTTAATAAATTGGAGTGTCCTGTGATATCTTGGAAAAATACAGAAAACAAACAAAAAAAAGAATAAGGAATGAATTAATGTTCTCCCTTTTCAACTGTTGACACTTGGAGACATTGTAGAATATTTTCTAGGTTAAGTAGAGATTATTAGAGCCTGTAAGTCTTCTTGGACATTCTGGAGAGAGTTGCTTACCCTTGAATTTAGGAGTATATCTTGATGTTTCCAAATATTTTGTTCAAAGGAGTGAAGGCAATCCAGGAAGCGAGTCTGTAGAAAAACAAGTATAGATGCAAGATACCAGAGTCCCAGGGCTATGACTTAATAATCAGAATAGTGTTTCATTGGAATTAATGTTGAGATTCAGGTACAAACATTGACAAATATGCTAATAGAAGTGGGTTGAGCCTGAACAGATCAGCATTCTGTAATGTTCACATGCAATAAAAATTATGAACAGAGCTGAGTAGGGTCAAACATTCCTTTCTTTTTGAACTATTTTCTTTATAACCACTCCTGGAGAAGTAGAGAGAAACACACCCACACCCACACCCAATATTACAGCTGTTTCAGTCATTATTACTCGATTACCATATGTGCAATGAGTTGAAGTGTAGCCATCCACAGGTGGTGGTTCAGTCCACAATACACCGATGCTGAAGGGCAAGCTCTGTCTTTAAAGTTGCCCAACACTAGCAGTTCCCAAACAATATTTGTCAGTCTGAAATTTTCTATTGACATTTTCCATTTTGGAAATTCTGTTCCAGACTGGCAGGATTTCAGTTGGGCAGAAAGTGTTTGGTCTGAAAATGTTTTAAAAACAGGAAGGAGAAGAAAGTGGATGATAGCTATCCATATTAAGACATGCTTTCTAGCTTCTGTGTTTTATATGAAACAGCCGTGGTGAAATATTAGTTTGATACAGACATAGAGCAGATTGTGGGTATGAAACATACAATAACAGTAGAATATTATTAACACGAATATCTTCTGCTAATAAAATTGCATGCAGAACTAGGTATCTCTTTAATCAGCATTTAATTTATGGTCTTTTATTATTGATAAATCTTCTTGAGAACGGCACTAGTGCAAGGCTTATCATAGAAGTAATACAGATCAATGGATTAGCCTTTCAGGAGAGGGACTAATTATTTTAATGAGAACATTCTAATTAGACAGGTTTGAACTGGTAATTAAAAAATCTTGCATGGTTGGAATTTTAATGGGGTTATTGTTGAGTAAACATGATAATGCCTGAAGAATGTATGGTATCTCTGTTAGAGAGCTAAGATGCTCATTTTCGGAATGCCTGAAAAAATCATGGAGAAGACTTTGGCAATAGCCTGAATTCTACATGCCAGGTGTTGACATTATAAACTTCCAGATAGAAGACCCAGGAATTGCATCCACTATTCTGTTTGTGTGCTACAATTTATTAATAATACAATTGTAACAGAAAACAAGAATTTCTATATTAAAAAGAACTATCTAAAATCAGATTATCTCGTATTCAGTGAAACATTTGGGTGATCTAATTTCACTCTATCTAGAGGAAATCTGTATTTGCAGAGTACTTGCAGAAGTGAGTACTTTCAGAAGTGAGATGACAACAAACTTTATTTTATTTACTCTTAGAGACAAGATTAAATGGGAAGGGGGGGGAGTGAAAATGTAATATAATTGAATATTTTTTCATTAAACATCTAAACTAATCTGACAATGACATAGAAATGCTTCGGTTTCTCATATTTTGCTCGTTGTCACCACTAATCTAAGTAAATAATTGAAAACTGTTTTTGTGAAAAATTAAATAATAAAAAAACACTTCTTGACACGAGGGTAAAGGTTGATAAATTCACTTGTATTCATTTTCCCTCCAGGTGCTGTGTATTTTATGGTCAGAGAGACTACAAAGAGGGTTTCAATCCAGTAAATATCCTGAACTTTATATGCCTGAATATTAGGCCTCATATTGCTTTTCCTGTTCTATTACTCCCTACACTGCAATCTGGCATTTTGCCCATGTGTTACAGTACCTATGACATCACAGAGCCATGCCAAGCATGCATGGACAATTTGAGTTGCATGTTCTAGAGTAACATTCTTTTCAGGCATTTGTTAGAATAATAATAAGCAGCATCATAAGAAAACGTGTAGAAAATTGTTTTCTGATCATAAAATATTTTTTTGGATATTAAGGGTCACTTTCTTTATTTTTCCTGAACCGCATCAATACATTTTACATGTTGAACATATTTTTCACTGAGAAATGTGTGACAGGATGTACTTAAACTCAAGTAGCCAATGATGGTTAGGCTACTCACCTAAAATATAAGAAACCATGGTTCAAATGTATGGAATTTGCAGATCTCCTTACTCCAGTGGATATTTTAAACACTAAGGGTCTCTCTTTGCATACAGACATGTTTTGAAATAAAGCATCCAAATTTCTTCACATATAACGACTACATATATATAAGGCATATATTTTTGTCAGTATTTCTGTCACTGAGATTTTCAAAGCAGAAAAACTGGATACGTGAAAGCTCATTTAAAAAATGTAGTGCGGTGTTAGTGGAACACAAGAGCAATGCAGTGATACATTGATCCCTTGCTATTCTTATAATAGTAGGATGTTTAATAAGAAATAAATTTGAATAAACTGCTGCTTTCACAAATAATTTTAAATACAAATTGAATTACAAAGTCAAAATGCTCTCACCAAGTGATGTCTGACCATGGGTTAAAAACAGGGGTACCTCATCACGGTTTTCCAGTACTTAAAGGGCAGCTACAAGGAGGACAGAGGCTCTCTCTTCACAAGAAGCCACGTAGAGCGCACAAGGGGCAATGGGTATGGGTTGCACTGGGAGAGATTTTGTTGTCCCTCAATAGGGGTTTAAGTTCCTGCCATGCTAATTAGTCTTAGGTTACCTTAGGTTACCTCAGGTTACCTCAATCAGGAGGTGACTCATCCTTGATGACATTAGCTCATTCCTGTATTATCTTGTGTTATCTCCTTGTGTCTCTTTAGTTTGAGGACCACAGTTTCATCTTTATGTGAGAAAGAGATTTTTTACAATTATAACAATCAGTCACTGGGACAGGCTTCTTAGGGATATGGTGGAGTCCCCATCACTAGAGGTTTTAAAAACGTAACTGGAGTGTTAAGTTATCTCATCTACACTCCCTTTTCCATAGAAGATTGAACCAGATGATCTTTTGAGGGTCCTTCCAACTTGGGCCATTCTATGACAAAAATAATTTTATTAAATAGAGTGACATTTCCTTCTGTCACTAAAGTCACACATGAATTCAGAAGAGCAGATTAAACTCCTGGTGAACTACAAAGCAGTATGAATGACATTAGAAGCTTTATCCAACATATTATCTGACAGGTAACCATATGCTGGATAAATATCATAGCAATGTGCAAGAGGCTGGAAAAACAAAGCTTTCAGAACATTTGCCTGCTTTGAGTATCACCAGCTTTGAGTATCACCAGCAATTATCACTAATATGCAGAACCTATTACCTATTTCACTTGCTTAGTTTTTGCCTGTAAAATTCACCTGGATTTCCTCCTAGTGCAGTACTTCCCCATACTTCTTTTTTCTGAAGAACCATGCTTGCTTGTTCTGAACATCCATGCTTGCTAAGCTCTAAGATTTGTTTTCAACTTTCAAAGTGCCACAAAAGTCAACTGCTTTTTAAGAAGCCCAAAGTAACCAAATTTTTCTCTAGAAAGACATGTCAGACTGTTGAGTTTAACTTTTTTTCAAGAAAACCAGTGGTAGCAAGAATTTTCAGAAAAAAAGATTAGGTCCTATCCGTTATGAATATAAGAAACTTGCTCAACTTTGTCCAGGTTTTGAAAAGGAAAAAATGCTTGCTGTATTATATAAAGTCTCAAAATGAAGTACAAGTAATTAAGAGACAGGAGTTTGAGTTCATCTAGAAAAGATCTGGAGATGTTGAGATTTACTTAATAACTGCCTTTAAGAGTCTTAATTAATTTTAATTTTTAATATTTCAAATGGAAGCTTTGCATCCAGTATCCAATCACTATTTTCAGAAATGAACTCCTGCCAGTTTCTTTGTTACTCTCTGAGGTGATGTTGAATAATGAAGGAGTTCAGAAATTCTTTAAATGAACCATGTTTCAAATGTATTTTTAGTTAGGTGGTCGTCTTTTTATTTTGTGCCACACTTCCTTTTCCCATTCTTTACAACAATGAGTGAATGTAGGAAAAAAAGCTCAGGCTGTGGGTTGTCAGGCACTAACATACTCCCCTAGACTCACAGTGGTACACACAGCTGGTGTTGGAGTTATTCTGAATTATAATCATCAGCAAAACTAGGTCTAAACAGGTTTTGCTACTGAGTCAGTAATATGTATATTATCTATCAGCTCTTTGGTAAGGAAGTGGTTATAGTGCTACACTATACTTAATTTCTGGGATGGGGGAAGATTGGGATTGTAGATGAACTGAAAGGTGGGGGTAAATTTTATCATCAGAGACAGAATATAATAAAAGGGTGCATAATATCCTGCTAATCCTTGCAGGATTAGCCTGGGGTCAGTATTTTACATAATTTCAGTTACAAACTGCAATACTAAGAACGGTGTAGTGTTGACAAAATGTATCAGTGGCATCACCCAGCCATGTGAATTGACCAGAATTTCATAAGAGGAAGCAATGGGTAACCTGAAAGTAAAAAGAGATAGAGTGGGATTAGTTGTACAGAAGCAAGGCAGCACCCTTGGTAAATAAAATGTCTGGTATTACTTAAGATCTCATCAGGTAGAAGAAAAGAGCTACATGGTATGTTTCAATGTATAGATGATGTTGAGCCGCCAGTATAATATGGTGAAGAGGACTGAAACAAATTTGGGGTGTACTGGTGAAAGTGTTTCAATCAGAAGTTTTAATAGTATTGCAAAAATAACTGATAAGATTACATTTTAGGCTCTGATTAGCTTTAGAAAAAAAAGGGTGAATTCAAAATGAAAGAGTTATGGGCTATGACTACTAAAATGATGAGAAGAAAGCGGAAGCTGCTACAGAAGTGGTAACTGGAAGAATTTTGTTTGCTTAGTCTTTTGTTGTTGGGAATATAAAGGTTGACAGAATAAAAGGGAAAAGATTACTGTCCATAAAGATGACATAATAGATAAACACCATGAAGAAGTTATTTAGGTTTCAGAAGAGTGACAGTAATAGAGCAAATGAATATGAAACACCCATGAATAAATTTAGCTAATGTTATACAAAGTTTCTTAATCCTAAGAGCTGTGATTCCAGGGAACCATAGCCTTTATTCATTATAATAAGGGCAATATCCTAAATTATACTTTCCGAGATGAAATATAATAAATAGTGATATAATTTATATGCTGCAACATATACAACGGCAGGGTGCCAGATTAATGAACAGAAGAACCTGTCCTGATTTACAGTAATCCCTGCCAAACTAAGTTTTCCTACAAGTCTAAGATAAAGTGTATAATCAATATAGGGACGAATTTTAGCTCTTTTTGGAATGACAGATTATTTCCACAAAATGATAGAATTCCTGTTAGAACATTCTTAGATTTCAAAATCAGGTGGTAAAATTGTGAATTATTCCCAGAAAAGAGAAACAGCATTTCATTTTTATCGACATAGTATTCCAGATTCAGCCTCGTAAGTGTGTAGTAGAGTGCAATAATCACTTCCATCCACTGATTTATATTTCCTGTGTCACAGACAGATTTCTTTTAAAGCAACTTTCAAAGGAAAATTGAGCAGCAGAAGTTTTGGGGTTTTTTGTCTGGCGTTGTTCAGCTCCACAAGAATCCACATTTCACTGACATCAGCTACTTTGTCTGGTCCACCTGAGCGGGTTAACGAAATACAGACAGATGTCAGTGGAGTAACTCCAGCACTTCTTTGGTAGAAAGATGCCACCTACAGACTTCTTTTCTGTGCCCATTCTCAGAAGAATATCTCCTGATGCTACCTCCCTACCACAAATATAGCCCCACAACATCTCAGGACCCTACACGCCTGCCAATGAACCCCTGGATGTTAGACTACACCACCTCTTAGTCATCACCACTGAAGCCTGACTCAAGTTCAATTGCTTGTCTGCAAGCAGATATGCTTCTCCAGAGCCAGTATCTGTCCAGTTTGTACTGTTGCACTGGATTACTCTGTCCTAAAAGCAGGATTTCACATTTTGCCTGAATGTCCAGCTGCTTGAGGGCCTTCTAAATGGCAGCCCTGCTCTCCAGTTTACCACTCTCAATTCGGTGCCATCGGTAGACTTGTTAGCAATGCGTCGTATCGTAATGTATCCCACCATTCAAGTCGTTAGTGAAGATGTTAAATCAACTCCAGTATCATCCCCTGAGGAATGCCATTTGTAACTGCTGCCACTTAGATTTCCAATCAAATCCAATTTCTTTATGCCCTTCATGCTACTTAACAATTTCATTTCCAGCTGAGCTTTGAACATCTTAATTCTGTCATTGGGTATCTGGAGGAGGCTTATAGCTTATGCTTTGTAGCATGTCTCTATTGTTGCAAGTGAATACACATATGACTATATTATATATGTGTATCTGTCTATATATATGTGCGCATACATACAATAATAGAATCATAGAATGGTGCAGGTTGGAAGGAACCTTACAGATCATTGAATTCTATCTCCCTGCCCTGGGCAGGGACACCTCCCACTAGGCCAGGTTGCTCAAAGCCCCATCTGGCCTGGTCTTGAACCCCTCCAGGGATGGGGCAGCCACAGTTTCTCTGGGCAACCTGGGCCAGGCTCTCACCAGCCTCACAGTAAAGAATTTCTTCCTAATATCTAACCTAAGTCTCCCATCTTTCAGTTTAAAACCATTGCCCCTTTTCCTATTGCTACAATCCTTGATCAAGAGTCCCTCCCCATCTCTCCTGTAGCACCCTTTAGGTACTGGAAGGCTGCTATAATGTCTCCCGGAGTCTTCTCAAGCCAAACAATCCCAACTGTCTCAGTCTGTCCTCACAGCAAAGGTGCTCCAGCCCTCTGATCACCTTTGTGGCCTCCACTGGACTCCCTCCAACAGGTCCATGTCCTTCTTGTGCTGAGGACTCCAAAGATGGACATTGCCGGGTCATGTTGAACTTCTCATCCACCAACACCCTCAAGTTCTTCTCCTCAGGGCTGCTCTCAAGCCATTCTCTGCCCAGCCTGTATTTGTGCCTGGGATTGCCGTGACCCAGGTGCAGGACCTTGTATGTGGCCTTCTTCAGCTTCATAAGGCTGGCTCGGTATCATCTCTCCAACCTGTCCAGGTCCCTCTGGATGGCATACACATATATATATGTATCTAGACCTATCTCAGGATAGCAGAGATTACTGCAATGAAAGTGTTTAAAATACTGACAGATCAGGCCAGCTTCAAAAGAATTTGTTACTAGATTCAAGGCAACCTACTACCGAGTATCTCCTGATTTGTGTAGTTATAATTTCTGGTTGTCTCAGGCGTCCGTTGTGGCTGCACCCCTGCCATAATGGTTTCTTTTTGCATTGGAGGAATTCACCAACCATCCAGATCACTCTGATTTCACCTGCCCATTTTCTGGTACAATGGAGCAGATTCCTTTTTTTTTGTTATAAGGAGTTTGTCTTTGAAAATCAGTCATCTCTCCTTTGCCCTTCAAAGCAGCCTCCCACAGATCCTGCCCGTTACTTCCCTGACCGAGCTGAAGTTTCCTTTCCTGAAGTCTTTTAATTTGCTACTCTCCTTTCTTACTTTTCTTAGCTGTTTAAATTCTGTCACCTCATGCTATCTGTGGCCAATAACAAAACCCTCAGCAGGCCTTTCCTGACTTATGAGTACCTGAGCAAAAGCTGCATGCCCACGTTAGCGCAGCACCACGTGGAAGCCTCTCAGAAGGGTTTACAAGCCAGGTCTCTCACCAGGATGGTCAACAGCCTCCTGCATGAAACCTGGCTTGGAGCAATCACTTATATTCCCGTAGTACATGGAATGTTAAACAGTCCCTAATGTGTAAGAAGTCATTTTTATGACAAGTTATAGGAATATCATTCTGTAATTGTTTATCTAAGGCAAGTTTGAGTATTCTAGAGCTATGATTACATTAAATATTTGCAAGGAAATTCTAGAGATGCTGGGCCAGTTCTGGGCCAATTTTTGCATCAGCATGTTATGTTGATTTAGACAAAGCAAAGTACAGAACAGCCAGCAGAATCAGGGCCTTCACTTAGTAAATCTGTCAAAACGGCTGTGCATCTCAGAGACTACTGTTATATACACAGACTTTTCTCAACATAGAGCAGAAGATCTTAGCAGAAAAAACGGGCTATATTTCTACAATATAATTTAGGGTGAGATCAAGGGTGTTCTGTTAGAAACAATTGACAGAAGACAGTATATTCTTTACACAACAACAATCAAAAAAACCCCACAAAAGAGCGGAGGAAAGAAATCCATAGAAGTTCCCTAAACAAAACCCGAATTCTCATCGTAGGCATAAAATCCATTCCTAAATTTGCATATGGTGTCACAAGGAGTAGTTATCTAGAGACAGAAGAATTCTATAGGTATAAAAATATTGGAAAATAAAGCCCACTAGGAGACAGAGAATTTCACCGGAAAACGAAAGTAAACACAAAATTTTGTATGTCGTTTTCTTATACCACTAGGGACAGCTACTGATTGAAGAACTGCAGTGCAATTGTGCCTTATGTTATGATTTTTCAGAGCTTGAAACCGAAGAGAATTCTATATCTACATCTTAAGTATATCTAAAAGATATTCCCACAAGAAAAACACTTGTCTCTGCATAGAGCTTCATAGAGCTTAATCAGAGCTGTGAACCACTGATTTTTATTTAAGATCACTGATGGTTTGAGTTCAATCTCATGCATCTCAGTTGAAGTAAAAAGATACAAAATCTTTTTGAATGTGGTCACGCACTGGAGGAAAAATTAGTGGAATTCTGCATAAAATGCAAAGTTAAGAGGTCCTGTACTTGAATGAAGGCTGACTGAAAAAAAGCTGGGGGAGGAGGGAAGAGGAGGGAGCGTGAAGCAGAAAAACAGAGGGGAAGAGAAAATGTAAACTGATCAAATTTTGTGTGGTTTTTATTGTGATAATTGTGATAAATGTAGGTATAGCATGAATTTCTTAGCCCAAATATTTTAATACTGTGTAATTACCATAGAATTTTATGGATTTTAGTCTGCAGCTTTTCTCCATGTATTTAATAACAATCATGGAATGGTAAGTTTTTATTCAAGTGAGGTATCCATTGAGAATTGGCCTAAGTAGATATTTTGACCTCCATTTGTTTTATTTCTATCCAAATGACTGTATAAAATCAAATTTAAATTCAATGCAGAAAAAGTAAGTAATTTCTAACGATATAAATAGTCATAAAGATGGAAGATGAAATTACATCATATTCAGGCCTTAAAGTATCAATATGTCAGCACATAACTATTGTTTGAATTTTTAAAAATAATAGAAACATCCACATTTTTTAAATATACATATAGCAAGCAGAAGAAGAATGAGTGCAAGAGCAGAACAAATTAGTGCACTTTGTATTAATGGAGCAATTATTTATTACTCGTTAGAAAGCTATTAGTAAAACACTGTTATTTATGGTAAGTAATAAGGAGCATGCTGCTAAACAGTTGGCAATAGAAATTAGAAAGCAATAATATTTATTAGTTCAAAAGTGAATTGATCTAAAAATGGGTGTCTTCAAATATTTAGCATAGTTTTTGTTTGGGTTTAGAGTGATGACAGTTAAAACATTTTTATTAATCTGTTCTTTATGAAAATTAAAACATTGACATGTACTCTGCTTCTGTTCGTAACTCATGTTTTAGCTCTCCTATATCTGTCACTTAGATATTCACGTTGTCTTAAATTCCTGAACAAGTGAACACTATCGATTATTGTCCTCCATCCATCTCATCTCAGCTGTAGGTTTCAAGTCAGTAATGCTGCAGAAGAGTTTTCTCTATGAGCAAATAAATCTTAATAAGTGTATTGTGTTAATAAATAATTTATACTTATGGACCTTTTGGGAAAGGCAAAAGCTCCCAAATTTTGAATTACTTGTAAATATTCAACATTGAACTTTGCAGTATTTTCCTTTGGGACTGAGGAAATAACCTTTTTTTAAATTTTTTTTTCTTCTTTTTTTCTTAGAGTACAGGAGCCTTACTGCATAGTTTTCTTACTACCTCCCCATCTGTATGCATTATAGTGCACAGTATAAGGAACATTATCATAGAAATAGATACCTAGTCTTTTTGAAGATTAAAGCAGAATAAGGTGCATTGATTTAAAATCAGTGCAGTTGGTTAAATTGTAATTTAATTTCATTATTTCATTTCATTAACAGTAAATTTGTAATACACTGATTAGTACAGAATGGGGCATGGATGGAATTTTTAAAATAAGATACAAATTCTGAAAAACCTTTTCCAACTAACTATTAAGGTTTGGCAGGCACCTAGAATTATGCCTCCTCCTTGCTTCTAACTGCAGTAGTTGTGACTCGGCTAATTATCTTAGTCCTACACCCATCTGTAACCCTGAGCAGGATCATGAATCCAGGTAATCCTCACATAAATTCTTGAAGAAAGAAATGGTTAGTGGTAGTTTTGGCCTCTTTTAAAATTGTTTGTTGCTTCCAGTGTGTGTAGTATGTAGCAGATTTTTAGGTTTAATTTTCTTTCCTGCCTAAGAGATTTGAACCTGCATCGCCTCCCTCCCATGAGAGGATCATGCAAACAAACTATCTGCACCTTTCTTGTTGGAGCTGTTCGCTTGCAAAAAAGGAAGCCAAGATTAATTGGGCCCAGGGGAAGCACTACACTGGAACTTGTTTTATCATGGAGAGGTATAAAACTTAACTGTAAAAATATCAGTTGGTTACCATAAATGATAGGAGCTCAATTATATGTGTGCATTAAATAGTTATTAGGTAAAATACATACAACTGGGAACAGGACAAGAACTCTCAAAGGAGAGTATCAAATGCACTACAACGTTCTGCTTCTACAAGCACAGTCTAAGTCCCAGGAATTCTGTAGTCCTGACTGTCCAGTAGCACAGTTTAAACAGAAGAGATGGAGAAAAGCCTTATCTAGCATCACTTAATTTACTGGGATCACGACACTCTCATTGGAAATACAAGCTTTGGTTGGAGCCATCTCAGATAAAAAGGAAGATGAACCTATAATGAACTGATATTTTTATACTTTGTGGGGAATTTTTCTAACAATTTGCTTCAAATTCAAAATATTGTGCCAGTCACCTTCTTCTACTACCTTTTTTCTTTTTTTAATATATGGGACTGGTTTATTTGAATTTAAGTTGTCTTAGAATATAATAGACATGCTCTGAACTGTGAATGATAACAAAAGTGATTTAAGGGTGTTTGAGCTAACTTGCTTGATGTTTTCATGAAGGTAATTAGAAACATTCATGCAGTTAGCATCTATCAGCTGGAAGGCAGTAACTACAACCAATTAGGAAATAGCCCGCCTCTGCTTTTAATCCATGTTGATCTAGCAGGTTACCCTGAACCACATTGTTTCCTCATGGCATGGAAAGAGAACTCTAGTAGAGCTCTTGGAGCACCCTCAGTGGTTGGGCAGCAGTTAAAGGAGATGCTTGGTCTTTCCCAGCCTATGCTGCTGCTGCCCCACTCTGCTCCCACACAGAGCTAAATAGGCATCTGAGCCTTTCCGATATTTCCATGCACAGGGCACAGTATAAAAAAATTTGAGTTCCTTTGTGGGAGCCATCAGATCCTATCTCTTTACCCCAAAGTATTTCCTCTCTGCGTTACAAGGCTGAGCAGTAAATTCAAACTGAGAATTCTCATATTCAGCTGTTATTTGGCTACCACAAACATATTTGCGTTCTTTTAGCACTTAATTCAGACAGAAAAAAACCAAAAGCAAGACTGGAAAAACATTGATTTAGTTAAAAGATAATGAAGCATAACTATAACAAGAGAAAACAACTGTTCTGTGAACATGACTTGCCTTGCTAAATTAATTAATCCAAAGGAAGCAGTGGTTCCATGCCAGACCTGCAAATACAGAATATATCTTCTAACACCATAATTTTCAATTATGTCAGAGGTTTACTTCCTAAAATTAACAACTATTTTGGATAAAATAATTTTAATAATGAATCTTCTCAAAAATTATTAGAGGCAAAAAAATATTATTTATGGGAAGATGAGGTATTCTAAGAAAAAAACCCTACAATAACCAAAAAGCAAAACAAAACTCACAAAAAAAAATCAACAAAAAACCCCACCAAAAAGACCAAAACACCAAGAAGTGGGAACAAATGAAAAACATGTGAACCTTTATCAGAAGAATAGAAGAAAGACTCGTACAAATGTAGACTTCATCAAAAACTATGAAATGTAAATCTGGGTATCACAAACAAATCCAGTGTGTCAGATACATTTATTTTTTTTTTTTTCTGTAAGATAAAATAACCTGGAAGTAATCTTTTCACTGTACCTATTTTTGGAGGCTTGGGAAGAGAATCAGTCTTAAATTTTCCTCAAAATGATCTCATATTAAGCAGTTTTGCAAATGAGTAGACAAGAATATTAGAAGTAAACCCTACCAAAATAACTAAATACAACAGGTATGTAAATTCCTAATTATCAGCACTGTGCCAGGTACTTAAGCTATTTGGTTTTGCAAATGATCATACGATTTCAGCAATATTTATATGTGTATTATATCCAATTAATTGAACTAGAAAACAAAGATGAAGGCTTTAAAGTGAGAGCTTTAAAAGCTAGAAAATACATTACACATATACTTAATTAACACATTTGTATCCTCATTCAATCTATGTCTTCTGTTTCACTAGTCCCCAAAAATCCTTCTCTATTTCTTTCAATACCTCTACCAAATTCTACTAAAAGTACTAAAAGTATACTCCATTCCAAGATCCCTTCTTTCCTCAGCTGACACTCTTTGGTTTTCTTCAGTCTCAACCCAGCTTTTCTTCATTTTTTGTTTTCTCAGTCACTCAGCCCTGATATCAAAGATACCTTTCAAGTGATACATGGCATGAAAACATTTAGACCATTTATTTAATGCTTAAATAAAACAACATTAATTCAGAAATAGAATTACATAATAGAAAATGAAAGCCCATAATGTGTATTATCTTCTAAACAAATTGCCTAAGAGACCTACTTGAGTTGAATCAGAATTTTTATGTACATCAAATCATTAAAAAACTAAATAAATAAAAATCAAGACAGGTGAGGACATCAGTGTTCAAAATTAGGAATGTCTAATAACCCATTAAAAATCAAATTTCTGACTTGCATGAAGTTTAATGACATTTAAACAGAAAACCACTTGCTTTTCAGAAGTCCCATTGTACCATGCAATTAGGTAAGTTCATCTCTCAAAAACTGAAATAATGGAGTTATGCAATGTCTTTGAAACCATTCATAGTCCACAGTTAACAAATTTCCAGAAAATGTTAAATATCATAATATTATTGTGTTGGCACCTGTATTTTCTTTTAATTTTCTCCCTACCTGATTAAAATGATATGTATAAGTAATAAAATATGTCTTTTCATTACAAAGTCTTTCTTTTCTCATTGTAAAAAGAGTGGATCAAACATGATCTCATATCTATAATTTTATTATAGAGTCATACGTAGCAATATGCAAATGTCTCATAATGTTACAAAATTATCTACATATTGGGGAAGAAAAGACCTGAAAGCTGTGCTGTCACTGAGTAAGTATATTCCAGAGATACTTGTCTTACTGCCAACACACAAGGGAAGTTCACTTGCATCTCAACCAGTGAAATCTGATGTAAAGCACAACACAGCTAAAAATACATGACGATCTAAATGCATGATTATTTTAAGAAAATTATACAATATGGAAAAGTGATAGATGAGCTTTGAAAAATGATATGGGCGTTATTGTATTGAATGGATCTGGAACTTGGAGGGTTGGGTTTTTTTTCTGTGATTCTAACCTATTTAGGTCAAAAAGAATAACATACAATTATATTTTAACTTTTAATTTCTCTAAAAAATAAGCCCCTTTTGAGCAGATACACCATAGAAAAGTAAACTAAGTTATAATTTGTGCAGTTATGTCATTATTAGTAAAGATTTCAGTTATAAAGATAATGGTGATTTCTTGACCATCAGAGATAATCTTGATTTCTCTTGAGGTGTATAGGTTCTGTGAGACAGAAGAGGGCAGAATTTGAAATTAGTGACAGCTGTAAGTATACAGATGGAACAAAACAGACTTTAAAATTTTTGTTAACAAGGTGTGTAAGGCTGAACAATTCTAGCTTGTCTTTTTTGGATCTGAGTTTCAATGTCATATCAAATAAAATCAAAACAATGATCTTCCTGTTAACTGAGAAAATTTGATTGCAGGTCACATAATTGCTGTAGTCAGAAAACAAGCAAAACAGTTAAAAAACACCCCACTTTCCAGTCTAGAAGGATAATATATCAACTTTCTTGTCAGCAGTATTAAATAGCATATATTTATTCTTCATCTCACATTTAGAAGACAGTTTTCCTCAGGAGAAACATATCTATAATGGGTGTTGTATTATGACACAAAATGGATTCTTGAGGACACTATACACAGAACTCCTGATTCACAGAAATCTGTACAAATGCTTCTGCAGATTTAGAAATATTGCTTTTTCCACACTGTATATTTTCAAACAATGCTTCATTCAAATTCAGAACTTCATCTTACATTTTTACATTTAGGTAACACATACCTCAGTGTACTCAGTGCTAATTAGATGAGAATATTTACTGACTTTAAAAAGCTGACATTTCAAAACTTTTATTCTAATCTCCATTGTTTGCTGTGAGCCAAATAAAAAGAAATATTACAGTATGGTCATATTGTGATTTGTTTGATATTGTGCTCATAACAATGAAATTTGTCTTCTGTCTATAAACATTCACATAATCAGAAATAAAAGTAAAAGAATTTAATTAAATCTCATTGTCTTTTATAAATGGAGATAAACTGCCTCCTCTCTAGGTTCTAAATGTGCAACATGATGCAACTTGGAAAGAAAGATCTGATCACTGATTCTTGGCTTCTGTTCTCTCTGTTGCTGGCTGCTGCAGAAAGGAGTGTTTTCAGCAGGCAAAAATTGACAGAAATACATAAGCTATGTTGGCAAGCAAGTTCACACTTGGCCTTTAACAGTTGGTGCATCAAGCTGATAGCTGGCCAAAAATAAATTACAACAAAATAAAAACGTACTGATCTTAAAAGAGGAAAAAAAAAATCCCCTCACACACAGCCCCCGCCACACACGTGTATATATAAGAAAGAGGGGCAAACTCAGAAGTGGAACTCAGACAGAACGGGAATAAAAATCTTTAAAAGTTTTTCTCCCATCTTTGCATTCTCCATTGTTGCTTGTTCCACTCCAGTTAGGCACAGTTTTCCTCAATTAATACTGAGCTCATTTGCTTCCCTCAGGACCTTGTTGCCTACATCATCTCGGGCTTCAAGATTTTTTTTCTTTTTTTCCTGGAATGCTATATGAAGCTGTGGGGAGCTGCAGAAGATATATTAATCACAGCTGTTTCTTATTTCTAATAGCCTGTGGAATGGAAAGCTTTCATTTATGTATTTATTTATTTTCTGAAACAAATCCATTCACTCTGAAGCTTCAGAAAAAAAAATGAAATATTTGGAAGATCACGTTCAGCAGCAGTAGTATTTTCTAACCAATTATTTCAAGAAGTTCTAATGATTTCATAATTAGGGAAATGGTCTCTTGATTTCTTATCAGGGGTGCCCAAAACTAGAATTCAACAAAAAGTCTGTTATTTGACCTTTATGGTACCTAAAGTTTGCCAATTTATTAAAATATTAAAATAATTTAATCTACATTTCTTATACAATTTTAAGACGTGACTGATTTATAATTTTTGTTGAAAAATGTGTGAGCTACACATTTTTAAAGCTTTAAGAAAATCAGTATATATTCAATTGGTGTGAAGACCAAACCTTCAAAATAATTTAAATGCTGCTGTTGAGCAGTTCTAAATGTCTGTCAGCTCACCTCTTTTATAATCTATTAATAAAAATTATGCATTATTTATTAATACACTATATAATTGTATTTATTAATACACTATATATAATAATCTATTAATATGCTATTATGCATGTCTGCTAAGCAATGCTAATGGTCACCAAAGTCCATTAGCAAGTAACATTGTCCACAGCAAGTCCATAATCAGTTCACTTATTATTAGGCATTTGGGTTAACGAACTAGGTCAAATTCTTCAGAGGGTGAATTTGCATTTATTATCAAAACAGCTTTTATTATCACAACAGCTTTTATTATCAAAACAGCAGGTAAAATGAATGTGCATTCCCAAATGGTCTGAATTGAAGGGTTAAAGGATCTCAAAGGTTATGTTCTGATTACATTTCTAGCAGAAGAGGATATTTAAGAAGAAAAGAATTAGCCTCAAATCTAATGAATTAGACTTTGTATAGATTAGGTTGCAATTCTAGAAAAAGTGAATAGAATGACTTCAGGAGCTGCTGACTTGAGTGTGCATTGTAAACACCTCATATGTAAAGGACTAAGTTAATCAAATGTAGACATCAATTATTAATAACTGATGCTGTGCATGTATGATCAATGGGTTTACTGGGTTTTGCACTTTAAAAAGACTGTCTTTAGCACCAAAGGAAAACAGTAAAACAGTAATAAGAAACATGCTTCAAACATTTTGAAGAAAGGGGAAATTAGTTTTTTACTTTCCTCCCAAAACTTAGTATTAGTATTATAAATACGAAGGTCAAAGACAAGTATCTGAAAAGACAAACACGATTTCCCACATCCAAAATGAACAACGGAAAAAATAATAATATATATTTCTTCTTTGCCTAGGGTTACAAATCATCTTCAGGAGAGAAGCTGTATGCAGTGACAGTTTTATACATAAGCTTTTGGTAGGGAAAGTCTGAACTACAGAAATACAAACATAAGACATAACTTGCACCTTCAGTCATTTATTCTTAAAAGGAACTCCTCCACCAAAAAGTAGAAGGTCAAAACATCCAGAAATAGATGACCATTCTAAGGCAATAGATTTCATGCTCATAAAAAGTACAATTTGATGAATGTTGTTTGTTCTGGGAGGTTCTTCGGAGAATTTTAGTGGTTTAGATGTCACTTAATTCAGAACTGACATGTTTTTACTATCCGATGTCTGTTCAGTGGCTTTTGAGAAATAAGGTCATTAGTTTCCTTTACTTACAAGTTTTTCTGTGGTCCCTGTGACACTATTTTCTGAAACCATGATAAAGACAAATGGATTTATCTTATCCCTTTGGTGCAGAAAAGTTTTATTACTGCTAGTTCACACAGAGGGAGTCAAGAAAAGACAATGTGTGAAGACTCCTCACCCATATCCGTCACTTATTTTTGCAAGTGAGATGAGAAAGAACATTTTGACTAACCCAGCTGACTTTGTGCTATCGCATTTTGTTTGGAGTACTTGCACGCTTCTTTTTCTTTTTGTTTGTTTGTTTGGTTGGTTTTTTCATTTTTTTTCTTTTTTATTTTTTTTTCTGTCATGAGTGTTTTTTCCATCCAGTTTATGAAGAAAAGCAGCTGGATGCTTTAATGCTTTCCACTCCACAGCTACTGGACTTCTGTCCATGCCACAAAACTAGTAGTCTGTGGGCTATATTTTAGAAGTAGAACATCAGATGCTACTTTTAGAACATAAGAAGCAAGAAAATTGCAAAGTTTTCCTCTAGACTTCAAGTCCTCTGCCTAAAGACAATTTATCTAAAAGTTCACTTTGATACAAACATGAATAGCTGATAAGGCTGCTTGTTCTGGAAGTACGTTTAGATATTTAGATTCTCTTGCAAGAAAACTTGCTATTTTATGATAGCTACTGAAAACCTTCTCTGTCACTAAGATAGAAAAGACCACAGGCAGAAATAATGATGTGAATAACTAGGATAAGGTGTTTTACTTCAAACTTGTTTCCAATACTGTATAAGAAACATAAACAGACTGGTTGTAAAGCAGTAGAATAGTTCCATACTTTCATTTGTTTGCAGCTACTTTAAGTAGCTCCCACACTAAGTCCATCCTTTGTGTTCAGTAGGCCTTAGGAAACAAGGTCTTGCCTACATTTCAAGTGCTGTTTAGCTCTTCAACAGAGCTTATTTATCATATTTTCCTGCATTATTGGGGAAGCTGCCATCCTCACCACATTCAATTCCCAATGAGAACTTTTCCTTTTAAAAAATTGGATTTCTTATCTCACATTATCATACATCAAGTAGAGCTTCAATAAAGATGTTTGAAATTAAATGGTAAACAGCATCCAACACGAAAAAACATCCTGGTTTTATCAGAAACTGGAATGTAAAAAGTTTTTGTCTTATTGCATTTGGGGAAAAAATAGTGAATGTTGAATAAAACTAAGCTTCAAGCTTTAACTGCTTTCAAAGTATTTTGATTTTAATAATTCTTATGTAAACACAGTGGGACTAGTCATCAGAAAATAGTTCATTTTTCTGTGTGACCCCAAATATTTGGCTCAGTCACTTTTTGATGGTCTCATTCTAACTGAACACTTTACAAGGGAGTCACCAGCAGTTTTTTACTGCACATTGTACCTTTGTGAATTCTGCACTGCTAACGAGAGGTAATGAATATGCTATTGCCATGGTAGACAGACACATTTAAATCACCAGCCGTACCAGAGCGGAATAAGTTTTCTTCTAGAGAGCCAGTAGAATGATTTGTGGATTTTTGAAACACTGTATTTCTTCAGAAAAACAAAATTAAAAAATATTTAGAACAATAATTAGAGACATTACAAGCAGTTATAAACTTCATAGGAAAATCAGCACATCTAACAGTGAAAAATGTCATTACAGTCCTCTGAGTTACGAAATGTATTTCCAAAACAGTTGGTGAAGGTCATAATATATTTAGATTTTCAGAAGAAACAAAAAGCCCCAAACTTTTCACAGTATAAAAGGATGTTAGATATCTGAAAGATAGTTGTATAAGTGCTAGATTTTACTTTGCCTCCTTTTATGATTAATGATGTGAAATAGGTAGTTCCAGAGGATAGC
The DNA here is from genome assembly GCA_033628505.1 of Tringa tobata. NCBI lineage: Eukaryota > Metazoa > Chordata > Aves > Charadriiformes > Scolopacidae > Tringa > Tringa tobata. The sequence goes on along the minus strand of JAHREE010000316.1, from coordinate 1,013,053 downwards.
TCATTCCAACTATATTTAGATCATTAGATATTTCTTCATTGATCATGGAAGAAGTCTAAACAACTAGTTTATTTTTGGACAGCATGTTTTTAAGTCTCCAAATATTCAAGAGATGAATTATACTCTGAAATACTCATTAATATTAAAAGCAAATTCCTACCCTGAAATTTCAAAATCGGCTAGGATAGAAAGTAAAAACCAGAATCTTATAGTGGAATTTCACTAATTTGCTAACTAACAGAATATGATAAGTCTGGAGTGGCATAATTAAAACAATAACTGATGATCTGAGGAAGACAACAACTAAATCAGCACAGAAGAAGCTATTAATTTGATCTGCTGGAGAAAACACTGAAAATCCTTGAAGAGATTTAATGAAAGTAATGGATGGATAGTACATACATATAGGCACCAATAAATGTGAAAGGGGAACTAAAAGAAATACACTTGTATTGTTCATATATCCTGTTAGTTTCTAAACACACTCAGAATTTGGACCAATGTATACAGAGAGCTCAAAATAGACTTCTATTCAGTGTCAACTGATAGTCAAAAGGCATGCAAATTGTTAGCCTGCAAATTTAGCTGGGATGAAAAATACATAAACAGGAGGTTACAAGTGTGTAGCTGCAATGTCCTTGAGTTTCATTATTACACTTTTACATTTATATTTATTTGCAGCTATCCATATTCATTATAGATCTATGTTCTGTTTGTTAGGCCAACATGTGTTTGAGGTAAAGGTCCCTTATGGAGCTGGTATTGCTTCTGTTAGTCACCACTAAAGAAGCACAGACAACAGAGGGTCCTTTTTACAAAATAAGCAATCTGGTCATTGACCAAGCAAGAGAATCTTGAAAGCTTTGTTATCCCTGAAGTCCATCAAAACTAGAATGCTATTACTTATATCCCATGAACAGTGCTATGTGATCAAAATATGCAAATAAACTGTTATTTCTGATCCAGGACTGATCTGCTATCAAAATAACTCTTAATCATACTACATTTAGATCCACTTAATTTTGAGACTTTTCAGCACAAAAATAAAAATGGATCAAAAATCTCCCTTCATTTTGTAATCTAAAATATTTGCCTGAATTTGACCAATATTCAGATATAATTTTAACCACTACTCACTTCCAATTCCTTCAATGAATAAACCGCTATTTTGGGCAAAAAATGGTTTTGTCAAAAAGTAAAACACAGGGAATCTACAATCAATACTTGTAGAACAGAACCTTTTTCTTTCCTTTTTAGTTCCCAGGATGATAATTCAGTAAACAAGAATACTGTACAAAGGGCTTTTTTGTGTCTTAGAGTGGCACAATGCTGTCCTCCTCCTCTGTCCACCCACTCTGTTTACATTGTTATTGATTTCTGGTTTTTACATCTGTTAAAAGTGGAAGAAGTGAGATATGAAACCACAGCATCAGCACCAGAGCTGTAAGTAGGTGATATACCTGTGTCATGCACAGAGAAGCTAGAAACACATTTTGTTTTAGGTGTATCTAGTAATTAGTGTGTCAGAAGAAGAATTTCTGAAGTAAAGATTAAGTTTAGGGAAGAAATAGCCATACACCATATAAGACTATAGAAGAGTACATGCCAGGAAATGTAGGTTTTCCTTTAAATGCTTTAAAGATAAGATAAAAGCAACTTGGGGTTTTTAGAAAATTTGTACCCTCAGAGAAAATTTAAAAAGCTGCAAAGGAGACATTGCCCTTGGGCATTGTCATTTTTAACTTTTATGAGGAATAAATGTATTTCCACATTTCTATTTTTAAACCATATTGTGCTTTCCTGGTGTTTGTATTGCATAGAGGAAAAAAAACCCAGCAATCTTTAAATGTTTGAAGAATTAGGTTGAAAAAATGCTCACTTACTACATCTGTGCATGCAAATACTAGTGTCCTACTCATACAAAGCATCTCCTTACAACAACATGAAACCTCTGGTAAGTCCGAAATTCTCCTCATTCAGCTCTGAAAGATGATTGCTCCTTGATCAAACCCACACTCACTCAGGACTGAAGGTTCCCACAGGTACAGCTCTAGTGGGAAGGAGAGTGGGAGGTCCAAACGTTACCAAGACGACATGAATCTGGTAACGCACAGATTGATTGTAGCAATCACTCTATTGATCAGCCCCAGTCCTTGAAATCTCCGAGTAGCTTGAGGAACCTTAGTACTTGTGAAGGAAAAATGAAAAGACTCAAAAGGTCAAATAGAAATGGAGATTGCCTGACAGTCAGTAATTGCCAGCAGCATAACAGATGTGAAGGTGACATTAGGATGGGGAACCTATGAAAGGTTATTCCATCCATTAGTATGTTCCATTATAGAAACCGCAGACATTTTTTGAATTTCAGTTGCTTGAATGTAATGGACACTGCTGAAAATATTCAACTGGCAACTCAATGGATCAGTTGCTCAGTGCACAGCGTATGGGAATCAAACACATTAAACAAAGACCTCTGAGTATTCAGCAAGATCATTAAAAATAATGTACACTTTGTAAGGACCAGAAGAAAGGATAGTTCAGTTACTTTCTAAATCTCAGAATCTTAGATGTCATTCTAAAATCCAATGTGCTTGAAGCCAGTAGCTAGGAATCCATGCATTAAAGGTCCCCAGTTACATTTCTAATTGCGATATATCATAAATTACCACTAAATTCTGACAGCAAAAAAGGAAAATGAGAAGATAATAAGATTTTCTTCTCAATAGATCCACACTTTACCAGTGTACAAGAAGCTGTAAGATTAAGGAGATGAATATTTGACATGGTAAAATGTATAAAGTATTTTAATTTTGTGAAATTCTCTCTAAAAAAGTTATAGCTTCCTCTGCAATTTGAGGGGTATGTATTGTTTTAAGGAATAGATAGAATAGAAAAATCTAGAAAGCTTTGCTATAAATGAGAGAGCTAAAAGATGGCAAAAGGTGAATAGCTTATAATAGTCATCTTGGGGCAAAAATCAAGGTGTTACCAACAAAATTAATCAAAACATTATGAAATATGAAAAAAAAAAGCAATTTAGCTCTTACGCACCTAAAGATGGAAAAAGAAGCTTTGGAATACTCTATTTATAAGAATACAGTCATTCCCTTTTATATTAGTCAAAGGTTTTGGGAAGATTTACATTTTTATAATGTTAAATCTTTAATGGTTGTAATTATCTGAGAGTTACTAAGCAAGTAGAAATGTGTAGGAAATAATACTTTTTTTTTTTCTTAAATAGCATGCCTTTGTCAGAGTCACAAGGTGCCTCTACAATGTCAGCTTCATTTATTGCAAATTATTAAAGCAAATCTGAAATAAATTCCATCCGAATGTTTGCATTGTAGATGCTTTATCACCAACTACTTTATTCTTACAAACCTGTTCCTAACTGGCCGTGTTAACTGCTTGCTAGATCTTTAAATATATGGGTGGGTTATCGGGAGAAATGTGTTACCATCACTGTTGTCACGGTAGCTGCAGGTGTCAGGTTTGGCTGAAGAAGTCAAATGAGTATGTTTATTGGAGGATGCCTTAGAAATACAGGAGAGCACTTCTTGCTTATTGAGAGGATTAACAAGGGTCATATCCTAAATTAGACTCCGGGAGGCAATATCCTCTTTCTGCAAAATCTCTTGGAAAGCTAAACACACCGAAATAGACAAATAAATAGTTGTTATGATACATCCATACTTAAGGTCAAGTAACAGAAATAAAAAATAATATTATAATCACAAAATCTATCCTGGTAAAGTTTACCATGAGAAACAATGATTCTGAAAAGAACTCATGGATAATGATGAATGAACTCTCAGTGCTGTGCTGTGCCCAAAATAAAAAAATGTTATCCTTGGATGAGCAAAAAGGAGAACGCTGAGTAAGATTAAGGAGTACATATAACCTCCCATTTGACGTTTGTTGACTACTGCTGTAACAATGGTGTCCATAAATCAGAGAGAATGTTGATAATGTGAGGAGAGCCTTACAATAAAAGAAGCTCAAGGAGCTACTGCAGCAACCTAAAAAGAACATAAACTTGGAAACAAAAAGTAAGAGATGGCTTTATGATCCAGTAGCCATCAACCAGAAGGTTACCTTTGTTCTCCTGTGGTTATCACTGAATGCAGATTAGTACACACTAGATCCAATGCCCATTGTTTAACAAAGAGTAAATTAGCTGCTGCTATGGTGGATTCTGTGCATTTTTTATTCAATATTGTTTTCTAAAAGAAACACCAGTTCAAACAGGGATCAATTCAGATTCATCAAAAGGTCAGGAAGTCAACAGAAAATAAAATGCGCTGCTTTGCATAGGCTGCATCTCTGTTAATTAAAGGATTATATAAAATGAGACAAGTAGCACATATCTTTACTTATATCTCAGCAAAAGCTTTTTCTAATTGCCTGATTTCATTCGATGCCCATATTCTCACTGAAAGTAAGCAATTGTATCCATCTCTCTCCAGTAGCAGCGACTGAAAAAGAGAAAACTTCAGATGATGCAAACAGAAGAAAAGCCCTGCGTACAGCGTGGCGCTCAGCCCTGCCTTGTGCCGCATAATTTCCGTGGCTGGAGAATAATCTCAGCCAGCTTGTTGAAACAGAGGAGCTGGCAGGCAGATCCCACTTGGTACAAATGATTGCGCCACCTGTGTGGCCTTACCTTTACTTAAAAGGGCAGCAGGAAGTTCTCATGAGAACATCCTTTAGGAATACTGCTCTTTTCTTGCAAGGAAATTATAGAACAGCTCGAGTGACCACAAGGGAGAACTTCTCTCCATGGACAGCATCTGTGGTAAAATCCATCCAGGCTGTTGCTGGTGCTGCGCAAATGTGCTCAGCATCTGAGGGGATGCAAATTTACTCACTATCTTTATTCCTCTTCTTACTCTGTTTTATTTAAGGAGTTATCTTATTAAGCCATTTGTTGTCAGGTCTTCCTGATTGAGATCTGGAGAGAACCCTGAACTGTCTCTCTCTCACCCCTCCTCATGGTCCTTCCCCCTCCCTGCCCCAATACAGAGCAGTATTAGCAAAATGGGAAGACTGGGTTACAGCCCTCTCCTCAAACTGAGAATTATCAAACAGGCAATCTAATGGGTGAAGGAAATGAAATAAAAGAACCTTTGTATTTCTTATTTTTCACTTTGAGCTTGTGCTGTTGAACAGGTACACTGCATACTGAGCTGCTGATTCTGAGATTGGTTGGGGAATTCTTGCCTTTCACATTATTAAAATGTTCCACTGTCAAAAAAATTTAATAATGATATACTGCTAGATTATCTAAAAAAGCCTCCCCTAAAGCAGTGAGGCTAGCTAAACTGAACAGCAATGCTTTGAGATATGTTTTAGACATGGATTACCTCCCTGTTTCATTCAGTAGGATAATAATATCATAAGAGAAACAATTTTCAGTATCTTCTGTACTTTCTCGTACCTTATGTTGGATGGTTTTTGGAAGGAGTGTCAAGGGATTACTCACTTAATACAGGAAGGATGCACTTAGGGACACAAAGGGTTCTTACTGTCTTTCAAAATTTTGTTTTTCCAGAAGAATTTATACTGTAGGTTTAAAACATTAGAAGCCGACTGAAGATATCCTTAAAATTGTACATGTAAATATTAACTCCTCCCACTTAAAAATAGTGTAATTGTTTAATGAAACATGCATTAGCTGTAGTACGCTTGTAAGCCTGTGTCTATTATTATTAGCCTTCTGAGTTAAAGCTGAAGAAAACAGGAAAACCTATAATTTAACAATATGTTTGGGAAATTTTGAATCCTGTATCAAGAAAGCAAATGAACAAACAACCCCCTCCCCCCAGCACTCCAGCTTTCAGAATTCTCTAGAGCACATGCCTAATTATTCCTCTATATAAAAGAGCAGGCTTTATTTTGCCATATTGCATTATTTTCTTGCCTCCAAATCATGTTTAATTATAGAAATGGTAAGCCACAATACATGTCATATTTTTCCTGATACCCAACAGAACTAGAATCCTGTCACTAGATTCCAACTACTCAGTTATTAGCCAGTTCTTAGCTTTTCTTGAATTATTCTTTCATTCATGAATAAGGTCTGTTTCTATGTTAAAATCTTATAAAATTTCTTTTAAAAAAGCAGAGAGGAAAATATTTTGTTCTTTACATTTATTTATTTTGGAAAAATAATGTATCTGACTAATTTCTGTTAGAAAATTATTAACAGAGTTTAAGCCCTTAATGTTTGTACAGTCTCTGAGAATGCAGAAAGTCAGCTGTTTTGTAGGTATTACTATGGTCGAAAAAGCACACTCTCTTCTCCTCTACTAAGTGGAGCATTTAGAAAGCAGTTAAATTTTCACTATCATTTAGAGTAGATACTTATTCCATTCTCTGGCAAGACAACATGCACATTCGAGTTTCGGATGTTGGTCTTGCAGAGTTGTATCTCTGTCTAGCTTTAGATAACGTAGTCCTATTGAGTGGCTTAGATAACTTCAAAGAGCTTAAAGTACCTTTTAGAATCCAATGGTGAGCAATATGAATAAAGAAAATTCTTGACTTGTGCATAAGGTTTGTTTTTTAATATGACTCCTGGAAAAGATGCCTAAAGTATAGAAGTTAAATTCGTCACTTTTAAGTAGTTAGTCTATATTCAGGACCAAAAATATATAGATATGTAATAACTAAAGCTTACCAAATGAAGAAACAAAAACTCATCTGGCATTCATTAAGCCTGTTGGCATGTGCCAGTGAATTTGCAATCAGGCATGGAAACAGCCAAGCTCATGGAGCCTACATTTTTAGACCCATAGCAGTCATCATATAAATTATTCTACACCTAGATCTACATAAATAGCAAAGACAGATGCACAATGCTAGTGCCAGTTTTACAAAATATTATCCCAGTCAGCAAGATGCTGCAATAAATATGTTAATCATTATTAATGTCTTTGATATTCATCATAACAACATTAATCAAGATGAATTAATTTCAAGTTACTGTGACTGCAATATGAACAGCCAATGGTATGTATTTGTAAATCCAGCTTTTGTGGACGGACTCAATCACCTTCACTCTCAAAACCAGCCTTGATATCTACATTATTCCACATGAACTATGGACTTCCATGATAGTGTTGATACCGACTTAGGGTGTTTTTTTCCCCCTTGCAGATTTTTGTTTGCAGACATCTGCCCGAACAATGGTCCATCCAATTTGTTTCTCCTTTCAGTTTTGTTCCCAACTAGTATTTCTGGTGAGAAGTTTTTGACCCAATTGAGTAGTACACTGTTGAACAGTTGCATGACTAATTTTTCCCCAAGAAAAATAGTACTTTCTTTTTTTTTTTTGAGTCTCAGGTACCATCAGATAGACAAAGCTTCTCATACATAACTTGGAAGTCAATAGAAAAACTCCTTCACATGAAGTGACAGATACCTATAACTATGATATACAAGTTCCTGAGTTTCATTAGTCATATTCATAATGAATTTAAACCATTAGAACCTGGGAGTTAGCCCCATCACAAATACATATAAATACTTTCAGAACTAGAATATAAAATGGAAAATTACTAATTGCATTCCTAAGTACCATCTGTATGGAAGTCCCAGCTACTGTCTCTCGTACAGAAGAAGGAGCAAAAAACTATGTTAAGAAACCAAACCCCAAAACTCTTAAGTCCTGGTTCAATACCTCCACAATACTTTGTCTCATTCTTTGTAGTTCTGGGTCAATGTTAACGATATTAACAAAGTATTACGTTTAACAAAGCTTCTGATACACTTTTGGGTTTTTTTTAATAATTTGTCGTGAAAAAAATACGCTGAACATTTCAGGATCCTGCCACTGCAATTTCCCTCCAGAGGATTCTAAATCTCACTCACTCTGATACAATTTTAGCATCAGACACCAGATGGCAATGCATTAAAAATGTGCCTAACAGTTACATGTACATATGTATATGCGTATGTAGATATGTGCATGTATATATACACACTGACACACACATGTTGTAGTTCTCCTGCTGGACACCAGATGGTAATGCATACCAGAGCAGATACAGAGCATTACAAGCCTTCTGTGATCAGAGTCATTGCTATGGACCTGAAAACTAATTTTCTTTTGCAGTATTTAACATACTATGCACGATGAAGCTTTTGATGGAAAGAAGATGGGGGCAGTGGGCGGGAGTTCTTTATATGTTTACATCTGTTTGAAGTGTATAGCCACACAAAAGTTCATATCTATACCTTTTAATTTTGTTTTAGCCTGCTTTCCTAGCACGTTTTCTAGTTTGTAAGTATAAGGGACAGCTCTGCTGTCTAATTGCAGTATTGTAGCATATGGAAGTACCTGAATGGGAAGCATCAGGTCTTCTCTTAAGTTTTGCAATTTGTTCCACTGAAGCCAGAAGTTCCAGTTCAAGTTGCCTCTGAAGAAGCAAAAATTCATTATAGTGAAACAGTAAATGCATTTTAACTTACAGAAATGTAGTAAAAACTTCAAAATGAAGTTAAAGGATTGCTCACAAAGACTGTGTACGTTATATACCTATAAAACAAATATTGTTTTCTACCTTTCTGGTTGTCTTCCTCTAAAACCAGTTGAAGGTTTAGTAACTAAAAAATAATCATTTGCATTATATGCTAAATGAACAGACATGCAATTAAAGAAAAGGTAGCTCTAATCAATCATCTTTCTTGGAGTAATTAAAATTCTTTTGATTTATGTCAAGTAGCTGCCAGGTGGGAATATCAGGCCTCACAAATGGTACAATTAAAAATAAAGAATGAAAAAGGAACAATAACATCTTGTAGAATCCACACTATTTTGTTGTTTCCTGAATACATTGTTGTCTTTCTCTATTTTTTTTTGTACCACAGGCCCAATAACTGAAATGGAAGCAGCATATAGATATCTTAGGAGGTACATCAAATCTGAAAAAGCCAATACTGCTACCCTTGGGCTGCAGCATCTTCCCCAGTTCCATAATGCTAGAAGCCCACCCAGCTTTGCTTTGCAGTTCTGCCCAAATACAGAGGCCATGACTGCAGTCACCAGAGGAAAAAAAGAACATGTTTAAGAGGCACATAGAGGTCCAATGAGATTAGAAGTATGGGTGGTAAAACATAGAGAAGAATGTTATAATTCTGAAAAAAAAATTATATATATGTATATCTACATATATTTACTTATTTGAAGGAAGTTTAAGTACTTACATGAATTGCATGAAGCTCACCATACTGCACTTGTCTTTTTACTGTATTAATTTCACTCTTTCTTCCATCATCTCTAAAAATTCAATTTTACAAGAGTTCATCTGTCTTTACATGCTGAATTTCTCAATATGAATACATTGTATGATCAATAGCAATAATTCACATAAACCACAGCAGAAAACATTCATCAGGTTCACAGAGATCTCTGTGAAGTGTTCAAGATATTCCTGACTCATAGATGGGTACAACCAAAGGTATTTTATTTGACATGACTGGGTCAGTTGATCTATCTAACACCACATTCTTATAGCTCAGCCAGTGTTTTACACATCTATAAAAGTGCTACTGAAAGCCAAACAACATTAAATAGTTCAAAGAGTACTAACTGACAATCTACTAGATATTTTTATGTAAGGTGTTGTGAAAAAGAATACTATGAATTCATAAGCTTAAGGGAATCCTGCTATCTTGTTTTTTAAGAAGTCAAAAAAGAAAACAAAAATAAACCCAAAACAACAAAAAACAACACTTTCCCAGTAATCAAACTACATTTTTTCTGTTTGTACAGTAGATGGGACAACCATTGATTACTTATCAAAAGAACAGACTCATTTGCTGAGGACTGTGAAGAAAATCATTACGAGGTTTGCAGCATGGGGAGAGTCCCTTTGAAAAGTACCATTTAAAAACAGAGCAATTCTACAGAGGTTTTATAGATTTTCACTTTATCTGGTAGTTTGATCAATGGGCTTTGAAAAGTCACTACTATCACATGGAATATGATTTAATTTTATAAATCTACAACTAATAAGTGCTCCTTATTTCATGTTGCCCTTACATCTGCATTCTAGATTTTGAACTACTCTTCATTATTTCTTGAATTCTGGTTTATGATGCCATATGAACTCTCCATTATTAATCTACAGGGAATTATAGGACACAACTACTGCTTAGAGAAGGCTAGAGAATGGAAAGCCTGCAAAATGCCATGATTAAAAGATACAGATTGAATTCCTACTCATGATACAGACCAAAAAGTATGAAGAAATTGCATGGACTCTTGTCATTTAACTTCTGCCAAAACTGGTGAGCTTTAAGCAACATTTTCCTGTCTTACACATCTATACTCAATATATGAGTATACTCATATATTTAGTATACTAAATTTTATTTCTTACCCAAGTTTTAGGAGTATTTCTTAAAAACAAAACCAAAAACAAACCCAAAACAAAAACAACAACAAAAAACCCAACACCCCTCCTCCACTAAAAAAGAATCCAAACAAAAACTAAAACCAAAGCAAAACCCCACCACCAACTGTCCTCAGTTGATGCACAGGTATTTGTTTCTTAAAAAAGAAACATATATCTCTGGCTCACGAGAGGAACCTGTGCTAAGTAATCAGAAGGATGAATTTAAGCTGTAAAATAAGCAAAAAATATTGGTGGCTGCAATGACACACATTTAAAGCAGAGGCTGAATTTTGATCCATTTGACAGTGAGACTCAGTATGCCCATTGCTTAATAGTGCCTGACTTCATTTTCCTCCTGCCTTGAGAGGAGGAGAAAATACAAAGGGGGAAGGGAATGGACACTGGTGGAGGAAATCAGGAAGTTATATTATTATAAACTATTATTTTTACTTGTTTGCTTTGTGTTCTGCAGTTATCAGCACAGCTTCTTCTTGCTTCAGAATCTTTGTAACAAGGAGGAATTTTTCCAAAATGAGGGCGACGGAAGACAACAGCTCTGCCCATTGATCTGTTTGAGTGAGTGGCCTGTGTTATCCTGTTCATGGTGAAATAAGCATTCTGCAGTAATAATGAATGGCAACCTCCTTGTTTCACAGACTTGTCACATAATAAGAATATTTTCTTTCTCAGAACCCAGGCTTCCTAAATCCCAGACTTCTGTTGTGATAAGTAAGCAAATACTAAATCTTATGAGACACAGATATGTTCTTGCACCAGAAAAAAAAATGGAAAAAAAAAATGTTAACAATGTTAGGTCTCCCAGCTTGGGAATTTCCCACAGTACACTTGAGTTCCTCATATGTCAGTGAATCAGCAGAACAGTCCTAAACAACCAACATTTAAATCTCGCCAAAACACCTAAGGCTGGGGCAGGTATTTGTAACCATGACTGAACACTCTGTTCCTGGGCAACTCCACGGTGTGAGAAACGGGCTGAATTTTGCTTCAGCTAATTGATGTATTTTTCTTTCTTTCTTTTTCTGTTAGCATGTCTGTATTGATAAAAGTAGTTCAGTTATAATGGAGTCTTATCCCTTGTGTCCAACTGATCCTGGGAGGCACCTTGGGCTGTCCAGGGGTGTTATCTAGGTGAAGGCTAACCAAAGCCTGGTGGCAGACTGATAAGTGGACAACGGACAGTGGAGACTGATAAGTGGACGAAGGCCACCTGGAGGGTAGCTAATGAAGATATGAACACCAGAGTACTTGTAACCACTAATATTGGACAGCAGGTGAAGGCAAACATATAGCGGGGTGTTTAGGATAATAATTTTGTATGACAGGTATATGTGCTTTATCTAGGCGGTCGGGAAGAATGTGAGCTCCAACTTCTCAGCCAATGAGAAGGGAGACAGTGGCTCAGGCGGCCGGGATGAGAAGTATAAAGGTGTCTAAGAAACCAAAAGAGCGTGTGCCTCTACTTTGAGATGCACCCGATTCAGCGCTGTTTCGTATAATAAATTTCTATACCTTTGCTTCGGCGACTTTGTCCTCTTTAAATTCTAGGTGTGAGCTGGCGTTTCTCACAACGGTGAATTGGTTTAGACTGTGTAAACGGGAATAAATCACAGAACTGCCTGGATTTACAACGCGGGGTTGGCCACTTAGACTGCTTGTGTAGTTTCTTTTCCCGGCTTCACCTGTACGTTCTTAATTGCTCAGAGATACAGTCCAAAGAATTGACCTCAGCTTTTGTCTAGATAAAAACAAACAAACAAAAAAGGCAACAAAAAAACACCTGAAACAAACACTAACTTAAGGAAAACTGCTCACAATAATTATAAAAATGAAAGGCTCAGTAAAGATGCTGAATCCTCATGCTGTAATTTTTGAGGATGATATGACTTTGAAGGACAGGACAATGTTCTCTAATTTTAGGTTTGTTCTGTAAAGCAAAAAAACCCATAAATCTAAACGGGTGTTCCTCCACATGCAACTCTCATTGCTAAATTGTTCTTTGCTAAGGGTCATTAGGGAGTTTTAGAGAAAATAAGATTTTTCGAGCAAAAATAATTAGAGTGTGGTGTAGTCATTGTTTTGGTCTGCTAGTTTCTAGTCTACATTTTGTACCTTAAAGTAAATAGCAGGTACAACCGGTTTGCAGTGGAATAAGAAAGGGCATCCCCTCGGGTACTTCGTTTCTGATGATCCATGAAAAAGGTTTGTAATGAGCTGGCGATTGACATTGATTACCATTAAAAGGCAGTGGAAACCTACAAACCCCGCCGCAAAGTTTTCCCTGTTAAGTGACACCTGCAACGGTGGTGTTTATCAGGGACAGAACTCCTACTTCCCTGGAAGCGAGGTATGAATTTCAGAAACGATGCATCTCCATTACTTTCTGCTCAGAGGCAGTAGCAGGTACATGAAGATTTGGGGAAGCACAAGCTTCTTTTTTTTGTTTCTTTCTCATTTTAGAGTTAGGTTTTAGAAGAATTCTGATATTACTACCTCGTATTCAGCCCGCTGAAATACGAGGTTACAAATTCGCCAATAGACAGCAGTGTTTCTGTGTTACGTGATGTTAGGGTGCTGATGACAGATTGCATTTTCCTTCTCCATCACTCAGTCCTGTGTCTCTGTTAGAATAACCCACACCTCACTGTCACCCTGTCCACTGACCCTGCCGACTGCTGGCTTCCTAAATACTCACTGAGACCTGCTGTTTCCAGGAGACTTGATCACAAAATTGATGAAAAGTAGTTTTTGGGAGATCAGACTCACTTTTTGCAATTTGAAGTTAAGCAGCTTCATCAGCCTGCGGTTAGAGAATCGTGCCATCACTTCCATTTCCTGCTCTGCAGCCAGCAATTCACTGTTTCAGTAATGAAGTGGGGGGCTGAGAGAGTTTCTCCTTCATCAAGCAGTTACTCAGCATCAACTTCCAGCCCAGGAAAGAAGAGCTAAAGGACAGAGCAGTTGCCTGAATTTGCATTTTCAAAACCAGCACAATTTTAAATGCCATAAAATCCCTCACGCTCTGAAGCTGAGAATCAAAACAAGAATAACATAAAATAGGTAATAGGTGGGGAGGTGGTGATGTACCACATCTGAATCTCATCAGGTAGGAAAGTACAATTAGATCCTAATCAGTGATAAAAATAGCTCATTTTTAGACAATAACACTCCTTCTGCAAGCTGTTGCCATACTAAATATGCATGTTAAGTTACAGTATCTAGCTATGTTTTCTAGCTTGTTAGAATACCTGAACACAGCAAAACACCCTTTACCCCCCAAAAAGTTACCCTTGAAGCACCTCTGTTGAAGGCAATTTCACTGTTAAGGCATGTTGCTTTGCATGACAGTGTATCGCACCTATGTGTGAGGAAGGGCTACAAAGATGATGAGGGGCCTGGAGCATCTCTCTTATGAGGAGAGGCTGAGGTACTTGGGTCTGTTTAGTCTGGAGAAGAGAAGGATGAGGGGGGATCTGATCAACGCCTATAAATACTTCAAGGGTGGGTGTCAGGAGGATGGGGCCAGTCTTTTCTCAGTGGTGCCCAGGGACAGGACAAGAGGAAATGGGCAGAAACTTGAATACAAGAAGTTCCATCTAAACATGAGGAGGAACTTCTTCCCTGTGAGGGTGGTGGAGCCCTGGAAGAGGCTGCCCAGGGAGGTGGTGGAGTCTCCTTCTCTGGAGACATTCAGAACCCACCTGGAAACATTCCTATGCAATCTGCTCTGGGTGGACCTGTTTTGGCAGGGGGGTTGGACTAGGTGTTCTCCAGAGATCCCTCCCAACCCCATATCATTCTGTGATTCTGTGATTTACTACTACTTGTTTAAAGTGTCTTCTATATAGTTATTAATGGATATCAAGTAAGTGCACCATTTTTTTTAAATAAAGGAATGCTCTTTTTTTTAAAAAAAAAAAGTATACATAGATTATAGATCTGTTTGATTTAAATGGCTTCTCACTCCTCCTGTATTCACAAGGGTCAACTGAAATGCAGTAATAATAAGAACAGCACCTCCAGACCACAAATTCAAGTTAATCCAAATTTTTTGCTTCTTTGGCTTTAATGAAATGACAATACGAATAAAACTAAATGCAAGTGAGGCCCCCGGAAGCACGTTTCTTAAATATAGAGTAATTAAGTCCTTTAAAATGCTCTTCACCATTCTGATGGCTTCCCCATACCATCTGAAGTAGGGTACACTACTAATCGAGTTCTAAAATCCCAACCCTGTAAACTACACTCAGTAGCATTATGTCAACCTCTAAAGATACGTTTTTGAATTGCCAGACTATTCTATTCTTTTGCCAGGTAAAATGTTATATTGAAAGTTTTACCATGGAAATGTTATTGGGTCTTTCCTATTAATAAATTGAACTTACATTTTTTATGTTAGCTTAATGACAGTTTTTGAAAAAGTCATGGAATGTTAAATGAGTTAACTCTATGAAAGTTCTGCGATTTGTACAGATGTGGAATGTTTCCTTACTTCATAGGAAAACACTGAAATAACAAAAAGTAATTCACATGTGAATAGTGTTCAAAAGAAGAGATTATATTATGCTGCAAAAGTGCCTTTATGTCATAATTGAATCTCTATCATATGTGTGGAGGAGTTCCACATACTGACATTGTCAGAAGTTATAGTCCATTGAGAAAATTAGGAAAATGGGAAACAGTGGTCAAAACCACTTTAGCTTGCACACAGCTATTCCCAGATGAAACAGTAGGACTGGTTAGTTAATTTTTAAGCTCTCCCAGTGTCAAAAAACTACTATTTTTTAATCCTACACTATTTGAAACATACATAACAGAATTTGTTGAGACTTTATTCACAACATATCAGTGTAGCATTTGGCCTCATTTTTCCCTTGTACAAGACACTGAAAAGCCTACTGTTTTATACTTCTAGGATTGCTTCAGAAACAACAACAAGAAAAAAACCCCAATCACCAAAAAACCCAGAAAGCCCCTCAAACAAAACCTACAAAACAAACCCCACCACTCCATCTGGGCACTGAGGTGACGTTTCCATATCTTGAGGCAAACTCGAACATCTACTGAGCCAAGCACAGGTTTGAATAAGATTAACTCAAGAATTTGCTTCAGTAAGACACCTTTCATATGTAAAGTGCTTTACAATGGAAGAGACAATGGTGAATCATTCAATATAGTGGAAGGTGAAGCAGTTTGTCCCTGTCCTGCCATGTCCTTGAGCTGCTCAGCAACACAACTCCTTTAGAAGCCCCTAATGCACTGACTGGTGTGATAAATTTCTGGGGGAGTTTAAATCAGGAAAAAGGAGGCTAGAAAGCTCTGTCTATTTCTTAAAACTTTTTTCTGTTAAGTTAACACAACTTTACCATTTCCTGTCTGTATCTGTTGGCAATTCTGATTATAGCATGCATTGCTTATAAAAAAGGAGTATCTATTAAAAATACCATCTATCTAAGGAGTATCTATTAAAAATATGATATGAAGCTATACAAGAACACTATCCTAGATTTATCTGAGAAAGAAAGGTGACCATTGC
Source organism: Tringa tobata (assembly GCA_033628505.1). Taxonomy (NCBI): domain Eukaryota; kingdom Metazoa; phylum Chordata; class Aves; order Charadriiformes; family Scolopacidae; genus Tringa; species Tringa tobata. Next base: position 997,099 of record JAHREE010000316.1, on the reverse strand, counting down.
TGTGTTTATTTTTTTTTTTAAAAGCACACAAGTTGGCAGTTGTGGAGCTCCTGGTGATAAAATACCGTCAGTCTTGGAAGTGGCTGAGGTGATGATAGAATTTAGGGTCATAATTTGCATCTGTTGGGTCACTGAATGATATCAACGTTTTCATTTTTAGACTGGTTTATCAGTAGGGGGACCAAAACTTCTCAATGAAAAGCTAAATGGAGTCTCCCTACTGGACTGACCTCTTTTCTGAATGAGACTTATCAATTTCATCTTTAAATGATTGATAGCAAAATTGTACACGACATTTGAGAAACAGTTACAGTAGAGCTAAAATAAGTGGCAACAGGAGTCTACTATGTGCTATTTTCTGGTTTATATATCCAACTAATACATTTGACCCCTAAGCACTGCATGGGAAGCTCACATTCCAGCAAAAGATTGGTAGTGTCTTAAATAACTCTCTTTGAAACATAGAACCTCAGGATAAGGCTTTTCAAATGACTGTTTATCTCTCATAGAGTTAAGAGATTATATTTTCTCTCTGAAACACCTCTCAAAAAAGAGTAATGTCAGAAAATTCCCCTTTTAATGCTAAAATAATAATAAAAATTTAAAAGTATTTCCTCCATTTCTAGATATAGTAGTATAGTAGTTTTTTTAGGACTCATCATGCCAACCATATGTTGGTTTGTTGGGTTATTTTACCCCCTAGAAGACAAGTGCATATTTTCCCCACTCTAACTCAGGTAGAGCATCAGTTAAAGTTTGTGTAATACAACAATAGAAATAACCTGCAAGTTGATCTCCTGTCCTGAACTCAAAAAACTTTATGGAACAGCAGAAACATGGAGAAGAATATATACTCTCCTTCATATTTCAACATAGCAAATTAATGTGAAAGTATCATTTATCACAACCTTCCAAGGTAATTCCTTTAGTGAACTATTGATTTTTTACACTGAAACAAAAGTCATGCAAAGTCTTGTCTGAAGCAGTGTGGCTTCGTATGAGTTCACACCACTCTTCTACTTGGTGTGTGAAAGCATCTACAACATCTCACCATCCCACCTACACCACCAGATCCTTACTTTCTATCTAGAGACATCCTTTTTTAAGTGCTGGATTTTATCACATTTCCACTAATGGTGCTTGAACAAAGGCCAGGAGTACTAATGAAATATGCTAAGATTAAAAACTGGAGGAGCACTGTCACTGCAAAAAAAACCAACAACTGTTAACTTTGAGGTGACTCGATGATTCTACAGAGAAAAAGGATTAAAGCATAATGATATTGCATGGGAAGTCCAGCACTTGAAGGCAGAGCTGAAGTAACGTTCTGAGATGGTAAACTGGAAGTGAAAGAGCCAGAAAAAAAACTGAGAACACCAGTTAATTTGTGGCTGGATGTCAGGCATCATGGAGATAGTAAACGTAACCCTAGGATTTATCAGGCATTTTCCAGTAAAATATTTCAACCAAAGGAAGAAAGTTAATAATTACATTGTACAGAGCATTGATAGGAGCTTTAATGTAATACTGTATTCAACTTTTAAATATATATTATATATACGCATAATATATGTATATATTTGGGAAAGAGGAATTAATTGAGAGAATGCTTAGAAGACACTCTGAGTATGGTCCTTGGAGTGTTGCTCACTCAGGGCTTTGCTCATTTTACATTAACCTTGTAAAATAAAGGCAGAGGAGTAATAGAATATTCTGTATAGGTGTCCAGGGATCATTTAATATCGGGATGGGATGGGATGGGATGGGATGGGTTGGGGAGGGGTGAAGTTATTTCACATGTGACGTAACAACGATATGAAACCTCTTTACTATAGACTCTCCATAAATACAGTTGGCTAGTAACCTAGTCATTAGAGTCTCAAAATAGTGACATGACTGCAATTTTAGAACAATTCTGTGAGCTAGATACTCACTTTACATTGGAAAACTAACTCAAAAGGCACAGCGTATCAGCCATAAAATGTTCCTTATGTATTTTGCAGAAACTGAGTTCAAGGTCATTTCTGTCTAGAAATGAGAAAATCTACTATAGCTATTTTCTTTTTCTGACACTGTAAAAAGAAATAGTAAATAACACCTAGAATAATTTAAGGTAACGGTCTAGCAGCTACATAATTTTTCAAACATTCTCTGTCCCATACTGCTCTTTGGTCATTTAGGAAGATCAGCAGGGAGAAGGAAGCCTTGGATCACTGTCCCTGAATGCCTCAATGCTGCTTTGCTAACAAAGGTTGTGCCTCAAATGTAAAAATAAAGCCTAATAGTTCTTCTAGTTTTCCCGGTTTGAGTCTAACATGAGCCACAGTGTGTGTGGATCCAGCTGCCCTCTTACTGCTTTTTTCTACTGTGTGGTTTCACTATGAGCCTTTTAACCACTTCATACCTCAGAATTTATCTGAGCCATAGTAAAAGGTGCTAGATAAGTGAAAATATTTAACTATTGCAGGTATACTATTTAATTACGGCAGGTGGCAAAAATAGTATTTTGTTACTGGATGTAAATAGCTTCCTAGTGTTTTTCCAGCATGCTTTTAATCAGAATAATAGTCTCTTGAAAGTTTGAGTCAGCTTCTGGTAGTTATATTAAAAGCTGTCAATAACCACTGTCTACTTTCGGTAAAAGTAAACAAATCCAAAGTAGAAAAGAAAAATGCTGGAGCTCATACAGGCCTGGGTGGAAATGGGGCCATTAATAAATCCATCCATGTCTAGCTCTGATAAGCTAATTCATCTGCCTAAAACCAGCAACCAGAACTCAGAACAGACGATATACAGAGCCTTTTCCTTTTCTACAGCATTATTTATTGCAATCGCAGTTCCTTTAGGACGTAAACATGTCTCATTCTCATGTTCTCTAATATTGCTTTACTACCTATGCTGCAACCTTTTAAGCTCAGTTCTGTCTTCACACAGACTAAGAAATGTAATATTTGATCTTGATTAGCCAAACAAGAACAAGCAAGGATCAAGTTTCTCTACTGACACATGCTGCTTCGATATATTCATACGTAAACATGTACTGCCACCTGTGGCCCAAGCAACAGCTTTAAACTCTTTGTGCGTTTGAAGAGGCAGTAATGTTACTCTTTGTCAGTGGATTAGAAAAAATTAAAGGGATATAAAAAATGAAGTATTAAAGCAAATATAGTTGGCATTTTATTTGATACTGCAATGTCTTGTTTAGAAAGTAGTACCTTAATATTTATAAATGTAAAAGCATTTTATAAAATTACATTACATTTACATTATTACATTACATTACATTATTACATTTACATTATTACAATACATATTACATAAAATTACATTACATTTTTACATTATATGTAAAACCAACCTAAAAATCAACTGAAATTATCTGTTTTGGAGCTACAATTTATATTTAAGCAACCAAGAACAAAATATTTCCCACAGAGCTTTATCTGAATAACATCTTCATTAAGAAACATTATTTTATTTTTTGTGATTGTTCCTTCATGAATCCCTCATGTGTTTATCATTCAAAGTAATATTTGAGTAGAAATAGCTTTGTTAAAGGGTGCAACATAACCAGGTACGGCTCGTCTTTAATGCACAAAGTCTTGATTTGTTCAGACTCGCATATTTGCAGGTTGAAAGCAAACAGCCCAGCCTGTGCAATATAACAGAATAGCTGAAGAGAGTGAAAAAAGTGAAGAGAGACTTACTGCTCGCTCCTGTGAGTTACATCACCTTCTCTTGGACCTTCACTCATCCATCTTCTCCCACCTGAATCTACTCTAACACTGTAGTGAATCTGAATTTTGCCTAAACAGACGAGAAGCCTTCAGCAGTTCTGCACTGTCTCAGACTCACTCTACCTGCACAGCTGTCAGGGCTCTACCTGCATCATAGAATGATAGACGCATAGAATCTTCTAGGTTGGAAAGGACCTTTTGGGTCATTGAGCGTAACCATCAACCTAACACTGACAAAACCATCACTAAACCATATCCCTAAGCAGACCCTGTAATTCCTTTTCCCCTCCGCAGAGCCCCAGGCCCTGGGCTAAAAGCAGATGTAGTGCAGATGTGAGGCCTTGGAAGAGGCTTCCACCAAAAGATGTATGAGAAGTCTTGTCTATATCCTTCTCCTAATGCCTTATGTTTGGGAGCTGCATTTAATTCAGGTTTTTGCCCTTGATCCTTATTTGACCTGTTGCATCTGTGTCTGTGCTCAGCCTTGCACCTGGTCTTGGATTTGCTCTGTCACTGCACACTTGGCCACTAAGAGCTGAGCTGTTGGTGGAGCCTGGTGACCATCCCCAGATCTTCTCTGGCCTTCTTGCCAGATATATGCTGGGATTGCACCCCTTACCTGGCAGGGCATTGCCCTGGTCCCTCCTGCTGTCACCCTTGGCTCCCAGCATCATTGGCTTTGAAGAACAGCTACCTTTGCTCCTCCCTGACAGTAGCTCCTTGCATCATAATCTTGAGAGACACAAAGGAGACCTAGAGAAAGCTGCAAGTTAAAGCTATGAAAATAATAATTTTTGGTGCCTTGGTTTTTGGATAGTAAGTATAAAATAATAATTTTGTATCTTAAGATCCAATGTATACAGACAGCTACCATTATTAGGACTTAAAGCCAGTGGCTGTCTACCTGCTGAAAGTGAAATTGTCACATTTATGAGTTTTAGACCAAGAAAATTCTAATATGTCTAACTGCTTTAGGAAACAACAACATTTGCATTGGAACATGAAAACCTGCATGCCTGAGGTAGACATCTGTCAAGACATTCAGCTATATCTGATTTTAATGGAAGTGAGAGTTTTTTACCGCCTTTTAGAAAATGAACAATGAAAAAGTGACTTGTTTAAATTCTCAGTTAGTTGCCAGTGATCTAGAACACTAAGCACAAGATCATATTTTTCATACTCAAGAAAGGTTATTTAATTTATTATGATCTCTGTAAATATGCTCAGAGCAGGCCTTCTGTGTCAGTGACTAAGCTAGCAAGGATAAGTAGCCGTCCTCCAAGTTCTCTCTCTCAGCTACAACATTTCTTGCACTTAAAAAGGACCTGGAATAAAATGTTTTGCATGACAGTAGTTATTAGAACAGAAACTGACCTCTCCTGTACATCCTGAGTTACTACATTGTAAAGTATTCTCATTCGTGTACATGAAAACAAATAATAACAATAATAATAATACTTTAAGAAATTAATGATAAACTTATTAAAAAATTTTATTTCTTAGTGACAAGCATTCAGTTTGGGGTCAGTTCAGGCTCAGTAAACATCAGGAACAGCTGTTGACATTATCTGAACAGCTCAAACCTCATGACCTGTAAAGCTGTATAAGAAATTCATAAGGTCAGATTTTGTTTTGTTAATATAAGTCCCTTTGGAGAAGAATTAGAGAGACAGATGATAATAAGAAAAAATAAAAAGAAGAAAAAACATTTTTTTGAAACCAAGGAAGGTGTCAGAGCTTGTTAGTGGTGGTTTGATCTGCTTCTTGCATCTTTAGAACAATAAAACTCGGGGGTGATCTTTTTACAGCAGCCATTTCTGGCTGACCTTTGGTCTGCTTGTGGGAGGTGGCGAGTGATGCCTTGGTATCACTTGTCTTTTTTTCTCTTTCCTTTATCTTGACTCACATTTTTTTTCTCAGTTTTGCTCCTCCAGTTGTCCCCCCCATCCTGCTGGGGGGGAAGCAGGGGACAGGGGTGGGTTGGCAGTAAGCAGGGCAGTGGTGTATGCTTCGTTGCAGTTTCGGTTGAGGTCAACTGCAAACCAAGACGAGCCAAAAATTTGCAGATCACCTCTGCTATAACTGAGGTGCAACACCATGAGGAGTCTTGCTGTACTGTGTTTCTGGGATACACAGGAAAATGTGTGTACCTTTTCGTACAGCTGTAGAAATCCTGTCGTTCTCCCTTGCTGTGACGTGAAACCACGCTGGCTGCCCCAGGCCTTAACAGGAGAGTAAGATTTTGATTCCAGTAAATAAAATCCTCTTAGCATATTATAAGGTTAAAAAAAAAAAAAAAAAAAAAAAGGTTATCCTTGAGGTTTAAATGTCAAAAGGAGACCTTGAGAGTGCTGGTTGCACATCCCAGTGCTGGCACAAATGTTAGCTTACAGCATAAAGTGCTATTTTGGGCAAGGTTCTAACTAGAACTCTTCCCTTCTGTTCAGCCCATATAAGAAATGATAATACTTACTTATTCCGTGCTTTCTCAAATAAATCTTTTTTAAGTTTAAGCTCTCTTGCCAGTCTCATGTCGTAATATTTTAGCCACTACTATAACACCTTTTAGCCACTGCTACAAGAAGCTGTCTCAGACAACCCCAGGCCTCTTGCCTATATGTGAGGAAGAATATTTCGGTCATTACAGCTCATATTCAGTTCTGAATTCAGCCGAAGTATCAACTTCTCATAGTGGTAAAATAATGCCTTTGTACAAAGAAGCATTTACTGCTGATTCGAACTTCAAAAATTTCTCAGTGCTGCAGGATCTGCAAGCCAGGAGCAGCTCATCATCATCTTCTAGCAGTAACAGACTTAGAAATGCGATGGTTTTCTCAAAAAATTAGATCTGTTTTGAAATTATTTCCTCTGCGTGACCTTCTGCAACATTTATTCCTGAAACGGAGTTTGCATTTGAAATCTCTTGCTGAGAATAGTGCTACAGGGACACTGAATTAAAACAATACAGCCATTTTCAGAATCTGCCATAAAAAGGCTGGAACAGAAAGGAGGAAAGATTCACAAACACTGTATTAAATGACAACACTCTAATAGGAATGCCTACATGGATAAATCGTGTCTAACATGGCATCCAGAACCTGAAAGGTCTATTTCCCTGAATAAATCACAGAATCCTAATCCACATTCATAAGACTGAGGTTAATACTGTCTAGTGAACAAATGATGAAAATAGACATATTTGGATAATAAGCTCTCTTTTTGACGAAAACTGCAGCTTGTTGTACTTTGGTACTTTCAGAACTTATTGATTCAAAAGAATACTGCATTAAAAAACATTTAATGGGCCATGAGAACATAAAAGCAAAGTATTCTTTTATAACTCATTTGGGCATTCTTAGAAGAAAAGCTCTCCATGCTCTGTGGGCAGTTTATAGGTCTAGAAGGCCTCTGTAAACGTTTCTTTTGACTTCCGTACTTTTCAAGGCAGCCCATTGCATTTGTAAAGGGATCTTGGACCCTTTTTGGTGCCATATCACATAAAACTCATTTTCTTTCTTTTAAAAAATTCAAATCCACGATGTAAAAATGGAAGTCTAGAACTTTGTTGAGCATGCAAGTAAGAATAAATGAACATCATATTGCCCTGAAATTTAGTAACCTGAATCTGATTGGGCATGCTAGTTTAATAAAAACCCCAACCCATCCTTTTTTTAAAAATGTTTTTATATGAGGTAATTTGGCTAGTCAGAGACACGGTACGCTGATAGCTTTGAGATAAAAGAAACTCAAATCTGCAAATTTCTTCAAAGAGTAGAAATTTTTCCTGCCAAAGCAGCCTTCTGTTCCTGCTATAACAGAATGTGCAGAAAATGCTGGCAACATGGTGGTTTGTGGTGGTTTGTATTTTAGGTGAATCAGCAGCTGTTGAGAGAGAGAACAGTCGCGATGATTTTACATTTCATACCTGAACCAGGTTTAAATCTGGAATGTGGAACTGTGAGCTGTCATCAAAAAATCATACTCCTATTTTAAGTTATAGCAATATTGGTATTCCCTGCTTTTTTCTGTCTTCAGAACCCACGCTAGTAGAGGTCAAAATTTTAGACACATATCATTCAGCTTCATTGTGCAGTTCCTATGGGGCAATATTTGTTTGTCTAGTGATATATTTTTAAATCGGTTCACTTTTAACCCCCTCATAAACTTTATTGATTTGATTTTAAAGGACCTAAGATTGAGAGTTTTCTTTTTCAGAATATGTATAGGGATACTGAGTTGTGAAGTATTAAAACTGTTCTAGTTTGCATGTAAGAAAGCTAGACACAGTGTCTGAGCTCCTGATTTTAGTGATTTAAATTAATGTCATCTGACCCAAAACATCCTTTAAGTTTTGCAAACCATAAAAAATGATCTGTAGAACTTCCTTGAAAGTAGAAATAAAATTGTGACACTTCTGCTTACATCTACATTAGAAAATTGTCCTGCTTATCTGTGTACTGCATTAATGAGTTGAGAGTTCTGTGTTGTTTACTTGTACTCAAAAGTGCCTCTGAAAGTCCACATAACTCTGAGGAGTGAATGCATTGACTGAGACCTTGGAATCTGAAACTTTTTTATTTCTGAGGGGAATACAAGTTAGAGCCATCATCGCTTCAAGCACCTGAGGCCAGGCAGGAAGGTAAGCAAGCTTTAGAGAGAGCCACAGAGACATTCAAAAGAACATTTAAGAATTAATTATAATGATTCATAAAATCATAGACTCAGAAGTTGGGTTGGAAGGGATTGTTGAGTTCCAACCCCCTGCCATGGCCAGGGACACCTCCCACTAGAACAGGTTGCTTATAGTCCCGTCCAACCTGGCCTTGATCCCCTCCAGGGATGGGGCAGCCTCAGCTTTTTGGTGCAGCCCCAGCTTCTCTGGGTAACTTGGGCCTGGGTCTCACCACCCTCACAGGAATTTCTTCCTAGGATCTAAATCTTCCCTCTTTCAGTTTAAAACCGTTCCCCCTCGTCCTAAGTCTACACTCCCTGATCAAGAATCCCTCCCCATCTCTCCTGTAGCACCGTTTAGGTACGGGAAGGCTGTTATAAGGATTCCTTGGAACCTTCTCTTCTCCAGGCTGAACAACCCCAACTCTCTCAGCCTGTCCTCATAGCAGAGGTCCTCCAGCCCCTGATCATCTTCATGGCCCTCCACTGGACTCATTCCAACAGGTTCATGTCTTTCCTGTGCTCAGGACTCCAGATCTGGATGCAGTTTTCCAGGTGGGGTCTCAACAGAGTGGAGCAGAGGGGTTCACCACTTGGGTTTAAAATTTTTCTAGCACGAGCAAACACAGATTGGGCTTCTCATTTTTTTGTTGCAGGCCTCTGTATTTACATGCGGGTGTTGCATTCAAAAGCTATGGCCAAATTAATTTAGTATTTATCCCTAGGAACATCTTTTTCTAGGAACACTGTTTTAAGTGTTTCTTACCTATTGTAGTTGGAGTGTTCTTTGTTTTTATTACAATAGTAATAAATCTTGGACTGCATTTTATACCTCGTGGCTGTGGCTCAGCTTGTATTCAATCTTCGGAGTTCTTTGGCTGTGCGTGGAGCAGTGTCATGGAAGGCATGCAATGGTAATATCACCATAACAGATTTTCAGTGTTCTTTCCCTAGCTACGTGTAACAGAGACGAGAATGTCTATACGCAGACCAAACACTGAGGCCAGGAGCGAGCACTGGGTTGCGCTTTTATAACAGCCTTTGTGTCTCTCTGGTTTAGAACAGAGGCTCCGTGCCCAGCATTCATCCAGCCATGCACAGAAAGTGATTGAAAAACATCTTTATCACTTCTCCTAGTCTCTGTAACCATGGCAGTTCTGCTTAAATTTACAGTAGAAAACAACAACTAGATCAATAAAACAGGATGAAATGCATTGTAAATGTCTATCTTTCACAGTAGATGTGATTCTGCTTGGCACTGGAATGCACACCTTTTACATAAATTTAATTATTGCCACAGAAGTAATTAAGGAAAATACGGAAGAAATAAATGTAGTTTGTAATGCGAGTTTAGCACATGCTGTAATTAAAATTGTATTTCTTTACCCCATCACAATCTGTGTCAGCTCCAAAGTGAGGTACCTCTGATGTCAGACGCGAATAATCATTAATTCCACTAGTTGTCCTCAAATTAACATGTCCTCAAGTTAATATGCTTTGATTTTAATGATAGTCAGTGACCCATCATAACTTTATGGGTTCCTTTCTTTCATCTTTTTAATACACCCTTTTAATCATATGCAGCGTGTGTGGCCCAATACAGGTTCTCCTGGTCTCTCATGCTACAGTGGGTTGTCCTACTTGTTAAAGAAGTAGAAAGATCATGTTAACTAATACGGAATTATGCCAAACTGATTAACAAAATAAATATGCAGTATTTCCCTTGACATTTCTAAGAAAATTTAGAAAAAATCTACACAAATGAATACAGAGAACTTACTTCCAGTTAAAAATGACTCTCACTTATCTATACAGTATCTAAAAGACTGTTGAGAGGATGTAACTGTGGATGACACAGAGTCACACTTAGTCTGACTTTTGTGGGAATTGCACAAAAGTAACACAGGGAAAAAAAAAAGTAGGGAAAAAAAAAGTAGAAAAAAAAGATGCTGAACGTAATAATCACAGAAGTCTTTTAGGAAATGGTACACATAAATAAATAAGGGTTATTCCAGACATCTTGGGCAATAGACAGGCATTGCAGACAATGTCTGTACCAATAAATATATCACCGATGTGCCTTGTTTACCTTTTCCAGACAAAATTTAGGAAAGCTACAGCTTTACAGTTTGGAGGATTCGTAAATAAGCATTCCCCTAACTCTATATCATTACCCATCTAGAATGACAGCAAACAGCTCTTTCTTCCAGCATAGGATTTATTCTAAATTCAACATCAAAATTAATCAAACTCCCTTGATTAATCAAAATTATATATTATCATGCTGATTGCAATCATCTATCAAAGATCACTTCCTCCCGCAGTTTATAAAGTATATAATCAGTGCAGAAAACAACAAACCAATTCTATAAAGTGAAAAAAACAGCTGATATTTGTGTGTTAAATACAATTATTAAGTCAACAGAAATAGTCTGACACTTACTAGGCCTCCCACGTATATGTCATGCCTCTCACAAATTCATGTGAGATCATTCCACAGCCTTATTAACACAGGCAACAATTCTTTTTTGACTTGATATCGGTGTCCCAGTTTAAAGACAAGAATCTTCCTGGTTAAGGAAGTTTAAGTCAGAAATAATTGATACAAATTTGCTGAAGATTCCTAGAGAACCTTTCCTTTTCTTGACTGCTTCTTAATGTACAGACACTAATCTTGTCCTTATCTGACTCTGGGCTGCCTTTGTCATCAACCAGAATGTGTCCTTCAGGTTTGTTATCAGCTAGGAAATGAACCAGGTGGTCTTAACCAACCAATGATAGTGATAGTGAGAAACAGCACTCTTGTTTCAGATTTGCTTCTGGTATGAGCACACTAGGAATAGAGAAAGAATTCATTCCACAGTGATACCTTGAGTTCTTCTGTTGGGTTGAGTTCCCCACACTTCCTCCAGATTGTGTGTCTGACCCAGTTAGAGCTCTGGGGTTTCGCTCACTAAGTCAGATGGCAACATGCATTTTTCTAAACACAGTGTTCTTTACTGGAATTCTCTCAGTTTCAACAGTGTATTACAGAAATACAGCAAATCACTGCAGAGTTGTCTAAACATTCAGAATTAACTTGTAAATGTCATCAACATGTTACTATGAAATACCTTGATTGATAACTGACTTGGACTGTAGCTGGGCTACTTCTGCAGAGGAAGAAGCCCCCCAAATTTTGTCCAAGTTTCTTGGAAACAAAAGAAGAGCTAATGCTCTATTTTTACCCACCAAGAGGCAGAAATATATATACCTATACTAACTTTTTGTTGCATGCTGTTGTTTCATTCCCAGCTCTAAAGAAGCTTCAGCTCTTTAGTGCTTGACTGGTTAACTTGTGAGTTGGCAGGTGAGTACAAGTAACACTAAAAATCACCCAAGCTTAAATCAGAAGCAATCATCTAGCCTATAAATCAGAAGAAGTGTCCTGGTTTGAGCGACACAGGATTAATTTCTCCTTCAGTAATTTCACTTTTCAGTAAGATCTCTTGTAATGCTTGGGAAAACTGTACTTTTAGAAGAGTCTGGCGTCTGAATTTTTGAAAATATTTACTTTATAGCCAGCTCTGGTGTGTGGGTTTCAAGGTCTCAGTGCTTTTGAGCTCTCCAGGTATGAGGAGGAGCGAGACCTGGGCACTTGACGCAGGCTGCCAACAGGATTATTTCATACCATAAATGTCACATTCAATATAAATTAGAAAGTTTTGTGGGGAGATCGCTCTCTCCCTTGATGGCTGTGATTGTGAGAACTCCTTGCTCTAGTGCTGGAGCCCTGAGCCCTTCCCTTCCTCCCGAAGCTACAGTGCTCGCAGTGTCCCTGTGGGGAGCGCACGGCTTCCTGCTGATGGAATGAGCTGGGTCAGCCCTTGTGTGTTTTGTATTGGTATTGTGATCAATACTGGTTCTTTAGTGTTGTGAATATTAATTATGTAGTATTATTCTATTAATTCTGTTTATAGTTCAACCCTCATGTTTCCTTTTTTTCCCCCAATTCCCCTTCCGGGGTGGGGAGGGGTCATCAGGTGATAGAGTAATTGTCTGAACGACAATAAATTGTTGTGGGTTCTTCCAATGGTAACAAAGAGTCACAACAAAAGTGTCCCTCTGTTGTCAAAGGCAGAATGTACTTGAAGAAAACAAGTTTTGAAGTAGATCACTTCAAAAGTATGAGAAGCCAGGAAAGCTTATCTTGATGACACACCTCTGACCCTGAAGAGGCATTATGCAAGTTTTGAAATCCTGAATGGGTATGATATGAGTTCAGCCATAAAAATTCACCAGTTTATGTATGCATAGCTCTTGGATTAAACCCCTTTTGTCTGACATAGTATATTGGAACATCTCATAATTATGTAACCGTGACTCTTAGTTTATGGTTTTTCAGATGTTTCTTTTTCATGCTTTTCAGATTGCATAATGAAGTAGACTGTTAGACTCATCCTCCAATTCAAAGAGAAACCATTTGTGTAAGAAGGACATGAAGTCCTATCTCAGTCTACACTGAAATTAACAGAAACCACAGCCAACCCTTCACTTAAGTAAGTATTCAAAGACTGAACATGCGATTTTCTTTCGTCTTTGTTAACATTGGTGTTTTTCAATCAATCCATTCTGATTTTTAAATGTAATGATATTTCAAGCACTATGGGCCCAGAATGATTACCAAATTCAGATAACCAGGTTTCAGGAGCAGAGAAACTGAGGAGAGAAATATCAACTTAAAAAAAAAACAACAGAAGAACCTGTGCCTGATGATTTAAAAGATACTTTCTTGGAAAAAAGACAAATCCTCTTGAAGGGATTCCTGATACAATAAGCAATATATTGGGCAGTGGACAGGAAATAACTTGAGAAAGAGCACTTTTTAAATGAGGTTTTGAGACACCTACTGTAAAGTCAAGAGGCAGGCTAAGATTAAATTTTCTCTTCCCCTTAAAAAAGAATTCAAACCTCTGGAGTGGAAGATGCAATGGAAATAGGTATAAAATAAAAAGGAAATTTCCTGATTAAGATTTTGTACAACTTTCAATTAAGAAGGAAATACATTGTGTTGTATAATACATTTGAATCTCACAGTCATTTCCCTGGAGCTACGTCTGATTTACAAGCTTCATGAATGAAATCTATATCAGACTTGGACAATCTAATCTTGTAAATAAATTATATGGAGTAAGACACTTGAGAAACTAGTTCAAAGAAGTAAGAAACATTTACAAAATTTAACTTAGAGTAAATATAAAAATGAAATAAAACAAAAAGTGTTTTTTACATTGGCAGGATTTGGTGGACTATTTTGACTTACGGTTTACTTAGATATAACTGTATAAAAATGTTTACATAAGTGTAGAGGAATGTGCTTTAAACACATTGTGCTGTGGAAACACTTTTCTTTCTTTGCGACACTAGTTGCTCTGCCAGAAAACATTTTCAAGACACAGCATATGAATAGTGACTTGCAGATGAATGGGTCAAACCCAAAAGGTCATGTCAGTTTAATTTCATGGTAGGAGATGAGAAATTGCTGATGGGTCAGAGAAAACAGGATCTGAGTACTCGTTTCCATCTGTTCCTTGGGGTATATATAGAGAGAGGGTTTTTTAATCCCATCTGTTTGTGGTAGCCAGAACACAGGTTGTATGATCAGCACATAGTAACTGGCTTCTCTTGACACAAGTGTAATTTAAGTTTCATGTTTTTATTTTATATTTTTGTAACATCAGCAGAATGAGTCCAAGCTTTAAAGATATTCTTGACTTTTACTATCCTCACTTAAAATATAGCTTAGCCTAGAAAATAATTTCAAATACATGCAGACTTTAAGGTTGCAAGCAGAATCCGAATGTATTACCCAATGTCTCAGAGCTCAGTCCAAAGCCTAGTGTCTGATCTAAAAATGTGGTTTAGACATTTTTAGATTTCAATAAAAATTCAGTAATTTCTGCTGATTTGTAGGCTTATAGCATTGGTCAAAATTAAGTAAGGGAGAAATGCATAACAGGGGACTGAATTGGCTCTGGTCATGGTGCTCTGATACAACATGCAACATTGCTGCGCAGAAAATCATCAGTGAGCTTGGCTGCTGGTGAGAATCACAGGGATAAGGAAAAAGAATGTTAATTCCTTCCTGATTTTGTAGGAGAGAGGTAGATAGAATAGGGAGAAAGAGAACACAGTGACCATTTCCTTATTCTCTACACTGTGTAATTTTTTTCCCTCTCCATGAATATTATTATATTTTGTTTTTAGAGAATATTTTTATCTGAAGGCATTGAAAGAACTTTAAAAGACCAAGAATTTCTTAAAACAGCTTATAATGTGGATATTTTATATCCATGAAACAAATGCTGTAACCAATGGAAAAATTAAAATCTTCTATCTAAACTTTTCAAATTGAGAAAAGTTAGGAATTTAAATTAACATGAGAACACTTAATAGTGACGTATGGTTTTCTGATACACTAAACATCCACAGAACAATTTAAAAAACTGTAAAATCATGCTATTCATTCAGATATATTTAGCTGATTGAATGTAAACAGCTTGGTCTCAGTGAATTGCTTAAGACACATAGTGAATTAATGACAGATGAGAATAGAACGCAGGTGCCTCAGGCATCCAATTGTTTTCCTCTGTTAAATAAAAGCATCTTTCTGCTTGACACAGCAATGAATTTCAAATTAAAAAAGCCCTGGTGTTAGCTTACCATGAGGTATCTAACGGATGCAAAATGAGCAGCTCACTTCTGTTATTCTAAACTGATCTGGGAGGAGGGAATCAAGCAAGATTAAAGAAATTGTGTGTTCTCATTTACATAACTGTAACCCATTAGAAAACTGTGCAACAGTAAATAAGATATTTAAGATCTGATTATATATATGGCACAGAAAATAAAAAATAATCATAGCAGCCCGTGACTTCCTTTCAGAGTCTACTCATGGTAATAATGGGGTAAAATACCACATCTAGGAAATGGAAGAGTAGGGTGGGGACAGTAGGCTTTATGGGACAGTTGTTTCCCAGGATCTGCGAATAAGTATGGAGGAGACAGTGATACACAGGACCCTATCCAATCCTCAGAAACAGAAGGTACCAAAAAAATGTGCTAAAAGGGATTCCATTCCTTCCCAATTCTAAGCGTGGACAAGGCGTGTCCCAAGGATATAGTTAAATAACACTCTTGAGTTTGTACTTAAGCCTGAAACGATAATAGTTTTTAGAACTTTGGCATCTCATAAATTATGAGATTCTAGAGCAAGATAACAGTGACTTTAGCTTGCTTAGTTACACATCCATGATGAGAATTTCACTGTCACAGCAGGGACAGTGATGTCTGCTGCAGCTGGGATGATGGAAGCATGCTCCAGGCCAAGTGGCTCTCACACAAGAGGAGCCTGTCTCTTGCCTCTTCTCCCTTGCAGTTTCCTTGCCAAAACTTTTCCCTTTATTAACCTGTCTCTGAGGTTTGCAGATCACCACACGTGGATCCTATGTTCTTCTCCCACAGATACAAGTAATTTCAAGTGCAATTTCCACAAAATAAGCAGAGACAATGAGTTCATCTCTTTCTCCAAAGGGTCCTTCAGACCTTGGCTTAGCTGCCAAAATCATGACAGAAGAAGATGTGGGCTTTCTCCACCATAATATGTACTCTTTTCTGCTGTCTCTAAGGCTGTGCTTACACCACCACACTGCCAGCCTTTATTTCTTTTGCTGCACTGCCTCTCCTGAGCAGAGAGGGAACCACAGTAACTCCCTCCTGAGAAGGCTGGGTTTGGCAAACCAGTTGTGGACAGTTTATACGGAGCTTTATTGCTTCCTGTCTTGTTTTCCCTCAAACTGCCTCGATATCCTTTGGCATTTACCACGACAATGGACTACTGGGGTTGCACGGGCACCAAGTGTTCAGATGACAAAATAGCACTTTGCAGTAGCGCGGGGTGTATGAACAATGGTTGAGGAGCATTATGTCATCAGTTTCCTGTGATCATAGAAATCAGAGATCATCTTTCAATAACAGAGACCTAGATGGATGTTCCTAGGACCCATTTACCAATGTTTTATCTAGTCCAGTTTTACATCTTTCGCAGTTCTCTCAGGAAGTTAACAGAGTCATTGTGAAGGGAAATTTCTCTTAGTGTTCGGTCTTAAATTTCTTTGCTTAATATCATCCTGTGTGTTTGCATAATGAGCTTAGTAAGCTATAAAGAAAGAAAGAGCACTTGCTGGCCAAGCAGGTTTTCGCAAAACTCTTTCAGCTCCATCACAGATGCTGTACTGTTGTTCTTAGCCCTTGTGACATGTGCAGTAATTGGGGAATATTTCACTCCCACTGACAAAATGAATCCAATATTTCCTGTGTAATATGAAACTGATTAGAGCAGAGAAAAAAGGTAGCTATAGACAGGACAAAGCAATTTTTTTTTCTGTGCTTGAATATGGGATCTTTTGCAATTGGTATAAGTTTTGCTTGTTAGTAATAACCTAAGGATTTACTATACACATTAAACTCTCCGTCTCAAATTGAGTTTTGTTGAATTTTATGAGCAGTAGTACCAATGGCAGTACAATATCTCAAAAATCCAAGTTATGATCTGAATTTCTTCACTTCCCTCCTTTTTCCCCCCTGTGAGTAACTATGACATGATCCCATACATTTTCCCTCTGTTTCTCTTTATACTGTTTTATTCTTAAGATATTGCTACATGTATGTAATCTGGCCATAAATTCTTAATACAGGGTGCTTGATTCGGATTTGGACACTGCAAAATTAATGAATGTTACATTTGGTAGAAAGAACCATAGAAAAGGGTACTATTATCTGTCCCTTGCCATTATTCACTACAAACACCTACTGTTCCCACAAAAATAGGCAACATGCACCCATTAAACTTTCTTTTCCCATGCTTATATTAATGCTTCCTTCAAACACCTAAGATTAATAAGATAAATATTCTGAAGAAGCATGAATGTCGTCATTGCATTGTTTATCAAGAGCAAACTATCCATTACAAAAGCAAGTCAACTAATTTAAAGCAGTAAAAATATTAATATTGTCACTATATTTCAGTTAGAAATAGTCAAGAATAAGCTATGCTCTGTGAAAGATGGTCCATCTAACCTGGTCAGTTGTCATTGGCAGGAACCAGAAGCTGAAGGTTCAGCAAAAAATACATGAAGAGTACAACTGATTTTCCATGTCTTGCTCGCTCCCAGAAAAATGGATCACATGGATTTTTCTGAAGGGGGATCAGATGTCTATCTATGCATTTTTGCATGTAATAATTCCTACTCAGTTTACTTCAAGGAAATTGTCAATTTTGGGTATTTTTAACTGATTCATATAATTATAAACAACATATTTGCATCAGTGAGTTGCAGTAATCCCTACTGAATATTGTAGGGAAAAAAAAAATCTCCTTTAAACCTCTTAAAGAAATATTAGTCTTCTATTCCTGCACCCTCCTCCCTGCAGTTTCTGTGTCAGGAGAAACATTTATTCTTTTTCCAAAGTGTTCGTCACTAGTCTCCCACTCCCCTCATCTATTTTTCAAAGTTAAATAGCTCTTATTTGATACACCAGCCTTTCCATAAGTTTAGCATTTCCCTGGCCTTTCCATATCTTTCTGGATCTATTGTATCTATTTTGAAAAAAAAAAAAACATGCAATACGCTTCAGTCAGGGGTACAGTCACACCGTTTATTTCTCAGTTCCTTTACTAATAATTGTTAATGTTCTTTTGGGTTCTTTTGGCCATTGCCGAATTTTCAGCTGATAGTGACTCACGAAATCACTTAAGCAATTAAAAAAAAAAAGTCTATTTCAGAGCTTCACAGTTGTACAGGATAATTTTCGTCTGTGTGCCATATTTTGCCATTATTGCTGCAGAATTTCATTTGCCATTTTATTGCCAAGTCAGCCAGTAAAAGACTAATGCATGACGGTCATGTTTAGATTTGGTTAGTCTGAATCATTTTATATCATCAGGAAATTTTATCAATTCGCTGTGAAACCCTTTTACTAGAATGTATCTGAATATACTGAGTACCATATATTCCAGCACAGTTCCCAATAGCATTCCACTGATAATTTATCCCAGAGAACAAACTTTGTTTGAATCAACCATGTCACCAGAAACTGCCCCTGCTCTTGGTGTTCTGCAATAAAGTGATTCCAAAACTCCCCATGTATTCAGCAGAACTGATGACTAGGGCTTGTAAAAGTTGGAAAACCGTATAATCAATGAATCTGGAGATGAACTCATTTAATCTTACTCTTTTCTCACACCATAGAAAAACTTCCTGTTTTTTGAAAACATCTGTCTTTCGACAGAAAAACATCTGTCTTTTGTATTTCCTCCTTGCTTTTCTATATAATGCTTCTGTTCTGACAGAACACAGATTTTATTTCCAGGTTTCCTATGTTTACATCCAAAATACTTGAGATCAAAATGGACTGTTTTTTGTAAACCAGTGTGTCATAGCTAGATGGAAAAGGACTGTGTCCATAATAAAATAATATTTCCTGGTGCCATTTTCCCTTTTGCAGGTAGAAATAAAGAAAGGATTTGGAATGTATTATGTTGAGGTGTGCATAGAATAGATGACATCATTTAAACATATACAGTATGACATAGAACATGACAAATTACACTATTATCTTGGCAAAACTAAAACTGAACTATATTTATGGTTTAATATTTTGCATCAAGTTTCAGAAAAATGCTTCTTTTCAGGAAATTTCTAAAATGTATTAACTATAAGCTTGCATTCACTGTATAACTCAAGAAAGGAATTAAGTGTTCTGTAACGATAACAAAATGAAGTCCAGCAGCCTAACACTTTTAGTATCTTTCTATATTAGTCCCGCCCACAAAATCAGCAACACAGGTGGAGAGCACAATTAAAATCAGACACAGAGAAATAAAAATTCTGTGAAAAAAGGTTAAAAGTTATTTAAATATTTCGGCTGTTTTCAAGTCAGCTGAATCTGATAACCTCCATCACAGGCTGCTCAGGAAAAAAATAAGCTGTAATTGCCTCAGTTTCCCTCACTGTTGTCACTGGGTTTATCCGTGTTGCTTGCTGGAGCGGTGCAAAGAGGGAAGGATTGAGTTTTGGTGGGCAGTGGTCTCTCGTGGGTCTTTTGTGTTTCTAGAATATTGTGTTTTAACTAGTGAAAATTTTGAAAATTTGCTAGGTCCCGAGTCAGCAATGTGGATGTATAGAGAGTTAACTATTGAAGGACCTTGTGCCCCTATTGCAAGCGTAGCCTCTGTCTGGGGCCTTACTGTGTGATTTTGATCTTTGCTCCTCCAAGAAGGAATCTGGTTCAAGGTCACCAATGAAGTAATTGTGTACATACTACAGGACTTCACATGGAGATATAAGGCAAATTTTCATCAAAAATAACTTCTTAGTACTACATTGCTATGCTTATAACAATTACATTCGCAAATATTTTTTTTTAAAAGAGAAACACTTCCTAAAAGCAAACAGGGAAATGACTGACAGCAAGTACTGATTAGCCAAGAACAAATTCTATCAATCTCATCTCATTTTCTCCTATGACAAAGTGAAAGGCCTTGTGCGTAGAGGGAAAGCAGTAAATGAGAACAGCTGTTTAGGCAGCTGCTTTGCAAAAAGAGATTTGGAAGATTTAGTTGTCCACAAGCTGACCACAGGGTTATGCTTTTTGTGAAAAGAAAAAGCACGTGACAAAGTACCATCTCAGTGCCGTTTCTATGAATATTCACAAAACTTCAGCTGAAGCCCTGTTTTTGGACTGGCACTTTAAGAAGGGTGACTGAGGACGGAAGAGTAGACTGAGTGTTAGCAGAAGTCTGGCAAGTGTGATGCTCAGGGAGGAGTCAAAAGAGTGGGAGCTGCTAAGTGTAAGGATGAGAAGACAACACAAAAGTGGTGAGGGCGCTGAGCGGGCTGTTAGCCAAGAGGGGAACAAACTGTGGCTCACAGTAAATGTGATGAGACTTACATAAAGAACAAATCAGGGTCTTTAACAGGAGGGGTTTTTTTAAATATAGAATCAGATTTTTAGAGAAATTGCAAACTTTCTGTGGTTGGAATATTTGAACAGTTAGTAGACAAATATCTATTGGAAACTATAGAATTAATGTTCTTTTGACAGAAAAACGGGCATCTAAGCTATGCTTCAGCCTACTGCTCTAAATCTATAACACTTGCACAATTGTGTTTATATTATTCCTCGTGTAAAGTGGACTAGTGATTTAAGACTCTTTTCCTTGGTACTATCTGGTCCTTTTTACCTTTTAAACAAGATTTTAAATGATTGAATCTTATTATTTGTTAGTTCTTTTCAGCACTAGTATATAGTATCATCCTCTTGTCAGAAGTTTTCTTTTACAATGTCAGCAAATTTAAGTAAAATTAAGTACACTGAAATAGGCCTGACCTTTTTTCCTGGAACCTCCGGAACATCATAAAAATTTAAATCCACATGATAATTGTGTCTGTTGTAAGGCAGAGAAGAAAGAGCCGTAGCTATGCAGTGTAGGTTCATTTACTTGATTAACAAAATCCCAATTATTTAAAAAAGAAGAAAAAAAGGAGAAAGGGAGAGACAGCTATTAAAAGCTTGTGTTTTAAAAAGAACAGAAAGAGATAAAAACTGGCATGAAATGAAATCTCACTTGTACTTTATTATTTTATTTGTTTTAACAGTGAAAAATGTAAAAAACCTAAGTGACTTTTTTTTTTTAAATCAAAAACAAAGAGACCCCCAAAACAACAAAATTACCCCCATAATCACAAGGCACTAACTCAGGTTTCCCAGTGTCTTTGCTTTGTCCCTGATACTGCTTTGCAAGTATGTCTACTTTCCTGTCTCTCAATTCCGTTCAATCTAGGAAAGGTATTGTGAAATATTTCAAATTCAGTATTAAAAAATACTTCAATCCTTATAAAGAAGGTGTTACAAAAGGTAAAGCATTGCTATTTTTTCATAAGGAACTATGCAATTACTTTCTGTAAAAAAGAATATTATAGCAATTTTGTATATTAAAAGAAATAGGTGGCAGCAACTTTTTTCTCTTCAAAGGTACCTGAGGTACTTCAAGCCCGATAAAGCTGATCCTTGTTTCAGCTCCTCTGCTGATCAGATTTTGGCAGCGCCCCTTGAAATATCTGGCAGTCTGTTCGACTGTCACCATTTCAGAAGCACTGATTTTCTTTTTATATGAGGTGCAGCATTAGCCATGTATTTTCTTTGTCACGGCAGATGTAGGACCCAGCAGCCAAGCAATCAATACGCGCCTGGGCTTCACCCTACTGCAAATGTTCCAGTTATCAAACATATGGTCTGATGCTGCAAGTCTTGCTCAGACGTTGTAAATGAAGTCAGCTGTGCAAGAACATTGAAGCCAGGGAGGAATCCACTCCGTTTTGTACAATCGGTTTTCACGCAGCCACTTGCAAATAGTTTTCTGTTGAGCTGGTGAAAATAGTACTATCAACTGACAGATCGATGTTGTTTTATATAACGCTTATGTTCCTGGTAAAACACTGTAAACAACAATAAAGAATGCACAGGGAAAAAAATAAACAGGTTAACAAAGGCTTTAATGGGACAAGGAGAATGCCATAGTTCCAAAGAAACAATAAGTCGAGATTCTCAAAATGTTCTGGAAAATATTTAAATTTCAGAAAACCCTGTGAGAAAATTACAGTGTATATTGCAGTCACTTTTCCTGCTATTGAGAGAAAGAATTCTGAGTGAAGACCTGTTTAACAATGCACATCAATAATTTTATAAGGTAGAATAGGAAAATTTTCTTCCCTAATGCAACAACAGAAAAAGGTGAGATTGTGCTGCATTTCCTAAAATGCTTTATAGAATCTTTATTGATCACATGTTAGATTTGGTGTTGGTTGGCATTTTAAGCTGCTTCCTTTTATTTTCTTTGTTATAGTGGGAAGCAGACATTTGAAATTTGGACCATAAGATTGGAAACAAACAAACAAACAAAAGTCAACAAACAAAAGTAAAAAAAAAAAAAAAAGGTAAAGGAGAAAGAAAAAGGGATAGTGCAAAAAATGTGATACTACAATACATAAGTAATTTCAATGGAATAAAATTACATTTTAAAAATCTCTCAGTTTGGGGAATGTAAAGGGCTTATAAGACATGTGGAAAGGCTATATTTTTCTCCTATCTGATTTTAATGTTTAAACTTAAACTCCAGTTTATGAATATGTAAAATTTTGTTTAAGATGATCTCCACTTAAATTAGTTCAGTGCATGACCTGTAACACTGAAGATATGACTCATGATATTCATTCTTATTCGATACATCCCTAACTTTGGCTCCAGGTTACTAAAGGAATTTTTCTCAGTACATCAGAATTGCTAAATGTCAATCACTTCAAGAGCCTAGAGTGTCTTTCAAAAGTCAGGCGAGTAACAAACAGCACTTTGGAGCAAATTGCTCCAGGAGTGATGAACATTTTGTTGGTCTTCTGCTTGATCAGTACATGACTTAGCAGTCTTCTGACACCCAGCAAGCAATGAGAGACATAAAATGACTGTGAGGACAGTAATTGTAATGGCTTTGCATTTCTTCAGATATTTTACATCTGTGCAAGTGACTTATGAGAAACTGTAGCTTCATTTTATCTATGAGATCCAAGGCATAGACTTAGTTATTTTCATGCTTTTCAGTCTGCATTGTTTCATTTTCTTTTAGCCAAAATATTTTTTAAATTTCCTTTTCTTAGTTTATTTTAATATGTATTATGTTAACACTGAAGCAAACAAAGACATGGTTAATCACATAAGACACAATAATCACAATAACCAAACCACAGATGGTTAATATTTTACATGGAAACTATTTTCAACTTTATTGCCCTTTTCTTTTGAACTATTCATTTTCTCTTTTTAATTTTTTTTTTTTTTTTTTTTATTTTCAGTGACGTTAAGGTTTGAGGAAAATTTAGAAAGAATATAAAAGGATGAATATGTAAATGTTGCCTTCCAATCACTCAATCACTACCATGTTTTCTCAGTGTGATTCAGAGGGTAAAGTTTTGCTGAATATATGACTAATTTGTCGTACAAAAGTTTCATAAAAACCACAGATATTAAGCCCCGGAGCTGGACACAGTACTCCAGGTGGGATCTCCCCAGAGTGGAGCAGAGGGGCAGAATCTCCCTGCTTTCCCCGCTGGCCACGCTTCTTTTGATGCAGCCCAGGATGGGGTTGGCTGTCTGGGCTGCCAGTGCATGTGGTCGAGCTTCTCATCTGCCAACAGCCCCAAGTCCTTCTCCTCAGGGCTGCTCTCCAGCCGTTCTCCCCCCAACCTGTATTTGTGCCTGGAATTGCCCTGACCCATATGCACAACCTGGCACTTGGCCTGGTTGAACTTCATGAGGTTCACAGGGGCCCATCTCTTCAGCCTGTCCAGGTCCCTCTGGATGGCATCCCTTCCCTCCAGAGTGTTGACTGCACCACACAGGTTGGTGTTGTCGGAAGACTTGCTGGCAGTATGGTGAGTAGGACTAAGGAAGTGATTGTTCCCCCTTTACCAGACACTGGTGAGGCCCCACCTCAAGTTCTGTGTCCGGTTTTGGGCCCTCATGACAGGAAAGACATTGAGGGACTGGAGCGGGTCAAGAGAAGGGCAATGGAGCTGGTGAGGGGTCTGGAGAACAAGTCTTGTGAGGAGAGGCTGAGGGAGCTGGGGGTGTTCAGCCTGGAGAAAAGGAGGCTGAGGGGAGACCTTCTCGCTCTCTCCAACTCCCTGAAAGGAGGGTGTAGCCAGGGGGGGTCAATCTCTTCTCCCAAAGAACAGGTGGTGGGACAAGAGGAAATGGTCTCAAGCTGCACCAGGGGAGGTTCAGGTTGGATATTAGGAAAAAATTCTTCACAGAAAGGGTTATCAAGCATTGGAATGGGCTGCCCATGGAAGTGGTTGACTTGGAGGTATTTAAAAGACATGTAGATGTAGTACTGAGGGACATGGTTTAGTGGTAACTTGGCGGTGCTGGGTTAATGGTTGGACCTGGTGATCTATACGTCTCTTCCAACCAAAGTGATTTTATGAAAGTCTTTATCTTAGCATACAAGGAAAGTGGTCATGTAATAGTGAATGGAGAGGGATTATAAGAAGAAGTGAGAATTTATTTCAAATCCCTTTCAGTTTAGCCAAGTTGCCATTTTGAAGTAGTAAAGGGGACATGCAAATAATTCTCCATCAGCAAACTGGGCGCTGGGCAGAATCCCTTTATTCTTTAAAAACAGCAGTTTCCAAGGGATACAATCTAGTTGAATGGTAGTTTTCTTTATATAATTGCTAGAGTTACATAACGCTACATTTAAGCTGACTTTCTGTCCTTTGAACAGAGTACAGAAGATAAATTATGCCTCAGCTTGTTTGTGAGGAAGGTACCTTAATTTTTCTATTTTATTCTCTGGAATTAATAATACATTACTCAATTTAGCCCAATATTTCCAGATGTTCTTTCAAGCATTGCCACGTTACTTGTGCTTGAACATATCTTCTTTAAAGTAATTACATGTGTAACCTCGAGACAACGTAATCCTGAGAGGAAGATTAACCTTTATTTTAGTTGCATTTACATTATTTTTGGAGCACGACTAACCTTTTATTTGGATGTATCAAACAGCAGGAATTGGTCTATTTACAGTTGGACTGAACCTGCTGATTGAAAGCCAGATTCTGCTCCTACTAGAATTAGTAGGAGTTTTATTAGAGGCATCCATAAAAGATTAATTATTCCTCTTGTGCTTAACCTCTGCCTTTCAGAGACTATTGAGTTGTCACAGTTTCAGTCATTGTCACAAGGAGTGAAAGGTCTCATAATCTCTGAAAACAGGGACTCTAACTCAGGCTAAATTTTACTCCCCTGTCTGGGTTCTTTAATATGACTAGGGCATATAAATGAAAATACTTCAGATATTTAAACTGCAACTGTATGTACCTACAACAGCAACACAAAGCCCACAGTCATACACTTTCTCCCTTACTCCCTACCTAGAAGCTATTCCCATTTTATTATTCAAATTTATCAATCCAAACAAATTTAAAAAAAAATAGATATTTTGGCTCCAAGAGTTAGAGTACTGTCACCGAGCAGATAAAAAGTCAGCAAGAAAATAATTTGAAAGTAATGCTGAAGCAAATTAAAGTGCAGTGTTTAGGATATTACAGTCAGCAAATACGTTGTACTAAAAACCAGAATAAAGTGATTTAAAATAAATATTTTCAAATTTATCTTTTTTTAAAGGAGCATTACAAGACGCATGTTAGGAATCTCTGTCTGCTTGAGTCTGAAAACAAGAGAGACTTAAAAAGCCCAAATGTTATAATAAATACTATTGTACTTGTTTACACTTCAGAAATTATTGTTCTGTGAATGTTCCTCATTAAACTGGATTAGGTGCTCTTTACCTTGCTGCAGCTAACAGGAATTTATGGCAAAGGACAGAAGTAGGGTAATCAGTAAATTTTCTGCTGGTTTATATCCATAGTGTATTTTCCCCATGAAAAGTTTGTTGTTTTCTAGGAGGTTTTTTTGGTGTGTGGGATGGATGCTGGTAGTTTCTTCCTGAAACAAAACATAAAAAAAGGCCATTGCAATTTTTTTCTGCACAAAAGCCAACCGCAGCTAAAAAGCAACTGTCAGTTTCTGCTCTTTATTTGATCAAGTCTTGCTTAGCCAAGACAAAGTTTTCTACTTTGGGTATGAAGAGGCTGGACAGAAGACATTTCTTTGTCTTTAAGTAGCCAAAACCTTTTAATATTCTTCATATCGGTGATTTCTGTGAGCAATAAGCCCCATCTTTTAACTTCCAGATATTAACCAGAGAGGAAACTGTCTTCACTAGTAAGTGAATAGACAGCCAAATGCCAAGTAGAACTTGGTAATAAGGAAAGGGATATGCTATAATCAATTCAGGTTACATTTCTACATGGTATAATATAAAAAATGTAAGATACTAAGTCAAGGACAAGAAAGAGGTCCTGATTTCTTTCAGCTGAAGATCATGCAGAAGTTTTATGAAAACCTTTCAGAGGGACCCAAGTGAATTGAACAGAACTTCACATACCCAGCTAATGCAAGATTCAAGTCTCTATGCTTCTGGCTTTTTAAACTGTACCTACCCTTTTTCAGGGTTGTCACGTTTAGTGGCTCAGATAAAACTTGTGTGCAGTAAACACAGGTGTTTTTTGTGAGTTGGGCATAAGTTAGCCCTGAAACTGTTCTGATCTAAGTGTTTTTTTGACCACAAGTGCAGGATGCTATCTCTTCACACACAAGGGCTGGCACAGTGTCATTGGTAATGTACCTTTTGTACACCCTATTTAAGTATTACCTTATTATTTAGAATGGCTTATCCTTACCTTATGTGTCTGAAACACCATGAAACATTTCAGCTGTGGCCTCTGCAGGGAACAATGAAATCTGCTGTGCCTAGGTGTAAAAGAGTCATCAAGATGATCTCTGCTGTTCTTCTGAATTATGTGTTCATGGGCTCTAAAAGCTGAGTGCAAAGTCTATCACCTTTGAGAGGCGTGGGTGAGAGCACCTTGTGTCTACTTTTTAATGCCAGATTGTGTGTCATCTTGTCTTTTTTCCCTCACCGTTATGGAAATTGTTGCTGGACTAAACGAGGAAAAATGCTTCTTTTCTACCTAGTGCTCCTCTGTGAGCCTGCATCTATTTAAGACTAGCATATTGGGGTAACTCAGGGTAAACTGACAGGTTCAAGTTCCACTCAAGTATTCAGCTGTGAATTAATTCACAATAACTCTCTGTGGCAAAATGATGGATGTCACTGGACCCTGAATTAGATTTTGCTTCTGTAGAGGTCACCAATACCTGTTCAACACAAAACAAGCAAAAGACTTTGTTGAAACTCCACAGAGTTCTTTCACAGTATGTAAAAGGAACACACCAGATACATTTTAATATAACTTCCACTGGTGCAACTGACAGCTATTGATTTTGAAAGCTTATTGAAATGTAAGAAAGGACCATGCTGCTAATAAGGAACAGTTTCTAGTAGAGTTAACACATCAATGTTTCATCAGGGCTTTAATTTTAATGTGTGTTTCAAGGGCTGGAAATAGAATTAAAGAAGTACATGGCAGGTATTGTGCTTGACCCATTTATTTTTTTTCCTTTTATATAAGATGCGAAGCTAGCACAGAGGATGTGTCTGTGCTGTAATGTGCATTGTGTTTGCACGTTTCCCTGTCTTCCCTGTTGATTTAAAGGAATCTGTTATTGCAGACAGAGGAGTTGGGGATTGCAGTTTTAGTACTAAACAGATCATCTAGCCAAAGTCTTCATCTTTTTATTGCCATATTTTTAGTAACTTATTGCTAACTATGTTTTGTGAAGAGTCCTGTCATAAATCCTGCTAACAGCTCTGTTTGAAATACTCACTTTGGTGTTGTGTTTTATACCATCAAAAACATACAAGTATGAAATAAGTTCTGAATGTCTGCTATATAGTTATGTCAAACTCCCTATATACTGACTCTACATATTAAAACATTGATATATTATTATAAATCTATTATATCTGTTATATAT